>JAYESA010000006.1:135735596-136293096 GCA_036927795.1 Iris macrosiphon
AAAATTAATATTACGTAAAAAATTGTTAAAAAAGTTAAATTTGTTATAAATAACACTACATGGATTCGAACTCAACCAACCAAAATGAATACCTCCCACCTTAACCACATGAGTTATAAGAGATATTTGTTTATAATTAGATAATATTACGTACCTAACCGTTTTCAAGACTCTTTATGAAAAGTAGAAATATATCCATAACTAATTCTAATTAAAATATAATCAAATATATAACAAATTCTAATTAAAATATAAAAATATAAAATAATAAATCTAAATTTATATATTTTTAAATATTTAAACAATTTTATATTAAATTTAGAAGAAAAAAATTATTTTACGTGCAATGCACGTGAATTTTCTAGTAAGGTATAATAAGTATTATAATAACCTATTGTCTACAATATGTATACACGAGTTATATATGCTACTTTGAACTTTATAGACTATATTTTAGTATAAAATACTTATTATATAGGTATCACAAGTAGATAATATTAAACATATTATAAACCTACCTAGATAAGTTACCACTAGAGTAGGCAATTGAACCTAGAAACCTAATAACTCAAGAGATAGAATAGATTTTTGTTCCATTTCACCTATTGATACAATTTATTCATAAATAGGTTTCTTGGACTCGGATTTATTACCGGACACATATTACCAGCTCAGGACGGCAGGCGAGTACATTCTCTGATTGTTTTCATTATTTGATAGTTTCAATACTTCATGTTCTAGCTATGTCTTACTCCCACGCTTGATACATAGATTGGTATTGTATGAATTCTCAATTTGAATGGTGATTCTCATGTTGGTTATGTTCCAAGTGGGTCATGTGGTGCAGGTTGGTCATGTTGTTGTTCATGATCACGTATCTCATGTCTATCTCACTCGGTGATTTTTATGTTTCTAGAATCATTGTATCGCGCCCTGAATCCATGAGTATTAGTCGGGGAAGGAGAAAATAAGTAGATGTGTGATCAAAGTCCGTCTTTCATGTTACTTTCATGTGAATAGCAAATCATGCAATTCACGTATGATTATGCCAGATCCATTTCATGTAAATAGCCATCGACGGATGTGCAAGATTACCTAAACCGATCACATGTTTAAAATAGTATTTTAAATCACTTAGAGTGTTTACAGTCTTTCCTTTTGTCATTATGATACTTTGCTATTTATGATCATGGATTCTCGTGATTACTTGTTTTATCACATGTAGTCATGCCATGATTATGATTTACCGTCTATCATGTATTACATGCCTATTACTGTTTTATAATCTCTACCATGTATTTGGAACTGCTTTCATTGATATACTTTCGCTCCAATCATGACATGGATATGTTAAAAAATTTAGGAGATAATTTTTTTGACCAGTTCACTACATATTACGGGTCCCAGGAGGACCTTGTAACCGAGCTTGATCATGCCCTTCCAGAGGATCAGGGAGGCCTCGCAGTGTTGATCTAGGCTACAACTACTTTAGACAGCTTATAAAACACTATTATATTTGTCCGAATTTTGTCTTCGGTAACCAACTATCTTATGTAATACTTTTGGATCTAGACTCTTTGAAATTGTTTGACTTAAAACTATGGAACTTGGTATATATATATATATATATATATATATATATATATATATATAGAGAGAGAGAGAGAGAGGTCTTAATGTTCGCATTGTTCTTCTAGTGTTATCTTCCTTAGAAAATGTGATTTGAGTACTATGATTTATTTTATATATATTGCGTGAGTTGTTGGATATTTGTGAGTTACCAAACAGCGTTCTACCGCCGACACTGCGGCGTAGGCTGGACGTACCCACGTACTCAGTGTCCGAATTATCGGATGTGGGTCGTGACACCCGCTGCCGAAGTTTATATCAGTGGCAATCTGAGAAGGTAGTTGTTTTTAAAAATAATGTAAAATTGTGTGCTATCGGTGGATGAAATTGCATCATGTCACCTCTTTTGGTAGAACATGTCTCAATGTTCCTGTTTAGCCTATTTAGCTGTTGGTATGTAAAAACTATGGATGTGATTGTCTCATGTCTTCGTCTTCCATCGTTTATGGTGCAGAGATGGCATCTGGTCTCTCACATTTGCATGAATTAGGAATTATACATCAGGATTTGGAGTCACAAAATGTCAAAATGTTTAAAAAATATATATGGGTATCAACAAATGCTTTCTTGAGGACATGTCTATCTCACTTGATCTCAGATTGTATACTTGTATTTACAATAGAGTAGATTCATACTTTTGCCAGACATGAGCATCCAATCACTTTGTACAGATGTCACTTGATTGTGTGTGCACATTCCACTTTGTATAATATGCTTGAATTCAATGTAAATGATTGGAAAGAATTTGAACTGGACTTTGGATGATTAATTTTTTGGATATGTACCGTGTTTTGAGATAAGTAATGATGTAATGGGTTTGTATTGTATTAATGATCATTGACAGGTTTGTTCAATTAAATTGTTGATATATTATTTGTGTTCTATTAGTGGAACACTAATGCAGGATTAGAAAGCAACAATCAGTGTATAATTATCTGCATTTTTTGAAATAATTTATCCGCTGGCCCAACTAAGGCCCGGCCCACTAAACAGTATAACAGCCCAACCGAACAAACCGAAAAAATCAGTTTGGTTTGATTCGGTTATGGCTAAATTCAGTTATGGTTTGGTTTGGACTTTTTAAATTTTGGCTTATTCGGTTTTGGGTACTTCAGTTTGGATAAAAGGGGATGTACAGAATGCTCTGCCTCTGACTACTATGAACCCAAACTCCATGATCGGCAAAGAAACAAAAGTGTATGCTGTGTACTGTGTGCCTTGTTGTGCAAGGTGTGCACTCCAAAGTGTTGGTTGATTCAAACTGAATTTCAATAAAGCTTCTTGCTCTTCAAAAGAACCAAAACATTTATGCAGCAACTTATTGGTGACCTATGACGATTTTACAAACAATACGGGCAAATCCATCAGCAGTCTTGATGGACCTTAAGAACTAGCATGTAAAGTGATGAAGGAAACACGAGTAACTTGGAAACAACAGGGTCATGGTGAAAGAGTTGGAAAACCAATTGCTCACAAAAACTGGGCACAGTCATCTATACATCATCCAAGTGTGGCTGATTATGGCTGGGCAGTAGTACCGTGAATTAGCTACATCATTCTTCTGTAGATAGTATCTACTATGAGCCCAAATACTTAAAGATGGACATTGAGTCAAGTAGTCAAATCACTTGGACATTTCTACATAGGACATAATCATGGTAGTCAAAGGCGCACCTCGCACCTCACTAGGCGAGGCATCTTTCTCCAGGCGCACCCAATGCGCGCCTTTCAGCAAGGCGCAACCAAGAAAAGGCGCGACGCGCCTTATGTTTATTTTATTTGTACAAAAAACTTTTAAGGCAGAAAGATAACCCTTATCTCATACAAGTAGGAGGAAGGTGGCCCTTTTCCACGATTGCCACAATTAGTTACAGTTGAACCGAAAAAACTAACATTTATTAAAAGCGTGGTAGGAAGTATAAAAACTCTTGTTAGTTCTGTTGACTGCTACCACTGCTCTTCTAGTTTACTTGGTTATGTTTTAACAATTTTTTGTTGGTTTTAATATGTTATTTGATTTTATTTCTTACATTACCAATTTATTTATTTATTATTTTTGCGCCTCGCTTCGCTCGGACATTTGTCTTAAGTGAGCCTTGTGTCTTAGACAATAAGGACCATTTGCGCCTCGAATGCGCCTTGCGCCTTTTAACTGCCTTGGTGCCGTCAAGGTCAAGGCCGAAGCCCATGGTAATGGTGTTCCAAATATAAAAGATGATCAAGAAATTGAGACTTAACTGGGCACAAAGGCGCTCAATTGCCAAGTAACATGAGTATGAGCTTTTATGGTGGGCTTTCGATCTTTTCACAACTTGAGAATGATGCATGGTTTCCCTTGGAT
Organism: Iris macrosiphon; assembly: GCA_036927795.1. NCBI lineage: Eukaryota > Viridiplantae > Streptophyta > Magnoliopsida > Asparagales > Iridaceae > Iris > Iris macrosiphon. The sequence goes on from JAYESA010000006.1 coordinate 135,739,567, forward strand.
TAAGGGGAAAGATAACTTAGTGGTGTCTGGCTGTATGCACTTGAGGTGTTCAGTTTTGTGCAACATTAGAGTACATGAACCAGGAATTATGGGTTTGATTTACGTTCCTTCGAGTGGTGGTACGCAATTAGAGGTTGGTTGTGATCAAAGAGACCATAGTGAGGTGATGTGGTATTGGCGTGAACAGTGAAGGCATTTGAGGTACCTGGCCATGCCCAGAGATAGTGTCTCATTTGCAGGCTATCACAATAAATCAACCCTGTGGTTCCAATGTTTCAATGCCATGTGGGGTTAAGGTCAAGGGGATGGTGGGCAACACATTTATCTTCTCTGTGGCACCTCTAGCTTCCAAATACAAACAAATCTTCATTACAATAGATAGCAACACAAAGATATGCACAATCAACTCAAAAGTGCAGTAGTAAAGCAAACTAGAATACCTGATTTCCATCTGATTGAATGGCACTTCTCGGCGTCCACTGAGATAATGACTTACATGTGTAACCATCCCCATTGAGTTCCCCAACCTCAAATGGCAGCTGACCAATTCAAGTCAGAAGCAAAACAATAAGGTGCTAATGAAAAACAAAGACCGTCACCAGTAAATTACTAAAAGTAAAACGCATTCATCTTTCCAGTCATATGAGCATATACCTTGACATTTGCTGTGGAATTGACCTTAAAATATGGAGACCTGGACATCCTATATATTGCAGATCTACCCAGTGGTCGTGGGGTCCGATAGCCATTTTCAGTCAGTTCAGATACTCCAGAAAAGCGGTTGGTAGATCTTGGTGCAACGGACAGGTCCAGTGATTTTGATGGAGATGGTATACTTTGCAACTTTCTATCTTCCTTAAATACTTGGTTGCGCAGGCTTAATGCTGAAGGTGAAGTTTTTAAAGGCCCCATATCCACATATGCCTTAGCAAGCTTGGCAGGTGATGCAGTTTGGTCCTGAGATATGTAGTTAGTGTTAATACAATATTTAAACACTAAGCAGAATACATTTTTTTTTACTCAAGTGAGCACCTATCAGCAAAATATTATTAATGAAGAAGAAAATATATTTCCTGAGACAACTAAGGGTACACATTCTATGAACTACTTATCAGCAGCCAAGATAACCAAATAATAGAATCAAGGCAAGTCAGCTTTGCGTGAAGTATGACCATCAGGGCAACTTGCTATTCCCACAACCATAGCTCACAAGTTAACAATTCTATGATCTGCATCATATCTTTCCAGAACTTTAGAAGTCGAGAACTATTTGAAAGTTACAAACTTTTAGAGAAGTATTAAACAGGACCTAAACCTCACAGTCAATTCTTTTTAGAATTCTATGATCTGCAGCATATCTTTCCAGCACTTTAAAAGTCAAGAACGAGGTGGAAGTAACACAATTTTAGAGTAGTATTAAACAGGACCTAAACCTCACACTCAATTCCTTTTAGAAGACACGTAGTCGATAGTATTTTCAGGGATTATGCATACTTTTAGAGGACTTGAGATCCCCCAACATGCACAAAGGTAGCCAGAACTCGACATGTATGAGTGGTCGAAAGAAACTAGTGCAGATTGTCTTACAGATAAACTGCCTTGGCGAACAAGTCTTTCATGTACTTTCGAGCTCCCAATTTTGTTGTCTTGTACTGAAACATTTATGTTATCTATTTTCACATTATTGAAGAATTGTTGATGCTGTTCTTGACATTGTTCCTCATTATTGACTTCTGTTACTTTCAATGGCTCAACAGTTCTTGAACGCAGTAGTTCCGCCAAACGATCAAACTCAACCCTGTTCAACAAGAAAATACTATTAGATAAGGGAACAAAAAGAGAGAAGATAATGTACAAATTGCAGTAAAACGGTGTGTCCATTTATTTTATGTAGGTTAAAAAAATCTTGCTGGCATTTATTTTCCTTTTTTCAGATTTTTATTTAATGAGGAAGGACCATTTTACTACTTTCAAATGCGGGGTTTCCTTGATAAACTCATATATGTTAGGGAATGCCCAACCCTAAAAAAATTACATACAATAAGTTCTAAAACCATAAACCAGCCAGTCAATTGTTCAAAATAATGCATAGACATTTTAGCAAATACTTTCCTAGTAAACGTTTTCTCCTTCAGTAGCTGTTCAAGTGCAGCAATTCCATCATTGTCGAAACTATTCCTCATGTCTCCATCTTCCTTTTTTTGTAATTCAGATGAAGGAACCTGCTTGTGGCAATTCCAAACAAAGAAAGAAAGAAATAGATACCAATGAAAACTTTTCATGTCATCGACAGTTTGAAAAGCAGCAAATAAATTATAACTGTATATCCTACAACTTTATTGAAGAGAATAGTCACAGTGAGCATAAATGTTAAAACATATATCAGCAAGAACCACATAAATACCACGAACATGAAAATTTACACTCCCCTTGACTGAGTATTATTTTAGAAAGCAAAGATAAGTTAAAAGAGAACAAATAGTGCTGAAAGCATGTAAGCCAATTTCTTTAGTTATATTTTATTTATATAAGAGAGTAATATTGTTAACAGTAAAAAGTAAGTTGTGAACAATTTAGACATTTTATCTTATGAGAAAGTTTTGACAGAGTATTGGTGATAACTCCAATCCAACCTTGAGTAGCATTAGAAAGATATTGATTTCTTTTCCTCGAGTATCTTTGCCAGTTTTGCTTCTTTCCTACTTGCTTCACAAAATGGTTTCGACTTTCAAATTTTAACTATTGGACGAAAGCGACAAATCCGCTGTTCTAAATCAACTTGTCACTTGACAGTACAAAAGGATAACAAGTTTCAAGTTTTCAACTACATAACATAAACTGACAGGCTGTCAGCTACACAGCTTGAACTCAAATACGAACATGAATAAAATAAATGAAAACCCAAAACAGCATAGTTACAAGGGAGATCTCAAATTACAGTGATTATGATCCAAGCTTAAGATGTGATGAATAAAGTCCTCTATGATGGCTGATGGAAAGCCATTTACACCATATATGGACCCATGCCCAGATAAATGACCAAGTGTATAACAGGGAGTGTAGTAATCAATATCAATTTGATGCCTTCCAGTCATCTCCGGAACAAGCAACACTCCTGTTATGTATATCCCTTCTTCCTGAATCCCTATGCGTGCTCATGCCATGTGAGGTTGTCATATGGATCCATGTTTTCACAGCATATAGTAAACAGAAGTATCAACAGTTAAAGAAACCGCTAATGTCAACTAGACAGCATATAATCTTCTTCAGAGTTTACACAATCAATGTCAATATGATATGACATTAACAACCTGAGATGGGACATCAGAAGTTTGCATCTGCATTCTGATTTACTATCATATAAACATCATCAGCATCAACCGCATCTCACAGATCATCTTAGCATCATCACCATCCCCCAGTTCCTTCCAATCAGGCACGGGTTCAGCTATGGAGAACAACGTATTGTCAAGAAAATTTCTTAACAGTATTTACAAGTGGTAGTTGGTGTTAACCACCTACGTGTTGGTCCCAAATTCCTAAACAGAGCCACGAAGCAAGAGATGTCCTTGCGAGATAAACCTAGAGCAAAGTCAAATGACCTTAAGAGAAAAGCTTGAAGATTGGTCAACCTGCCTATCTTGGACAGTGTTTACATTCAACCAAGTTAAGATGGTTAGCTTTGGTAAAGGAAATTCATATTAACATAGTCAATATACTCTTTCTTCCCGGTGATTACAATAAAGAAGATCTTGGAAATCGGTTCCACCCAAGGTCAATATAACATAAACTAAATAAATAAATCAGCAAACATGTCTCAGCAATAAATAAACATATGAAGAGAGAGAAAGTTGACAACTTTGTATAGCAACAGAGACAAAATCAAAATTATAGCTTCGCTTGCATTTCAAAGTAGTAAAGCAACTAATACCTGAAAGATATAAAAAAACCAAAGCATTAAAGGCTTATTTTGCAGGTACTTACAGTGCAAGCCAATTCAGGGACATCTTGCCTGGACTGGCGATTTCCCTCTGAGAACATTAGGCAATTGTCAACATATAATTAGTTGCATGTTATACAATATATTAAAATACGTTAATTAAATTTATATTTCAGCATATATAACTAACTTAATAGAAGAAAAAATATGCATTGTGCTTGAACAAACGATTTCAAACACGATATACATAAGAATAAGTAGCAAATAACATTTGAGTTAACAGATATTTAAACTATCTACAAAGAACGGAAATGATTTGCATTAAATGTGAATTTAAATTAACTCTTGTGCCATTAGTTGGAACCCTGAACAGATTGCCGGTGATAAGCCAGAGGAAGGTGAGGATGTGAATTTAAATTAACTCTTGTGCCATTAGTTGTGATCCTACACAGCAGCAACAACAACAAACTGGTTACCCCCAAAGGGCAAGTTTCCTTTTTATACGTCTCAGGGAAAAGTTCCAAGCCAGTTTATTTATAGTAAACTGTAAACCAGTTGGATCATTCCACTACCAATCGTCCTACAAGAAAAGCTAGATACCTCCAAACAGCAACTTTCCTCTGTTTCTGTTCGCAGAAAAGTTCTTTTTTTTGTATACTTGCATGCATATTATTATATTAAATAGTCTAAATTTACAAAGAACAACAATAAATGCCCCCATCAAATCACCATATATCTGATACTAAGGAGCACCATAGGTATTGAAGACACTGTATATAAAGCCATTTTGATGAAAGACTGTTATATGTTGCCCACACCTTCTCCAAGTAGAAATGATATGTAAGATCGGACAAATTGCCTGTTAGAAACTCAAGAGAACTCGTAGAGAACAATAATAGCGGTACAAAGTGACCTTTTGACATGCATACACAATAATGCACTTCTTACAAAAACACATCAGATTGGACAAATTAAATTTAACAGAAACTAATAAATCACTTCCTTTTTAATAAAAAGATCTAAATATACTCCAGAAATCATGTTAGACCTTTACAAGTATAAAAGTCATGAGCTTACAAAGCTACAAATCTACTACAATATATTAGGTAGAAACCCTGAACTTCAACTAGCCTCTCATATAAACCATTTTTTCATAAATTCGTTCAACCAAGTAAATCAACTTATAACTAGCATAAATGATAAACTTCTTTTCTTAATAAAATAAACCAAACTATGTTTTATTGAATTTGAACATAATATATCTTTAAAATATATTTTAACAATACGGTGGATTTCAAACATGTCTTCAAAGTGAAGTTCTCATCTGACACATAATATATACACTAAACAGCAGCATTACTAAGAAGTATGGTATAAAGAATTAAATATACATGCTCAACTAAACATATACTATTTTCCTATCAAAAATATCAATACTGATTGCATCTATCCTGCATGAGGACCTTAGGTAAAGGAGTAGAAGCAAAGGCAACTCCGGTAACCACATACTACAAAGATGACTAGGACTTGTAACCCAGAAAATCAATGTGAAGAAAGTGAGGGAAAATAAAGGAAGCATAAATAGGATCAGGTAGAAACTGTTCCTCACTTTCTGCCTAACCAAACATGGGCATAATCTAAAGCCACAGTAGCAACTAGTACTCAGTTAGCTCATATTTTTCTACTATGAACCGGAAAAGTCTACATAACTCGTGCACGTTGACGGGCCGTGTGAATAAGAGGACACAAAAAAGAACAATATAAAATTAACAAAGAAGTGTACATTCTCTATAAGGTTTCAGGTTGGGTCATGAAGAGCTAGAAGGAAATCTCGTATCAAACCATCCCTCCGATAGCACGTGTATATCTAGTCTCAAACCATCCCTCTGATAGCACGTGTATATCTAGTCGAGATTTCGTGAGATGAACACATGGAAGCCAATCGATGGTTCATGAAGGGATTTTCTTATATCCCTTCGTTAACCAATATGTAGTTTTTGTGTAAGCCTAACATTTTCCTATCATGAATAATAAATCGGTTAATACAACTCAAATCAAGGGGGGGCTGAATTGAACTCATAGCAGCATTCTTTTCAACAGAGATGTTTCCAATTACTACAAAATCTAGATGCACAAACACTTAGCACTGAAGGATCCTCACAAGCTTCAATTTTTTTTCTCACATTGTTTTAGGCTTCGTTTGGTATGAGGGAAAATTGGGACGACTGAAAATGGAGGAGAGAAAAGTGGAGGGAAGGATACATTTTTTTTCTTGTTTGGTATGAAAGAAAAAGTGTAGGGAAGGAAAAGTGGAGGGATTACTTTTCTCTCCTAACAAAAGAAAATCAATCCCTCTAATTTACAATTATACCCTATAGAAATTATATTATTTTAAAATAGTTGAATAAAGTCAAATGGTAAAAAAAAATTAGTTGAGGATATAATTGGTAAAGGCTATATTTTTATTTTCCTTCCTTCCACAATTCTTCCATACCCATTTTTCTTCTATCCTACCAAACAAAGGAAAGAAATGGTCTATCCTTTCCATATGGATGGATGGAAAGTCTCTCTCTTCCACTTTTCCATCGTTCCACTTTCCTATTCTTCCTACCAACTTTCCTATGCGTCTTCTAGAGATAATTTCATGGCATTTACGGGTGCAAGTAACAGCAAAAAGAACAACTATAAAACCCTCAAAATTTTACTTTTTCCAAAGTTCAACTTTTTCCCCAATCAAGCGATTTCGAAACCCTGTCTAAACAAAGAAAACGACTGAAATCTTTAATTAACAACCTGGAGCTGGAGCTGGAGCTAGAGCTGGAGCTTGCGGTGGCGGCGGCGCGGGAAGGCGCTTCTGGAAGACCGAGGAGAAGAACCTCGAGGCTCCGGTGGCAATCAATCGGGAGGCCGGGTCGATGAGCTTCGACAGCCAACCCCCGTCGCTCCCCTCCGCCGCGAGATCCGCCGAGTTGCGGGCTCTGGCCGCACGGATAGCCGACGGAGGACGATCATAAGGAGTCGCCGCCGGTCTCCGAAATGGCCGCCTCCGGAACTTGCCGCCGATTCCTCCGTCGTAGTCCGCCATGGAAATGGAAGGAATCGCCGAGTGGAGAAAGGAGAGATGGAGAGCAAAGAGGGGGGGGGGGGGGGGGGAACCCTAGGTTTTTGTTTATTCGAGAGAGAGAGAGAGAGAGAGAGAGAGAGAGAGAGATGGGTTACGGCTAGGGCCGACAAAGGTTCGGATACGGGTTGGAAAGTCCGGATTTAACCCTTATTACATAAATTTTGGTACGGTGCATCAAAATTTTGGTACGGTGCATCAAAGTTCAGCGAAATTGTGCACAATTGGTTGAAACTAAAAAAAGAAGGGGCTAAATTACAACTTGATACCGCCTACTATTCGAAATGTTCAACCTAATACCTTCAACTTTGATAGATACTAACTTAAAATTCATCCTCAACTAATATTTTTAACTTGTACTCTTTGTCGCCCTAACGTTACTTTTAACGTTAAAAAATAATAATTAATTAATTAAATTTTTAAACTACCCTCCTCCATACCCCCATCGTTGTCACCCTCACCCCCACCCTTCCCCACCAACGCCACCCCCCCCCCCCCTCTCGCCATGCGCCACCCCACCTCCCCCCGCCGCACTTTCCCTGTAAAATTTCGCACCATGCATTACGCTGAGTTGGATTGAAACGAGACAAAAGTTTGGTTGCATTTCAATGAGTTGGATTTGGGAATAAGTATAGTTTCGAGTTAGTTTTCATGCGCAGGTTATGTGCAGAATTCAGTTCAGTGCGATCAGAGTAGCGTCTCGCAACAGGCTGAGACATGGACGTCGTGCAATGGAAGCAGTGTGTTCGTTCGGAGCAATGCAGAGATAGCGGGATTGAAGCGATAATGTCGTCTTCCTTAATCCGATCAGGTCGGATGATGTGGAGAGCAAGGCCTGCTCGCACGGCCATACCAATTGAGTAGATTGTGCTTCGCATCGGACCACTGATTCAAGGAATCGGCTGTATCGACAAAGTAGAGTGCTCGAGCAGGTTCAACTTGGTGAGTGGACTCTGTCCCTTATCCTCTACTCATTCATGCCTAATAAAATATATAACAACTTGATATTTTGAACACTTAGTCAAATCACTAGAATTCAACGCACTGTGGCGTGCATAAAGTGTGCGTCATTCGGATAATAGAATTTTTGGCTTTGAGTTGAACTTTACGATTGGAACAATGGGAACACTTCATCGAGCGAGCATGTGTTGCGCATGAGTATCAATAGTAACTCCTCGTCAAGTGAAGCGTGCAGTTGTGGTTCAAAATCGGGCAACTGTGACAAAGAGGGGTGTTGCACCCATGGAACATTGTGTCGAGAAGCAGTATGGTGCCTTGGGATATAATTTGAGAACAGTTATGGTAAATCAGATGAGACGGGGCGAGTATCGTATGGTGGAACGAGAAGGCGCGTTCTTCATCGTACCTACATTATCAGAGCATTGCATGGTCATGGACAACCTGTGCACATGGTTTGGCGATTCCTCGAATGGGATAGGCATCGGAGCACCGGGACCTTTCGACCTAGTAGGAATCATTGGAAGTACTTTTGAAGCACGGTATAGCGAGACATACATCTGAGGTATTGCAACCTTCGGATGGATGGCACATCGTTTACTTGAACTTGTGTTTCGGCACGAGGCACTTGCGGTGAGCTGCAGTTGAGGCATTGCAACCAAATATACTGGGAGGATGACCCACATTTGTTATATGTCCTTTATGGCTCGGACAGTAACCTTCATATAGATAGGAGTCATTTTGATATTGAATGTTTGTGTAGGAAGACAGGGGCCACCTTGCCTCGGGCAAGAGTGTGCGCATTGTTGATAAGCGAGATTCAAATTGTGGCATGGTTCGATAGGTTTCATATGTTTGGCTTGTGCGAATAGGATATAACATGCTAGTGAGTTTATATGGTTTCAATGCTTACTTACTTTACTGTTTTCAATACATGCCCTGCCATGAAATTAATCTAGGTTCAAACTAGAAAGATCACCTTGTAATAATTATATTCTTCACATAATTACTTAATGTTTGGTTTAGGCGAGTGGGTTATCCTGCTCACCAGTATAAGATGCGTACTGACCCACGTTTGTGGGCATTCTTTCCAGGTACTCAGGTGCGAGGCCTTAGCTTGGATATACGGGACATGATGTATGGAAAGGCGAGATCCTTTGTAAGAAAGAGAGAGCTAGAGTGTTGTAAGACTTCGTGGCATCTTTATTTGGACCCTTTGAGATCTTCGTTGTGTATACTCTGTTGTGTTCTTGTTTGTAACATTACTCTTCTTTCGTTGCAATATGGTCATTTTGATGATAACCATGGCGTTTGACGTCATTGTCTTGTGCGAGCGCAACTCCAGGCTCACACGGCATCACGTCCTGATGAGAATGATTATCCTGCGGGACTGCTGGCATGGTAATTTCACGTCCAGCGAGGACGATCGAACTTGCGGGAGATTGGGGCATGACAAATTGGTATCAAAGTGCCTGGTTTATTTTCTCGAACTTTTTTCTTTGCTTCCTCATAAACTCTAAATAGCTTCGTAAACTCTTGGCTCTACTCGGTGCCACATTGGATATTCCATGCAATAAGTTTATATATTATTTGTTGTGTGTGCATATTTTTTGTTGCATTCATTTTCGTAGAATTTCGATAGAATCGAGTAGTATCGCTAGGCGTTGTTGCATTCGTGCAGCAAGTTGTGTGGCGTTGTTGCATTCGTGCAACAAGTGTGTGGCGTTGTTGTATCGATGTAGCTTGTTGATTTGGGAGATTTTGGTTGCATCAGTGGAGCAGTTAGTTTGTTAGATGAGATTGTGCATGTTGACATGTTGTGAGTAGAAATATTAAAAAGATACAAATGTATTGAACGGATTTGAGTAGTGGCTTGGAATATCATGTAGAGGGAACGGTGTACGAGTTGCTCGTGCATCAAATATGTCGAATAGTAAGAAATAGTGGGGAGTATCGAGAATGAAACGTTGCACGAGTTGCAGCGGATGAGATCAACAAAAGAGTCAGATGGTTCGTGTGTTGGCTGAATTTCGTGTCAGACTTTGAGTAAGCGAATGAGTTATGGTCGATAGGGTCACCATAGAATGGAAGGTTCGAACGGATGTTGATTCAGTGCAAAGAAAAGTGTGATGCGAGAAGTAACTTGATTCTAAGTGTAGCGCCCCGTTCTCCCGGTGCGGAGAGCGCGGCTAAGAAACACAAGTCGGTATCGTTCGATCGGGATAGATTGAATTAAGAACTCGTCCTCGATATGGATTTGTTTCTTCGGAATCGATTTCCATATTCAGTGGACCGCGCCCCAAGGATCGGCTTAGCGGCAGAGTCAGGAGGGACCTCTCCGCTGCTATCTTTTATTGCCTCGGTTTTCGATGTCGCTTGTTGCTTTCGTGCTTTGAGTTGGTTTTGGGATTTGCTTGTTTTCCTTGAACGGTTTCGATGGTTTTTATTGTTTTCATTCATTGACTTGCACTTCTATTCCGAGATTAGAAAGAGAGAAAGAAGTATTGATCAAGCTGTTCGTGTGCAGGTGTAATCCCCTGATTTTTAAATTTTGATAAATTTGGATTTTTCTGAATTTTCTGGAATTTTCTTGGATTTTTCTGTAATTTAAATCAGTTGTTTTAATTTTTAAAGGATTTTTAAATATTATTAATTAATATTAAAATATTATGAAAATAATATTTTATGGTGTAAAATAGAAAACCAGACATAGGGTAATTTTCCGGGAATTTATTGGACCCCGGATGGATTTTAAAAGCCTTAAAAACTATTGTTTTATAAACCAAATTAAACCAAACCAATATTTTAATCTGAACCGAACCGGACCGGCCGGTCTGCCCGAACCGGCCCAACCCTTAACGGGTCGGATCCGGGTCAGACCCGACCCGGCCCGTCAAACCCAACCCGCAACTTCTCCACTCCCTAACCGCTGAAACCCGACCGCCGCCGGAACGGCCGCCGCCCTGCTCCGATTCCCCTTCCCACCGGCTGCCCTTTCTTCTCCGGCTTCTCCCCTTCGACTTCCCGCACCCGCCGACTGGTCATCTCCTCTCCGCCCCCTTTAAATCCCTTCCTCCACCCTCATCTCCTCCCCGCTGACCCCAACTCCGGCCGGCCTCGTCTTCCCCAGCGCCTCGCCCCTGTCTCGTCCCCGCCGTGCAGCTCGGCCGCCCTGACTCGACTCGCCGTCCTCGGCCCTAACCCGCTCCCTAGCCCAGCGGCTGGCCTCCCTCGAGCAGAACCCGCCTCGTCGCCTTCAGCAGCGCCCTAGCCGCCCTCTCCCTGAGCTCCGCCACCGTCCCTAGCCAGCACCTCCTCCACGGACTCCCCAGCCTGCCTCCAGCACTGACCCCGCACCTCCCAGACCCTCGACGTCCCCGGCCGACGCTCCATACTGCTCCGCCCAGCAGCCACCTTTGACGCCGATACCCGCAATGGCCCACCTCCCACCAGCGCCACCCTCCTGCGTCACGACCCAGGCCAACTCCGGCGAGTCAGAAGCGGACACAGCAGAAGATTCGAACGGACACAGGAAACCCTAGCTTCAGTGTGTTTTGTGTCGGACACCGTATCCAGGACACAGGACACAACTCGGTTTTTCGGACCACTTCAGGTACCCGTAACTTTTTGCTCGTAGCTCGGAATTCGATTCCGTAAATTGTATCGCGTAGCCTGCATGACCCTCTCGGTGCCCGGACAAACCGCTCGGGGCATCGCGTCCTGTGGTGATTGCATACCGCGATCCAAAAACAGGAAAAACTAGACCCTGTTTCACCCCGGTATCGAGTACGCCCCGCCAAACGGGACGACTTGGTCGCATGCGGTCTTCACAGATACGTGCGCGTCGTTGATACGGACGTGCGGGATTTCGCAGAAGCTGATTTGGATGTGCGTGCACACCGGGATCAGTGCGTATCCGCGGACACCGCCCAGTATCCGTACTTTCTGTTTCTAGCTGTAACTTAGTGTACACACGTCGGATCGAGACGAAACTTGCGCCATTGGACTCGTGGCAATACGCTGATCCTGTGAGCCAAGTTTGGTTCGATTCTGAGAACGTTGACAAAATCGTGTGTCGTGGGCCCCACAGGCTCCACCTGACGGGCGATTTTTGAAAACGGCTCATCGAAATCCAAATCTGGAAGTTCCGTTGGGTTCGTATCATCGTTCCTGACCTGTTGACACTAAGTTGGACTATTTTTGAGACCTTTGACCTTAACACGTTTTTCGGTACAAAGCGGCCCACAATTGGACCCCGCCTTGACCCGAAAATGATGTTTTTGCCCTTGTCTCCAAATTGGACTCAAGGACAGGCGTTTCTAACTGATTGATATCTTCTGGACCTGATGGTGATGTCTATTTCAGCAACCGGAGTACTGCCTGCAAACCCTGCTGAAGTCAGAGCTAAAATTGGAGACAGAACCCAGGCAAGTATACCTTGCCAAATCCTGCAGTTTTGTTGCTTATCTCCTGGATTATTTTTCATTGTCTTGCAAGATACTTGTACAATGGTTGCATGTTTTTCAGTTGTTACTTTCCTATCATATATAGTTCTTGATGTGCTCTGATTTATTCCTGCTGCTCTAGTCATATTTTCTCTGTTTGCGTGCATGTACATTATTTGCTCTTTCCTTGGAACACTACTTGTTCCATAGACATTTTGTGATGATATATGTTTACTCTACATTTCTGGAGTTGACTTGACTGATTTCTTAGTTCCTAGATGAAGTTATTGGACATTGACTACACTTGAGCAATCTCGATTGTGAGTACACAATGTACTGCAATAGAGAATTGTTCATTTGACTACCTCCTTCGTGAGCTCCCGATGGGCTGCGAAAGAGCCATACTATAGACTGTGAGTCCCCGATGGACTGCTTTCTATAGGATCGTGATCTCCCATTGAGATGCGATTATCCCGATTGCTTGTAGTCATGTTTGATAGCATCACTGGCATGCCACAGTCTTAGATGTAGTGATTTTCTCGTGTCCTATTTGCTTGTGTTTACTTTCTTCTCTATCTTGCATGTCATTTACTATATTTGGCTCGTATTCTTTTGTATCTTGCTATATCCCCTGAGGACCTGGTTTTGTTCTCCAGATTTAGCAGACGAGGAGTACCGCAGCTTACGAACCAGCACCAGACGAGAGTTTTATTGCAGTTGATGGCCCTGCTTCTTAGTTACTTTCTAGCATGTTTTAGTTATCTCTTTCTTGTCTTTATTTTCTTGTTTGTCGGTAGTGAATTTGTCTCCACCCGACTTAGTATTATTTCTTGCTGAATATTCGTCTGTAACTTTACTTTCAGCATTTAATTCTGTTTTGTTTTACTTCATGTTGTTCTGTGGATGAGATAGTAAACCCTGCCTAATATAATACAGCTTAAGTATACTCCGAAGGATCCATTAAATTGGGTTTGTCCATTGGTGTGTGCTGCTGGCCATTGCCACGTGTCCAGTCCCTCGGTATTTTGGGACTGGGGCGTGACAGCAGGTGAACGAGCAGTAGGCGGCTTGCGAGCGGAGTCGTGAAGCGCCTCTTTCCTTCTTCCTTCCAAAATCTAAGTGAGTGGCTACCAGCCCGATTAGCTAGCCCTGCTTCCAGTCTTCACATCTAATAATTCACATTCCTCTTTGCCCCGATCAAACGATACCAAGTAATAATAAAAGAAACCAAGATAAAAGAGAATAGACTTGGTTATTATGCTTGTCAACCAAACATGTGAACTGTTATCTTATGTATGCTTGTTCGTGCAAATGTTCTATAAAACGTGCTAAGTATAGAACACATCTTGTATATGCATAATTGTTCAGGGAGGCTATGCTAAATAAATCATGCAATACTGCTTGTCGTGTACTCGTGTTCTTGCACTTGTGTTGCCTCAAATTCATGACTTGTTAACTTGTTAATCGTGTTCGATCATGGACAACTTGTGCACAAGGTATAGTTCTGCGGACGGTTGCTGGGGCACTGGCACCGATCCGATCCGGGCGAAACTCATGTATAGTCATCGTGTACGGGATAGGATAGCTTGCAGCGCATCGTGTACTCTCGTAGCCTGCTATCCTTGTCCCGGACTAGTCCATTATGGCAATCATGCCAGTGATCATCGTGTATATTTAAACCTGTTGCAAACTAACTTGTGTCTTCGTGGCAGGGAAGGCATGGTAAGTATTGTGCAGGTAATTCAGACGGGCAGGTAAAATCTACCGAACGGTGGCACGTTCATTTCAGTAAATTCTATATGCTGCTTACTTGTAAATGAACTAAGGCAAGATAGAAACCCACAAATATGCATGCTTCATTAAACAACGTGTTGATTGGTATAGTCAGGCTAGCTCGCCTTCACCAGCATGTTTCGATATGCTGACCCTCGTTGAAACAGGTTCTCCGTACTAAGGCGAACCGAGCGAGGAGCCGAAGTCGTCTTTCCGACCCAGTCCAGCTGTTGGCGCATCTTCACCGCGCCCCTTGAAGCCTTTTGAAGTCCGAAGCTGCAACTCTTCATACACAAATGCAGCTCCGTGGCAAAGCCGTCCTCCAGCCTGGAGGTCCTTATCATTTTGAGTTTATAAAGGGATGTAATGTACAGGACTGTTATCTCATTTTGAGTCAACACTTTTGTAAGCCGTTCGGCATATTAGCTCTCGTTCAGGAGTTTGTAATAGATGTTCATTATCAATAAAGAGAACTTTTTCATGTTTCAAATCTGTGTTTCAATTTATCTGCGTACTCTGAATATGTGCTTGCTATGCAAATCATTAAAGCCTTGTGCGGGCGCAACCCCAGGCCCGCACGGCGGTTACGATTCGGGGGACGCCTCAACGATTCTACGGAATCGGGTCGTGACATAGTGGTATCAGAGCACAGATTCAAGTTCCTTAGACTTCGTGCTAGAAAAGTTCCTTTAACGATCAAATTCCTATGCGAACTCTTGAACTCGCTAGGCCAAAATGAGATACGTTCATGCAATAAGTCCATAATACATTATGATCCTAATGTAATTTACCTTCTTTTGAAGGAATGGCTCCAGCGCAATCTGCAGCGCAAACACCGGACGAAATGCAAGGCCAAGGAAGTAGTTCGGGTACTTCGGGAAGTTCAGAGAGCCAGCGAGCCATGCCAAGCATCGATCCCGTCCAACGAATGTTGCAGATGTTGGAGGCAAACCAACAAAGGGACGAGGCTCGCTATGAACGGGCCGAGAAGCGAGCGGAAGAGAGTCAGCTCAAGTTTCAAGACAATATAGAAGCACGATTCTCAGTCCAACAGAAGCAGGTAGATACCCTGCAGCAGATCGTTCAGACTTTGGCATCCAACCAGTCCGCGGCAACGCCAGCGACTCCGGTGGAACAGCCCGTGCTTGAAGTAGAGACACCGCAAATTCCAAGGACGAGGGACGTGACTACCTTCGACTTTGGCCACTTCAAGAAAGTCTGCAACACCCCATTCAACGGGACTGAGGACCCAATCGTAGCTCTAGATTGGTTGGCTGAACTTGAAGATCACTTCGCTCTGCTAGAGGTCCCCGAAAAGAAGCGCGTCGCCTGCGCGCAACTACAGCTCCGTCTCAACGCGCACGATTGGTGGGACGTGCATCGACGATCTCTCCAATTTGATCATGGAGAGGAGGCGATCTCGTGGACGACTTTTCGTGCTGCGTTCGAAGAGGAGTTTGTACCCCCTCCAGTACAACGTCAAATGAAAAACGAGTTCGTGCAGCTACGGTAAAGCAGCATGACAGTTAAGGAGTACTCCGCCGAATTCAACCGACTCTCCAAATTCGCTAGGGCCTATTTACCTGATGTAGCGAGTCGAGCTAGAAGGTTTGAAGGTGGACTACGCCCTATCATCCATTCGCACGTAGCCATTCATCAGTATCGTACAATGCGTGAAGTCATGAATCACGCCCTATCTCTTGAGCCACACTATCCTCACGTTCCTGCCGGCGCTGTGCATACCTACAATCACAAACGCCAAAGCAACGACAGAGGAAATACTGCTGCAAAGCGCCCTAACAACGGAGGGCACCAAAGAGGGAACCCAGGGACATCGTGTAATTTCTGTAAAAAGCGTGGGCACACAGCCAACAATTGTCGCTTGAGACTTGGGTTATGACTAGCGTGTGGACAATCAGGCCATGCCATAAATCCCTGTCCGAACCTTCCTGATCGTCGTCCCCAACGAAATGCTCCCTAACGGTAGGTTCTATCCTAAGTTTCGGGACGAAACTTCCAATTAGTTGGGTAGGATGTAGCGCCCCGTTCTCCCGGTACGGAGAGCGCGACTAAGAAACACAAGTCGATATCGTTCGATCGGGATAGATTGAATTAAGAACTCGTCCTCGTTATGGATTTATTTCTTCGGAATCGATTCCCATATTCAGTGGACCGCGCCCCAAGGATCGGCTTAGCGGCAGAGTCAGGAGGGACCTCTCCGCTGCTATCTTTTATTGCCTCGATTTTCGATATCGCTTGTTGCTTTCGTGCTTTGAGTTGGTTTTGGGATTTGCTTGTTTTCCTTGAACGTTTTGATAGTTTTCATTATTTTCGTTCATTGACTTGCACTTCTATTCCGATATTGGAAAGAGAGGAAGAAGTATTGATCAAGCTGTTCGTGTGCAGGTGAACGAGCAGTAGGCGGCTTGCGAGCGGAGTCATGAAGCGCCTCTTTCCTTCTCTCTTCCAAAATCTAAGTGAGTGGCTACCAACCCGATTAGCTAGCCCTGCTTCCAGTCTTCACATCTAATAATCTGCATTCCTCTTTGCCCCGATCAAATGATACCAAGTAATAATAAAAGAAACCAAGATAAAAGAGAATAGACTTGGTTATTATGCTTGTCAACCAAACATGTGAACTGTTATCTTATGTATGCTTGTTCGTGCAAATGTTCTATAAAATGTGCTAAGTATAGAACACATCTTGTATATGCATAATTGTTCAGGGAGGCTATGCTAAATAAATCATGCAATACTGCTTATCGTGTACTCGTGTTCTTGCACTCGTGTTGCCTCAAATGCATGACTTGTTAACTTGTTAATCGTGTTCGATCATGGATAACTTGTGCACAAGGTATAGTTCTGCGGACGGTTGCTGGGGCACTGGCACCGATCCGATCCGGGCGAAACTCGTGTATAGTCATCGTGTATGGGATAGGATAGCTTGCAGCGCATCGTGTACTCTCGTAGCCTGCTATCCTTGTCCCGGACTAGTCCATTATGGCAATCATGCCAGTGATCATCGTGTATATTTAAACCTGTTGCAAACTAACTTGTGTCTTCGTAGTAGGGAAGACATGGTAAGTATTGTGCAGATAATTCAGACGGGCAGGTAAAATCCACCGAACGGTGGCACGTTCATTTCAGTAAATTCTTTATGCTGCTTACTTGTAAATGAACTAAGGCAAGATAGAAACCCACAAATATGCATGCTTCATTAAACAACGTATTGATTGGTATAGTCAGGCTAGCTCGCCTTCACCAGCATATTTCGATATGCTGAACCTCGTTGAAACAGGTTCTCCGCACTAAGGCGAACCGAGCGAGGAGCCGAAGTCGTCTTCCCGACCCAGTCCAGCTGTTGGCGCATCTTCACCGCGCCCCTTGAAGCCTTTTAAAGTCCGAAGCTGCAACTCTTCATACACAAATGCAGCTCCGTGGCAAAGCCGTCCTCCAGCCTGGAGGTCCTTATCATTTTGAGTTTATAAAGGGATGTAATGTACAGGACTGTTATCTCATTTTGAGTCAACACTTTTGTAAGCCGTTCGGCATATTAGCTGACTCTTTCAGGAGTTTGTAATAGATGTTCATTATCAATAAAGAGAACTTTTCCATGTTTTAAATCTGTGTTTCAATTTATCTGCGTACTCTGAATATGTGCTTGCTATGCAAATTATTAAAGCCTTGTGCGGGCGCAACCCCAGGCCCGCACGGCGGTCACGATTCGGGGGACGCCTCAACGATTCTACGAAATCGGGTCGTGACACTAAGTGGTATATGGTATACCACGTAGTAAGGTATGCGTCGAAACATTTTGGATGGACAACAATGGAATCTGCCACGACGGACGCAGATAACGAAAATGCAAGTTGGGTTGTGCGCATCAGCTGAGTTATATTTTGGAACATGGAGTAAGCAAATATTAAGTTGTGATCGATAGGAACACCACAAAATAGTTAGTTTGGAATAGACATTGGTCGAGAGTGACGTGAATTCCAAGTGGTATATGCAACGCCACGAAGTGGGGCGCATATTGGAAATATTTGGAACAAGAAGTGATAGGTTTGCTCGCAACAGATGGATTAGTACGAGATTCGATCAGGATTTGGCGTAACGGAGTTTGACTCAGGTATCCTTCGATGCGTCAGGTTTGAGCTATCAGAAATGGACTCATGTAAAATAGAAGTTACATCGGATAAGAACGGAATAAGTAATAAAACGAGTGTTTAAAATTTGAAGGAGTGATACAGACCAAGTATTGAAGATAGGATGAGATCGACCAGACAGAAAGTTTGAATATCAAAATTTTGCTCATGCGATTTGGAAGATTCGATGGAGTAATTGGCGATTCGGAAAGTTGAGCATAAAGAATGGAAAGTTGGTGCAAGTGTGCGCGAGTGATGGATGTGTCGAAGAGTAACGAGCACGGACTATGGAGTTCAGCGATGTAAAGGTGCAATGCGATGGAGTCACACCGAACTTGGAGGATATGAACGTTAGCGTTCGAGAAGTCTGACACGGAGTTTAGCGGATGCAAAGTTAGCAAAATAGTGCAACAAAGGAGGACGAGTTCTCCGAAAGACATGATCGAGCATGATGTGAGTCTAGTCGATGTTAGGCTACATTAAAAGTTAACACTTGCAATACCAAGACGGACGTGATGCAACAAGATGATTAAAGTAGAAATGGTAGTGCATCTGAGATTGGCATGCAAGTCCTCGAGAACATGTGGACATATTGGATCGTAGATAAATCAAGACGGTGCTAAGGAATGGAACGAGATCAAGGATCTTGGTGGGTGGACCTATGAAGATCGCTGAACAAGAGGCGACGTCGGAGTAATTCATCGTGCCGCTCGAGCGAGTTGGACGTGTAGTGCTAAAGCGTGGACGGATAAGAAACGTTGTAAGTCTATAGTTCTAGAAAATATTGTAAGTATTAGTGTGAGAAGTTGAACAAGGCGGTCCTATATTTTGATGGATTCAGAAAAGAACGACAGAGTAATGGAAGACGGTTTCAGCGAGCACGATTCCTCAATGGTGGTTTAGATATATAGTCAGACTCTAGGTGGTTAGGCAGCGATTTGGTTAGCAAATACGTTAGGGGTAGTGCATGTAGTGCTCAGATTCAAAAGTATGATATTAGATTTGGGGTGGAGTTATATAGAATGTGTCAAGTAATGATATATCATGGTTCATAGTAACTGTCCATCGTGATGACTTACAATTATTGAGCGTAGCTTCGGGACAGATAACCCTAGCGACTTGACAACCAAATCGAAGTGAATATTGTAGACCCATAGAATGACCCTTGCAGCGGCGCATTTGGGAATGCGTCGATGGGGGATGTTGAGTGGTGTATGTTGAAGATAGGCTTAGGTGACCGAGTGTTAGATTTGAGAGATTATTGGGATAGCCTTCAACTGAAGATGTTGCCAGAAGATCAAAGCAATGGTAGAAACGACCTAAGTCAACTAATGAGATTCAGAGTCACAAATCATCGAAGATGGCGTCGCTTCTGACTCGTCATGTCCCAGAAGGGAATAAATTTATATGAATTAACGATTGTGTAACTAGTTTCAAGAAGTTAAACCCACGGCTCATTTCAGATAAAATTGTTGCACTTTCGGAAGGGACAGATGTGCCTCAGATCTACAAGATAGAATCGGACTTGATTTGCGGTACGTGCTCATGAAGAGGACGAATGTGATATCATATGCTTCGAGGCAGTAGAAGGAGCATAAGAAGAACTATTCCATATGCGACCTAGAAATTGTGGCGATTATATCCGTATCAAAATTATGGCGACACTATCCCTATGGCATGGCGGCAAAATCTCCGTTGGTCACATAAGACTTAAATATGTGTTCACCCAGAGAGGAATTAAGTTTGCAAACAGGGGTATTGGGTCAAAATAATCAAAGAGTATAGTGTGATGTTTGGGTAAGTCACTTAGCTGGGGTAGTATCAGATGCGATGACCATTCAGAGATGAAGATGATATAGAGACGGTACTTGTGAGACACAGGGGGATTGAAGTCAAGTTAGAGTTTGGTTGGTTGAGCTCGGACGATGCAAGCTATAATTTAGAATATAGTTGGATGATAGGGCCTTGCAGAATCCTCGTTGCGCTTGGATGCACAAGGACTTAAAGCTTGCGTGGTTTGGGCTATCGCTAGAGAATTGATCGAGTCAGAATATGAACTAAATTAGATCAAGTGGAGAGATCATCAGTGGAGGATCATCATTTCTAAGAACAACACGCGTGCAAATGAGTTGTGGGTTAAACGTCAGGGTCGGTTGAGTAAAGCAATGGATGTTTCGGACGTAAAGATGCCCTTGTAACTTATCCAAATTTGTTATCGCTAAGCTCGGCTGAAATACATGTATTTCGGGGATGCCTTAAATATGTGTATGATTCAAACTAAGCGATATGCTGAATTCGAATTGAGCTACAAGGAGGATGTGGGAATATAAAATTTGTGTGTGAGCGTCGAGCGTGAAGCAAATATAATGAGTTGGGATCAGTGAAGTATGAGTTACATAGAGCAGAGTTAATAAAATAGGCAAGCGACGTACATGAAAGGAATGGATACTGGTTTGGTTCGAGGACGAACCTTATTCTAAGTAGTATATTATGTAAAGCCCCGCACCCACACGGTGTATTATGTTGAGTCGGATTGAAACGAGACAAAGGTTTGATTGTATTTCAATGAGTTAGATTTGGAAACAAGTATAGTTTCGATTTAGTTTTTATATGCAAGTTATATGAAAATTTCAGTGCGGTCAGAATAGTGCCTCGCAATAGGCTAAGGCATAGGCGTCGTGCAATAGAAGCATTGTGTTCATTCAGAGCAGTGCAGAGATAGCGGGATTGGAGCGATAATGTCGTCTTCCTTAGCCCGACCGGGTCGGATAATTTGGAGAGCAAGGCCTGCTCTCACGGTCATACCAATTGAGTATATCATGCTTCACATCGGACCACAAATTCAAGGAATCGGTTGTAACGGTAAGAAAGAGTGCTCGAGCAGGTATAACTTGGTGAGTGGGCTCTGTCCCTTCTCCTTTACTCCTTTATGCCTAATAAAATGGATAATACCTTGATATCTTGAACACTTAGTCAGATTACTGAAATTCACCATATTATGGCGTGCATAGAGTGTGTGCCGTTCTATAATAGAATTTGTGGCTTTGAGTTGAACTTTACAATTGGAAAAACGAGAAAACTTTTATCGAGCGAGCGTGTGTTGCGTATGAGTGTCGATAGTAACACCTCGTCAAGAGAAGCGTACAGTTGAGATTAGAAACCAGGCAACTATGTCGGAGAGGGATGTTCCACCCATGGAACACTGTATCGAGAAGTAGTATGGTGCCTTGAGATATAATTTTAGAACAATTGTAGTAAATCAATGATACGGGCCAAGTATCGTATGGTAGGGCGAGAAGGCACATTCCTTGTCGTACCTATATTATCGGAGCATTGCATGGTCATGGATAACCAGTGCACAGGGTTTGGCAATTCCTTGAACGATATAGGAACTGGGGCACCGGGACCGTTCGGCCTAGGAGAATCATTAGAAGTGCTTTTGGAGCACGGTATAGTGAGACATACAGCTGTGTTACAACCTTCGGATGGATGGCACATCGCTTACTTGAACTTGTGTTTCGATTCGAGGCATTTACATAGAACTATAGTTAAGGCATTGTAACCAAATATTCTGGAAGGATGACCCATATTTGTTATAAGTCCTTTATGGCTCGGCCAACGAACTTCATATAGATATGAGTCATTTTGATATTATACGTTTGTGTAGGCAGGCGGGCGTCACCTTGGGCAAGAGTGTACGTATTGTTAATAAGCGAGATTTTTGGATTGTGGCATGGTTCGATAGGTTTCATTTGTTTGGCTTGTGTGAATAGGATATAACATGTTAATATGTTTATATGGTTTCAATGCTTACTTACTGTCATGCCCCAGTCCCAAAATACCGAGGGACTAGCCACGTGGTATTGGCCAGCAGCACACACCAATGGATAAACCCAATTTAATGGACCTGTTAGAGTGTAATTAAGCTGTAAAACAATAATAAAGGTCTACGATACATATCACATTCTAATTCTAATCTCATCCACAGAAGATAAACACAATCAATATCAGAATAATCAAGATAAAATTTAAATCAACAAGTCTCAATATAATATCTCGGGGAACAACCCGATAATGAGTTTAATACATTAATCCATGAGACATGAAATAAAGTACCAAGAACAGAAATAACTGAGTAACAAAATACTCAGGAGAAGTCTTCTGGTATCACCTCGTCCTCTGGTATTTGTACTGCTCCAACGTCTGCTCCTGTCCCGTATATCTCGGGGTAGATCTCCTCTGCTAAACTTGGGGACATAATCCAGATCCAGGTCCTCAGGGGACATAGCAAGGTACAAGAATAACTCAAGCCAAATAAATACAGTATATAAAATGTATCAATAGGGCAAACTATGTAACCAGCTATGTGATATGCAAATGAGAGTATTAATCATACTCAGGCTGAAACTACTATAGGCTCTGTGTCGGGGAAATCCATAGCAGCATTTATTTTCTCGAAGGGCCAATACATGTGCCATAGCTCTGGTCAAAGCCTAAGGCACCTCCAGAATAACTATATATATATATAATAATCATCCTTTAATATGGTAATACTCTCTCCATCCAATGTAACCTCACGTCTCATGTCCATAACACGCAAGATCATGACCTCTAGCTAATGCAGCGAGTCATAAAGATAGTTATGCATATGTAAGTTCTATGTCACGAATCCTGTAACCTATACAGAATCACCATGAATGACTCAGGAAAGATTATGTCTCATGAATAGTATCATGTGTCCTATGGTATGACGTACTTGATAATGCAAGCACGAAAATATATATATGATCGTAATATCAACTCTCTAGGTGACGTTACACGACTCCGCGTACGGCGTCGACACCCGAATATTATTCAGATGCTAAGCAATGTCACACGATCCTAGGTTGAACAGATACATCACATAAATAAATCAAGAGAATAATATAAAGCAAGTACTGCAAGATTGGTAAGGTACACTTGTTTGGGGTTTGAACTCCTCCAATTGCTCTGATAACAGTAAGATCTTCATATACTCCTTCGGATGCTGAAATAAATATTACCATCACTCTCAGAAGATAGAAAATAGCTATGATTGCCTATCCATAAGTCCAATTTGGACACAGGAACAAAATTGATAGTTTCTGGTCAAAGCGGGGTCCACATGTGGCCCACTTCACACCAAATAATGAGCCAGAGGCAAAGTTCTCCAAATTCGTCAAACTTAGTATCTGCAAGTTCAGAACGATGATACGAACCCAACGGAATGTCCAGAACTAGATTCCGATGAGCCGATCACAAAATCGCCCGTCAAGTGGAGCCGTGGGGCCCACGATACGGGGTTTTGTCAACGTTCTCAGAATCGAACCAAACTTGGGTCACAGGACCATCGTAATGCTATGAGTCCGATGGCGCAAGTTTCGTTGTGAAATGACAAGCACATACGAAGTTACAACGAGTTTTAGAACATGGCTGATACAAGATAATTTTGACGGATATGCGTTGATTCCGGTGTGCACGCGCATCCAAATCAACTTTCGTAAAATATCACACGTCTGTATTGACGGTGCGCACCATTTGGTAAAATTTGCATACGACGAAGTCGCCTCGTTTAGCCGGACACACCCAGTTTCGGAAGAATTCTGGTGTTAAAAACCAAGATTTTGGTCAATTTTACCCGCGAATAAAATGTAATCTACAGCACAATAAAATAAACTAATTACAGGGTTCAAAACTCGGTTATATTATCTAATTTACTGTTCAAGTAAATTTTAGAATTATTAAACAGGTTGGTAGTAAAACGACCGTGAACTTGTGAGTTTGGGACAGTTTTTAAAATCCAAAATTGGGATATATTTTCTTGTTTTTGCGTCGTAGTTTGCGATCGACACAAGATACGATACCCCAATCAAGTTGTACGGGATTCGAGAGAATTGCACAGCGAACATGTCGCAACAGACCGTTTGAAAAATGATGCGACGAGGTGAGAGAAAGACTCACCGGAATAAGGGGTCAGAATCGACTGAAGTACGGGTACACGGGGCGGCACGGTGCGATGACTGCGGGGTGGCGGTGCTGCTGCAGTTTCTTGTCGGTGCTGGGATTGGCGTCGCCGTCATCGGATCACGGCGGAGGAGTCATCGCCGGAGGCTCGGGGTTCGCTGGAGGGTGGTGGAGAGTGTGCTGGTGGTTAGTGATGGCGACTGGGGAGTCGTCGATGGGGGTTGTCGGGTCGAGGGTTTTATAGGGGTGGCCGGCCGTTAGCGGGGAGGGGAACCAATGGCCGGTGGGGAGTCGAACGGAGCGGTCAGGGAGACGGAGAGGCGATAGGTCACGGGGTGAATGGCGGAGACGAACAGCCGAGGGGAAGCGGCGGGTCGGCAGAGGCGAGGGGTCGGGAGAGAAACGGCTACTGTAGCAGTAGCGAGTTGGGTCGGGTATGGTTAGCGGGTTCAGATCCGAATCTGACTCGCTAGGGTTGGGTCCGTTCAGGTTGGATTGGTTCAATTGGGTTCGGTTCGGTTCGGTTCAGGATGGTTTAAACCGATTTATTCTGGTTTAATTAAAAACTCTGTTTTTAGGTGTTTAAAAATAGTTTTTGGGTCCAATAAATTCCAAAAAAATTATACTATGTCTAATTCTTTATTTTACACTCAAAAATATTATTTTCATAATATTTTAATTTTTGATAAATCATAAAATTATTTAATTCCAGAGAAACATTTATTTTAATTATTTAAAAATAAAATAAAAATATAAAAATTTATATTTTTAATTTCTGAAAAATTCGGGTATTTACAATCTACCCTTCTTAAAAGAATTGTGTCCTTGCAATTAAGAAAATGAAACATAACCGGTCAGAAGAGATAACGCGGTTGCAAAACATGTTTGTAGCACGACACAAGGGATAAAGAATCATGAACAAGGAGAAATCGAGAGAAAAGTGTGAGGGTTAAGCAGAATACGTAGGGAAGGAATAAAAATATTTTTCTAGACAATGAGAGATAAGTAATTCAAGAGCAAAGGAATCTAGTTAAAGCAAGGTTCAACTACAGCTTAGGAAAACTTGGGTATCAATACTAACAAGTTCATAATACTAGGCTTAGGCTAGGGATTGGAATTAACAAGCACGTGCTAAAGCATTACTAGGAATAGATAGCTATGATAAAACTTAAATCTTACGCGCATTCGCTATTCCTCGAGTCTGTGCGTCTGCCATTATAATCGCAAAAGCCTGTCCATGTACTTGCGGTGGTGCCCTCTGCTGTTGCTGGGCCAGTTGAAAGAGTGCTGCCTTGGGTGCCAAAGGTGGCCTCGGCTGATATCCTCCTGGTATTGGTAAAGCTTGTCGGTTAACCATCGGTGTTTCTCCTCGATGCTTCGTGCAATCTCTGGCTGAATGTTGGCTGGATCCGCAAATCAAGCACAGTCCCAACTTGTGTCTGCACTTTCTCTCAATATGGCCTACCTTGCCACAGTAGTAACAAGTAGGAAGGGATGAGGCTCTTGGTGCTGCTCTCTGTGATGGATTCCTCTGGGGTCGCTTTACAGCTCTTTTTTGCTATGCTCGGTCAGGTGCTAATGCATACGGCCGCTTCTTACTGGACTCTCTCCTGGTGACGCACTCCATGGGTCGTGCTGCAGCAAGGACATCCGTGTATGAAGTAGTTGCAATTGAGATGATTAATTTCTGTAGCTCAGAGCTAAGTCCATTAAAGAACTTTTCCGCTTGGCTTTATTGGGCCTCTTGATAAACCTGCTGTTGGGCTTGCATCATCATGTAGAATATTTGGAACATCTGTTGTCCATCCATAGGCTGTCCTGGTGAAAAAGTAGGTATCAATGGAGTAAACTGCGACGATGATGGAATATTGTCTCGCCGAAATCTTAAGGCAAGCTGATCTGCTTGATTGATTTGTTGAGTTGATTGCCCTCCGTCCACTGGTGTCACTTCATCATCGTAGGTGACAACTGCAACTTGTGGTATTCCTGCAGGAGTCTCATTGCTTGCTTGTGGATTCATTACTCTGCATCCAAAATAAACTATAAAAGGCGCACAGGGGAATCAATGCAGGATGCAAGTCAAGAAATTAATTCGAATCCGATATAGAGACCAAGAACGATTCAATCAAGTGGATGAGATCATATAACTTATCCTATCCTTATCGCAGGCTTGATTGGTCCCTTAGTTAAAACCGAAATAATTTAGTCGTTGACATGTATGGGCCACCACAAAAACCATGTCACGCCCTAGTCCCAAAATACCGAGGGACTAGCTACGTGGCATTGGCCAGCAGCACACTCCAATGGGTAAACCTAATTTAATGGACCCGTTAGAGTGTACTTAAGCTGTAAAACAACAATAAAGGTCTATGATACATGTCATATTCTAATTCTAATCTCATCCACAGAAGATAAACACAATCAATATCAGAATAATCAAGATGAAATATAAATCAACAAGTCTCAATGTAATATATCGGGGAACAACCCGATAATGAGTTTAATACATTAATCCACGAGACAGGAAATAAAGTATCAAGAAAAGAAATAACTGAGTAATAAAATACTCAGAAAAAGTCTTCTGGTATCACCTCGTCCTATGGTATTGGTACTGCTCCAGCGTCTCCTCCTGTCCCGTATATCTCGGGGGTAGATCTCCTCTGCTAAACCTGGGGACATAATCCGGATCCAGGTCCTCAGGGGACATAACAAGGTACAAGAATAACTCAAGCCAAATAAATACAGTATATAAAATGTATCAATAGGACAAACTATGTAACCAGCTATGTGATATGCAAATGAGAGCATTAATCATACTCAGGCTGAAACTACTATAGACTCTATGTCGGGGAAACACATATCATCATTTATTTTCTCGAAGGGCCAGTACATGTGCCATAGCTCTGGTCAGAGTCTAAGGCACCTCCAGAATAACTATATATATAATATAATCAGCCTTTAATATGGTAATACTCTCCCCATCCAATGTAACCTCACATCGCATGTCCATAACACGCAAGATCATGACCTCTAGCTAATGCAGCGAGTCATAAAGATAGCTATGCATACGTAAGTTCTATGTCACAAATCCTATAACCTATACAGAATCACCATGAATGACTCAGGAAAGATTCTGTCTCATGAATAGTGTCATGTGTCCTATGGTATGACGTACTTAATAATGCAAGCACGAAAATATATATGATCGCAATATCAACTCTCTACGTGACGTTACACGACTCCGCGTACGACGTTGACACCCAAATATTATTCAGATGCTAAACAATGTCACACGACCTAGGTTGAACAGATATATCACATAAATAAATCAAGAGAATAATATAAAGCAAGTACTGCAAGACTGGCAAGGTACACTTGTCTGGGGTTTGAACTCCTCCAATTGCTCTGATAATAGTAAGATCTTCAGGTACTCCTTCGGATGCTGAAATAAATATTACTATCACTCTCAGAAGATAGGAAATAGCTAGGATTGCCTATCCATAAGTCCAATTTGGATATATGGACGAAATTGACAGTTTTTGGTCAAAGCGGGGTCCACATGTGGCCCACTTTGCACTGAAAAATGTGCCAGAGATAAAGTTCTCCAAATTTGTCAAACTTAGTGTCTACAAGTTCAGAACAATGATACAAACCCAATGGAATGTCCAGAACTAGATTTTGATGAGCCGATCACAAAATCGCCCATCAAGTGGAGTCATAGGGCCCACGATACGGGGTTTTGTCAACGTTCTCAGAATCGAACCAAACTTGGGTCACAGGACCAGTGTAATTCTATGAGTCCGATGGCGCATGTTTCGTTCAGAAACGACAAGCACGCACGAAGTTACAACGAGTTTCAGAACAGAGCCAATACGGGGTAATTTTGACGGATACACGTTGATTCCGGTGTGCACGCACATCCAAATCAACTTCCACAAAATCTCACACGTCTGTATTGACGGTGCACACCTTTCGGTGAAATTCGTATATGAAGTCGCCTCGTTTAGCGGGATGCACCCAGTTTCGGAAGAATTCGGGTGTTGAAAACCAAGATTTTGGTCGATTTCACCCGCGAAAAAAATACAATCTACAACACAATAAAATAAACTAATTACAAGGTTCAAAACTTGATTATATTGTCTAATTTACTGTTCAATTGAATTTTAGAATTATTAAATAGATTGGTCGTAAAACGGCCGTGAACTTGTGAGATTAGGACAGTTTTCGAAATCCAAAATTCGGATATATTTTTCTGTTTTTGCGTTACAGTTTGCGATCGACACAGGACACGATACCCCAATCAAGTTACACGGGGTTCGAGAGGGTTACACAACGAACGTGTCGCAACAGACCGTTCAAAAAATGATGCGACGAGGAGAGAGAAAGACTCACCGGAACAAGGGGTCAAAATCGACTGAAGTACGCGTACACGGGGCGACGCAGCGCGGCGACTGCGGGGTGGCGGTGCTACTGCGGTTGCTTGTCGGCGCTGGGGTCTGCGTTGCCATCGTCGGGTCATGACAGAGGAGTCATCGCCGGAGGCTCGGGGTTCGCCGGAGGATGGTGGAGAGTGTGCTGGTGGTTGGTGATGGCGGCGGCTGGGGAGTAGTCGATGAGGGTTGCCGGGTCGAGGGTTTTATAGGGGTGGCCGGCCATTGGCGGAGAGGGGAACCGACGACCGGTGGGGAGTCGAACAGAGTAGTCAGGGAGGCGGAGAGACGACGGGTCGCGGGGTGAACGGCGGAGGCGAACGGCCGCGGGGAGGCGGCGGGTCGGTGGAGGCGAGGGGTTGGGAGAGAAACGACTACTGTAGCAGTAGCAGGTCGGATCAGGTATGGGTTAGCGGGTTCAGATCTGAATCTGAACCGCTAGGGTTGGGTCGGTTCAGGTTGGGTTGGTTCAATTGGGTTCGGTTCAGTTCAGGATGGTTTAAACTGGTTTATTCTGGTTTAATTAAAAACTCTGTTTTTAGGTGTTTAAAAATAGTTTTTGGGTCCAATAAATTTCAGAAAAATTACACTATGTCTAGTTCTTTATTTTACACTCAAAAATATTATTTTCATAATATTTTAATATTTAATAAAATCACAAAATTATTTAATTCTAGAGAAATATTTATTTTAATTATTTAAAAATTATAGAAAAATCATAAAATTCATATCTTTAATTTCTGAAAAATCTGGGTGTTTACACTTACTTTACTGCTTTCAATACATGCCATGCCATGAAATCAATCTAGGTTCAAACTAGCAAGATCACCTTGTAATAATTATATGCTTCACATGATTACTTAGTGTTGGTTTAGACGAGTGGGTTATCCTGCTCACCAATACAAGATGTGTACTGACCCACGTTTGTGGGCATTCTTTTTAGGTACTCAGGTGCAAGGCCTTAGCTTTGATATACAGGACATAAAATATGGAACAACGAGATCCTTTGTAAGCAAGAGAGAGCTAGAGTGTTGTAAGCCTTCATGGCATCTTCATTTGGACCCTTTGGGAGCTTCGCTGCGTATACTATGTTGTTTTCTTGTTTGTAACATTACTCTTCTTTCGCTGCAATATGGTAGTTTCGATGATAACCATGACGTTTGATGTCATTGCCTTGTGTGAGTGCAACTCCAGGCTCGTACGATATCACACCCCGATGAGAACGATTATCCTGTGGGAGCGCTGGCGTGGTGATTTCACGTCCAGCGAGGACGATCGAACTTGTAGGAGATTGGGGTACGTCATCCCTTGCACGCCATCCCCCATGTGCGCGCCCGATGCTCGCCACCCCCTCCCCCGCCGCTCTTCCTTCGCGCTCGCCCTGACGGCGGTCGCTGCTGCTCGCGGCTGTGCCCCCCCTCCGGCTACCGGCGTCAGAGAAAGAGAGAGACTGCCGGAGAGAGAGAGGGGTGGTAGAAAAGGGTATTTTTGTCATTATTTATTTCGGTTAACACTATTAGGAGGGAGGGTATCAAGTTGATGCATATCAAACTTGAGGGAATCAAGTTGAACATTTTGAATAGTTGAGGGTATCAAGTTGTAATTTAGCCAAAAAATAAAAATAAATCACCTTAGCATACGGTTGTTTGTGATTCTTAATTTTTTTTAATAAAAACTTCGTAGCCTAGAACATAACAAGGAATGCTAGCCACAGTCATGGCCAGACTTACTTACACGTATGGCTTCAGTAGGGAGAAGTAGCCGTGGGCCATCTAAAATTTTGGGCTCGTGGCAACTGTCTTATGGACCTCATATTAAGTCATTGGAAAATGACTAGCAACTTGATTTAATGCATGCATGGGTCTTTGAAAATGAGCAACTGTTTGGAGAAAAAAGACATGAGGTCCTATGGAAAGGAAGGGTTGAGGCTCTGAGCTGTAAAATGATTCAAATAAGGAGTGAAGAACTCGGTACTCAACAGCTACTAATCTCTCTCCCTCTAACAAAAGTTTAGCAGTGCTTATATTTACTACTGAAGCCCACGACATGAGTTTTGCCTGCTGATGGCCCAAGCTATTGACTAAACTTAAGGAGATTCAGAATTAGCGGTTGCTGAGTTCTTCAAGTAAGATTTTAAATCTATGAATTTTTTTTAAGAAGAAACGGAATCAACGGCTACCGAGTTCTTCTGGATTCTGAGTTCTTATTTCTTAGTATATAATTTTTTTATGTTTTTTTGTTAGAGAATAGAGAGAGAGAGACTCGCGGGGACGCGGCTGTAGAATTCTTTGGCTCAGCCTTCCCTTTCCACAAGTAAAATTTTGATTCTTTGATTTTTTTTTTCTAATGTATCTTACTGTTAGAATAGAAATAACACTTGCACTTGATGAGTTTAATTTCCTATTACTAAATAGAATGAATTCCATTACCAAGGTTAGTCAACTTTGACAACTTGGTCATGTGGCATAGGATTCCCTCTAAAGCTATAAGCCTATAACAATGGCCATCGACAGGAAGGACTTATCACTAAAAATACCATTCATTTTATTTTTACGGCTACCTAGAAATGATCAACTCTTATAAATAAATGCTATTTGAATATTTGATTTTTTGTAATATAAAACATGAATTGTTGAATGTATTTTTATATTTTATAATTTTATTTGTAAAATATTTCTGATAGAGCAAGACGAGTAATATTTAAATGACTATGTGATGCTTTAAGAAAACGTTTGATGATCTAAGTTTTTTTTTATTATTATTATTAACTACCCCAAACATTGTTACTTTTATTTATTTATTTATTTATTTGTCTGGAACATCAATTTTATATTTTGATTTAAACATCTTTAGTTTTATTAGTATTTTATTATAGCATATATTCTTTTGGATATTAAATTTTGTTTATTGTTTTATTTCTTGATTTTTTGGTTGAAAATATTATTATATCATTATCGATGGAAAATATAATATAATATAAACATTAACTTTTGAGGGCACCATTTGTGGAGTTCGCCTAAGGTCTCAAAATATATAGTCCGACACTGCCTCCAAAGACCCCATATGCATTAAACAGTCCTCCAAGTAACTACTTTCCTCCATGTACCAAGTTTTCTCTACTTGCAAATGAGATTATATTTCCTCTCTCTTGATAGCTAAATCATATAATAGAGATCGAACTTAATACTGTTATATACAATAAATTGAAAAAATCAAGAAACAAACCACAAGCTTATTGTATGCCAAGCCAAGCAAATTATGTTGTGCAAGTAATACCTAAAGTTTAAATTTTAAATTAGTTCTAGAATATTCGGATTCATCATTAATAATTTGAAATAAGTACATTACAACCCTCCCTTTAACAAAAAAAATTTGAATAACTTATTCGAAGTCAACATAATAATCTCTCCTTTTTTCAGATCCACGTCCAAAATTTAAAAAAAAGCAAGAAAATTAAAACATCAGATATACTAGCTATCAATTAAAATTTGTGTGATACATTTACAGAAAAGTAGAAGAAAACATACTACTATTTTTTTATTCCCTACCTTAAAATATGTTCCAAAATGTGGAATTGCAACTAAATGTTTGCAAATTGTGATAAAACATATATGCACTTGCACCTAAACTCAAGAGAGAGAGACAGAGAGTAGTTGTAATCACATTATAAAATGTTAATATACAAAATATATGAAGAAGTTGATCTTTTTTTATGTGTACCATTTTCTAGCTGAGGTTGACTAAAATGACCATGTCCTTGTGATGCCAAGAACCTTTGATATGGAATACCAGGTAGTGATGATGCAATTGGATTCATCTCCATGTTCATCTTTTAAATAAAAAAGTAAATTAAACCTTCTTTTAGAAGTCTCATTCGTCAATAATAATAGTTATAACATCATTACCATTTGTTTTAGAGACCCTTAAGTGTGTGGAGCACTGCCAAAAGTTTCATTCCTTGAACTTGAATGCCCTAATAATATAAGAAACCCACTTTAGAGTTATTTAGAGCTTGCTTGTATGCATGTTAAGAATAGTAAAATATAATATAATTGTAATTTGAAAATAAAATATGTTAAAATAATAATAATGGGACTATATTAACCAGTATCCTTGGGCTTAAAGGTTTGATTTGATTATTCAGCTCTTCAACAACCTGCAAAAGTGTAATTTATAAGCGAAAGAAAACAAGACTGCAAAAAATGATAGAAGGACAAAAAATAAATTTATATAATAACATGTTTTGACTTTTTTGCCTTTTCTTTGATTCTTTTTTATTCCAAGTTGAATTCTCTTATGAGCCCATTTTGTCTTTGACACTGTTGGGTCAAGCACTTGTATTGCACCAAACATGTTCTCGTCAACAATATTGCGAGTATCACATTGAGGTTCTTCTGAACTTTTGAAAGATTGATTAGCCTTCACATATTTTTTAAGATTTTTTTTCAACGCAAGATATGCAATTTCAAAATTCTCTTGTGATATTGACCCCTCCTTACTCAACTTTGTGGCTTCTTGAAACAATTCATCAAAATGCTGCTTCTTGTATTGGACATCATTTAGGATTTGATATGTAGTATGGATGCTTTTGAAATTTTTAGTACATCGCTCTAATATATATTTAGAGGGAATTTGAAAAATAACCAAAGTCTGGAGTACAAGAATAGAATGTCTATGAAGAAACCCACTATACTAAAAAAAAATGACAACCACAATAAATCTCATATATACTTGCATCTCGTACTACCTTGAAGTCATAACTTTTTTGAAGGTCTGTAACTTTAAAAGTTTGGGTTATATTGTCATCATTCTCCTTTTTGGAAAAATACCTTGCAGCTCCTAATACTTCAAATTGAAACTTTTTAAAATTTTCATGTGTATAAATTTAGACATTTGTCTTTCAAAATGTGATAGAGACTTCAAAACAGGTTTGTTTCTGCACTGTGATAAAATTTGCTTGAGCTTCCTTTTCTTGTTTATCTTGTAGAGCCACATTGTATTATTCTACAAACTGGTCTTCTTGTTTACATATTGATCAAAAAATAGTTTATGATTTCGGACCATTGAGTTGTAGACATTCCATCGAAAAATATTTCTTTCATGAAAGTTGACACCCAATATAAACGATTTTTAAACAACGATTCAAGCCATTAATATTGTTTGAGGTCAAATCTTCCAACCATATCCCTTTCTCAAACTCTTCACATGTCCATGAATTGTAAATACATTTATTGAATGTCCATAAAATCTACATGTTTTTTAGTTACATGGCCAAGCTTCTCATGGACTTTCCTCAATACATGCCATAAACAAAAACAATGAGCTGAATTTGGAAATGCATGTTCAAATGGATGATTTTATTGTTGCAGTGGGTGGGGTTCCCAGCCTATATAAAAAATACCCCATAGTTGGATTGAATATTCCTACATATAATAGGAATACCTCAATGGAGTTGGATTGGGTATTCCTACATATAATAGGAATATGTAGGAATATCTCAATGGTTTGGATTGGATATTCGTACATATAATAGGAATACCTCAATGGTTTAGATTAGTTGTGGGTTTGAGGGTATATATATTTGGTGTTTCCTAATCCTAAAATATATCTCTAAATATTGCAAAAGGATGCAAGAGTGCTTTACAACTATTGGAGATAGAAAGAGGGGATTGACAGCTACATCAAAGAGGAGATCGTTTCGGATAATTATTTCTCGTCATCTTCGTTCTTCGTGTGTTTATAATCGTGTTTTCTTCTTCAAGGAGTTGTGGTGATATATTTGGATCGGTAAGAAGTTTGTAAGGAGTCCGTGTATTTCTTATTCCATTAGTGGAGGTTTTTTAGGATTGGACTCCGATCGTCCCGTAGTTTTTTTCGCAAGGGTTTTCCACGTCAAAAATTATTGTGTCTGCATTTGGCTTTCTTTGTGATTTTGGCAATTTGGTTTTGGTGCATTTTTATTGTTTGGTTCTTTCGCACTCTCTTTGGTTTGGGGAACGGTTTCGTTCCCAGCATGTGGTATTAGGACATTAGTTTTATTTTATTGATACCAACATGTGGTATCAGAGCTATTTGTCATGTCTCAGTACCAAAATACGAAGATAGACATGGCCAGCTACCCCGTACAAGGTATATAACATTGTACGACGATCACTACTATCATGAGACGAGGGGGTGCATACTACAATCAAGTCATATGGTCTTACAGAGCCTCTATGTTTCAATCAATCAACCAACAAGCAGTAAGAATGAGCATGTAAGATAAAGCAGTAAGGCGTCCCCGACGCTCTATCAAAATGATCAAGAAACTAGTTTATACAAGATGATATACTAGTACAGAGACAAGAGTAAATAATCATATGTCAGCCGCGGTCTGAGTAATATACAATTATGTAAATGAACTAATGTCCAGATATTCTGCTAACAAGTGACGCATGCTAAACGCCAAAAAGGAACAAAATAATACTCATAGTAGTGGAGAAGAATCCCACTCAAGTCCCTCGGCGGCCATCCTTCTGGTGCGCACCATCGGTCAGATACATGACAAGATCCTCGGGCTCTACTACTGAACCTGGCCAGACAAAACCAACGAGGTCAGGCTCCGATAGCAAGTACCACAAAGGAGCACAAGTAAATGAACCAAAATCCAAACAAGTACATAAAATAGGATACGTGCCATAATCTTAAGCGTATAACCTTTTATCGAAGCAGTACGATACCTCTACAACCAAATAAGGACAAGAGGTGATGCACTATGCCGAGATAGGGTATAACTCACTAATCATGGATGTCACGACCCGATTCCGTGGAATCGTTGGGGCGTCCCCCGAATCGTGACCGCCGTGCGGGCCTGGGGTTGCGCCCGCACAAGGCTAGCGATATTTGCATAACGAGCACATATTCAGAGTACGCAGATAAATTGAAACATAGATTGAAACATGAAAAAGTTCTCTTTATTGATATATGAACATCTATTACAAACTCTTGAACGAGTCAGCTAATTTGTCGTACGGGCTTACAAAAGTGTTGACACAAAATGAGATAGCAGTCATGTACATTACATCCCTTTACTAAACTTCAAAATGATAAAGACCTCCGGGCTGGAGGACGGCTTTCCCACGGAGCTGCATTGTGTATAGAGTTGCAACCTCCTGCTTCAAAATGCTTCAAGGGTGGCGCAATCTGAACACGCCTACAGCTGAACTGGATCGGGAAGACGACTTCAGCTCCTCGCTCGGTTCTCCTTAGTACGGGGAACCTGTTTTAACGAGGGTCAGTATGTCAAAACATACTGGTGAAGGCAAGTTAACCCAACTATACCAATCAACACGTTGTTTTAATGAAGCATGCATATTATTGTGGTCTTTCTATCTTGTCTTAGTTCATTTACAAGTAAGCAGCATATAGAATTTACTGAAATGAACTTGCCACCGTTCGGTGGCTTTTACCTGCCCGTCTGAACCACCTGCACAATACTTACCATGTCTTCCCTGCCACGAAGACACAAGTTAGTTTGCAACAGTTTTAAATATACAGGGGATCACTGGCTGGATGCCATAATGGACCAATTTTAGTCGCTGACGAGGATGGTATGCAGCGAGAGCACGGGATGTGCTGTACGCCATTCCGTCCTTGCACAGGATGACTAAACAGGAGAGTTCTCGCCCGGATCGGATCGGTGCCAGTGCCCTAGCGACCGTCCGCAGGAACTAAGACCTTGTGCACAAGTTGTCCGTGATCAACATAATACACTAAGTTAGTAGTTGAAGCAATTCAGGGCAATATCAGGCACATGACAGTAACAGGGCAAGATCTACTTTTGCATAGTCTTCCTGTTCAGTTCATTGCGTTCAGGATGAGTTTGATACATAGCACAATTTTGAGAAGATTATACATTCTAACTTGTATTTATGCATATGATGAATATTCCAAACGAACAAGCATGTAAATGAGTAACCGTTCACAAGTTGATTGACAAGCAATATAATCCAAGTCTTTTCCCTTATTATCTTGAAGTCTTTTAGTTATTACTTGGTATCGTCTGATCGGGACAACAAAAATGCAAGATTTTAGGTGTGAAGACTTGGAAACAGGGCTAGTTAATCGGGGTGGTAGCCACTCACTTAGTTGGTTGGAAGAGAGAAGGAAAGAGGCGCTTCAAGACTCCGCTCGTAAGCCGCCTACTGCTCGTTCACCTGCATCACGAACAGTTTGATCAATACCTCTTCCACTCTTTCCAATCTCAGAATTAAAGTGAAGTTCAATGAACAAAAATAATAAAATCCATCAAAATCGTTCAAGAAAACAAGCAAATCTGAAAATTAACTCAAAGCACGAAAGCAACAAGCGACATCGAAATATGAGGCAATAAAAGATGTTCCGCAGAGGTCCCTCCTGACTGTGCCGCTAAGTCGATCCCAGGGGCACGGTCCACTGAATATGGGAATCGATTCCGAAGAAGCAAATCCATAACGAGGACGAGTTCTTGTTTCAATCTATCCCGATCGAACGATACCATCTTGTATTTCTTAGCCGCGTATCCCGATAAGGGAAAACAGGGCGCCACATTCTACCCAACTAATTGAAAGTTTTATCCCGAAACTTAGGAATAGAACCTACCGTTAGGGAACGTTATGTTGAGGACGACGGTCTGGGATCGGATAAGCATCAACCTGATGGGTTGGATCACCACAACGGAGGCATTGCCCGAGCCGCTTACGATAATCCCTGAAAAGGTGCCCTGGCTTCCTACAGAAGTTACATGTTTGGTTTGAATTTGCTTTCTGCTTCCCGCCGTTATTGTGACGCTTTGCAGCGTTGTTTTCTCTCTCGTTGCTTTGGCGTTTGTGATTAGAGGTATACATAACGCCGGTAGAAACGTGAGGATACTGCGGTTCAAGAGATAGGACGTGATTCATGACTTCCCGCATTGTCCTATACTGATGAACGACCACGTGCACATGGATGGCAGGGCGCAAACCGCCTTCAAACCTTCTGGCTCTACTCGCTGCATCAGGTAAATAGGCGCTAGCGAATTTGGAGAGTCGGTTGAATTCGGCGGAATACTGTTTAACTGTCATGCTGCCTTGCCTCAGTTGCACGAACTCATTCTCCATCTGACGTCGTACTGGAGGGGGGTATAAACTCCTCTTCAAATGTGGCACAAAAAGTCACCCACGAGATTGCCTCCTCTCCATGGTCAAATTGAAGAGATCGTCGATGCATGTCCCACCAATCGTGCGCGTTGAGGCAGAGCTGTATTTGTGCGCATGCGACGCGTTTCTCTTCGGGGACCACTAGCAGAGCGAAGTGGTCTTCAAGTTCGGCCAACCAATCTAGAGCAACGATTGGGTCCTCAGTCCCGTTGAATGGAGTATTGCAGACTTTCTTGAAGTGGCCAAAGTCGAAGGCAGTTACTTCCCTCGGCCTTGGAATTTGCGGTGTCTCAACTTCAAGCACGGGCTCTTCCACCGGAGTCGCTGCTGTTGCCACGGAATGGTTGGAGGCAAAAGTCTGTACGATCTGTTGCAGGGCATCTACCTGCTTCTGTTGGACTGAGAATCGGGTCTCTAGATTGCTTTCGAACTTGGCTTGGCGAGCATCATCCCTTTGTCGTTGTGATTCTAACATTTGCATCACCCGCTCAAGCGGATCGACTCGAGACATGGCTCGCTGGCTTCACGAACTTTCCGAAGTGCCCAAACTACTTTTTTGGCCTTGTATTTCGTCCGGTGCTAGCGCTGAGGATTGCGCTGGTGCCATTCCTTCAAAAGAAGGTAAATTATATTAGGATCATAATGTATTATGGACTCATTGCATGAACGTATCTCATTTTGGCCTAACGAGTTCAAGAGTTCGCACGGAGATTTATCGTTAAAGGAACTTTTCCAATACAAGGGTCATGGAACTTGAATCTGTGCTCTGATACCATTATGTCATGACCCGATTTCGTGGAATCGTTGGGGCGTCCCCCGAATCGTGACCGTTGTGCGGGCCTGGGGTTGCGCCCGCACAAGGCTAGCGATATTTGCATAACGAGCACATATTCAGAGTATGCAGACAAATTGAAACACAGATTTGAAATATGAAAAAGTTTTCTTTATTGATATATGAATATCTATTACAAACTCTTGAATGAGTCAGCTAATTTGTCGCACGGGCTTATAAAAGTGTTGACACAAAATGAGATAGCAGTCCTGTACATTATATCCCTTTACTAAACTTCAAAATGATAAAGACCTCCGGGCTGGAGGATGGCTTTCCCACGGAGCTGCATTGTGTATAGAGTTGCAAGCTCCTGCTTCAAAATGCTTCAAGGGTGGCACGATCTGAACAAGCCTACAGCTGGACTGGATCGGGAAGACGACTTCAGCTCCTCGCTCGGTTCTCCTTAGTGCGGGGAACCTGTTTCAACGAGGGTCAGTATGTCGAAACATACTGGTGAAGGCAAGCTAACCCAACTATACCAATCAACACGTTATTTTAATGAAGCATGCATATTATTGTGGTCTTTCTATCTTGCCTTAGTTCATTTACAAGTAAGCAGCATATAGAATTTACTGAAATGAACTTGCCACCGTTCGGTGGCTTTTACCTGTCCGTCTGAACCACCTGCACAATACTTACCATGTCTTCCCTGCCATGAAGATACAAGTTAGTTTGCAACAGGTTTAAATATACAAGGGGATCACTGGCTGGATGCCATAATGGACCAATATTAGTCGCTGACGAGGATGGTATGCAGCGAGAGCACGGGATGTGCTATACGCCATTCCGTCCTTGCACAAGATGACTAAACATGAGAGTTCCTGCCCGGATCAGATCGGTGCCAGTGCCCCAGCGACCGCCCGCAGGAACTAAGACCTTGTGCACAAGTTGTCCGTGATCAACATAATACACTAAGTTAGCAGTTGAAGCAATTCAGGGCAATATCAGGCACATGACAGTAACAGGGCAAGATCTACTTTTGCATAGTCTTCCTGTTCAGTTCATTGCATTCAGGATGTGTCACTACCGTATTTTCTAGAAAAGGGTATTTTGGTCATTTTATAATTAATTGAATATTGTGCATGTTAAATATTTATTTATTGTATTATTTATTTATTATTAGCATGTTAGATTTATTTTTTTGGACTTGTTTTAGTTGACCTAACTAGTTTAGTTTAGACTCATGGACCAACATGTATTAATTGTTAGAATTGAGCCAAACTAGAAAGCCCATTAATTAGGAGGATGATTAAATTAATTAAACCATTGGACTAGAAGCTTCTCTCCTTAATTAATTTCTTCATGAGAGGCCCCAAGGGGTATTTTAGATTTTACATAGTAGCTTGAGGGAGGGGACAAGTGAGGCCTATATAAAGGGGATGAAAACTTTCTCTCTTCATTTTTTATTCCAAATATAGATCTAGAATTTCCCTCAACCAAATTCTACCAAATCTCTACCAAATTTCTACCTAATTCCTTCCCAACTCACCAATGGAGACTAGAAGAGTAATGATCTAGAAGGAGGAAGCAAGGATCTACAAAGAGGAGCAAAGATCTACAAGTTGGAAGCTAATTTCACCAATTTTGGAAGTTTTATTGGGAATCCATCTCCCAATATGTATAATTCAGTTTTTCCCCTTAAAATAGCTTCTAAATCTGAGATTTAATTATGAATAATTAACCCATATGTATGTACTACCCATAGGATTTGGTTTTGTGTTCATAGGAGACATATGGAGAAAGTTATGTTGCTTTTTATGTCAATTTTAGGAAAATTTCGAAAATAACTTTTGTTGTGTGTGTCAATTGATCCTATAGATCAATTTGGCATATGTTTATGTGTTTGGGGCTAGTGTCGTGTCCATAATTGGGTACGTGTAGGTCGTATCCCAACAATTTGGTGATACGTGTTATTTTGGGGATTTTCCCTCCGACATGGGACTTTGTACATGTCGTATTTTGATACGGACACATAGATCTACATTTGACACTTTGTTTTGTTCATAAATATTATATGTGATTTATTTGTGTCCTTCGGGGTACAATTGGATGTGTGGTGGACTCGTGTCGCATGCGTATCCAAGATCTAGTGGGATACGGTGTGATACTCTCCAATTATTATGTGTTTATGTGTAGATCTAATTAATTGTGCTTTAATTCTTGAATTATAATTGTGTATGTATCTATATATATTATATATGTATTATGTATATTTATTATAGTGTTTATTGTATCATAGATCTATGTATTATATATGTATTAATAGAATATATATTATGTAGCTTTCTTCTACATACATTAATATATATGTTATAATATATGTTAGGGATGTAAATATATGTATATGTTTTATATAATATATGTGTATGTTTAATTAAGTAATTAGATTATTTATAGTTATTATATGATTATTTATATATATATATATATGTATGTAGATATATATTTATAAGTGGTAGCATATGTATATATAATATAGTAGATATATTTATATGTGGTTATATATATAGTTATATTAAATATTGTTATGTATTTATATTATTGTATGATTATATATGTGTATACATATATGTATAGTTATATATACATATTACTATATGTGTGTGTGTATGTTACTATGTGGTATTTTATACAATTTACTATGTATAAGTGTATGTATAGTTATATATAGTTTTATATGTATATTATATAAATATATATTATGGGTTATATATATGTATTTAAATATATATTGTATAAATATATATGGTGGGTTATATATATGTATATATATATATATATATGGTAATTAATATATATATAAATATATTCATAATTGCTATTTGTATTATAGTATACTATATATGTATATATTTAGTTGTAGCATATAAATTTATTAGAATAGTTAGTATATTTTAGTTATCAATTGTTATGAGTATATTTTATATATTATATATTTGTAGGTATGTATGTACGTATATATGTATTAATAGTTAGTGTGTAGTTGGTAGTTAGTATTTTTCTATTAGTACATACTAGAGTTATATTGGATTGATATATGTAATTATTGTTGGGTAGTTAGTATATATATGAGATTTTGGCAAATACCTTGAGATACCAAGGTAAGTATCAAGATATACCAAGGTATGAGTAGTAGGTATTGGCATAAGTAATAGGATAGTTGTAAACTAATTATGGGTTAGTATTAAGGTGACTAAAATAAGGTATATAGTATTATATAAATATTAATTGCATAGTAGTTTATAATTATTGTTGGGTAGTTAGTATAAATAAGGTTTTGAATTTACCTTGAGATGTCAAGGTAAGTATCAAGGTATTGGAGGATAATCAAGGTATTGGGTTTGGATATCAAGATAGAGGTTTAGTATTGCGATACCAAGTTGGTTCGAAACCAAGGTATCCATTTAGCATTTGTAATTAGGATTTTATATATATATAATATTATTTGATATGTACATATGTATTATATTTATCCTTGTTTGCGTATCCTGAGATACGGTATCTTAGTATCCTAAGATGTAGCTTGTATGGCCTAGATTCATAGTGTGCGAGCCCAATATCTTTGAGTTAGACTCATGCAACCTAGAAATAGATAGTTGACCATAATTTGACTATAGTTGACCATAGTTGACTTAGAGTTGACCTAGTTTGACTTTTGACTTAGAAATAGTTTTATGACCTAGAAATTGACTAGTTTAATTTATTTCTCTTCTCCAAAACTTGTATTAATGCAATATTTTATATATAGGTCTGTGACACCATTTCGGACATCATTTTTCATCATTTGCTCTGGACCACAGGCGAGTACATTGTCACGACCCACACCCGGTTTAGGGGCACGAGTGCGTGGGTACGTCCAGCCTACGCCGCAGCATCGGCGGTAGAACGCTGTCTAGGTCATGTAACTATCTAATCAACTCACGTGAATACCCAACTCCATAAAGAGACGTGGATATCATAAAATAATGCTAGAAATACTCAATCACATAAACTAAAGCACGATGAGATATCAAGGCAAGCAAGAAATACAAGACAAGTCTAACGACAAAATCATCATACCTGCAATCATTAACTTCCAATCCCCAAGTGTGTCGGAAACCAGTCTACTAAGGTCACAGTCTGGAAAAATATTTTCCAGTCAGGAAGGAGCAAAGTACATCTCTAAATAGCAGTTCTATATTAATGACATAAGCTATGCAGCAGTTCTAGATGGAAATATACTAGATGCATGTATAGGTATGAGAAATGTACAATAAAAGAAATACGGGAAATACTGTAAGTAAATGCAGGAAAAGAAACAATATGTCAACGAGCAAGAATCCTATGACTAAGTGTGTGAGTACTAGCTTTAACATGTGATCGGCTTGGGAACTTGATCAGGCTGGTTACATGTGATTAGCTATGATTCATGGAAGGTCAGGCTAACCGTTGGTTAGCTATGATGCATATAGAGGTTAGGCTAATCACACGTAACAGCTATGAAGCATGGAGATGGTCAGGCCGCACCCGACGTGAGATGTGGGGTGAGCTATGATGCATGAAAAGTTGGGTATGATCACATATCTACACTAAAATACTCCCCACTCCCGACTGGTATAGTAGATCCAATCATGGTACGCTATGGCACGGGATTCCCTAGGGAGGTAGCAAATCTCCCCGGGTCTCAGTGTCTGTACATGCACAAGATATCAAGGAAACAAGTCTTGTACAAGCTACACCATGAATAAGGAATAACATCTCATGACGAGATCCGTGTATACCAATCCGTGTAACCAACGTGTCAAGAATATGGATATTTACACTAGATACAGGGAACATAGGAGATATCATAAATTAGAAACTAATCAGAGAATGTACTCGCCTTTGGTCCTTAGCTGGTGAATACCGAGGTCCTGTTCCAAAATATCGCCTGGAGGAACCAACAGTCCTAAAGACATATAATAAATAATACAATATTTGCATCAGAAGCTATACTAAACACACAAGCAAATACTAACTCAGGGGCTATGTCAGGCATGAGACTCAGTCAACTAGGGTCATCTAGTTAGACAGACATCTATAACACATTATACCTATTTAACTAACATTAACACCTACAATATTACTTGCACCAAAATAAATACATATACAATATATATATGTATCATTTAATTCATGCATAATATATATATATA
This sequence comes from Iris macrosiphon, assembly GCA_036927795.1. Classification (NCBI taxonomy): domain Eukaryota; kingdom Viridiplantae; phylum Streptophyta; class Magnoliopsida; order Asparagales; family Iridaceae; genus Iris; species Iris macrosiphon. The sequence continues at coordinate 135,783,521 of JAYESA010000006.1, forward strand.
TAGGTTGAACAATATATTTACCATATATATTAATTTTATATATTAGAATATGCTAAGTAGGTATACAAAATACATGTATATACATTTACAAGTTATATTAAAATATACTAAGTATGTATACAAAAGCATAAATATACATATACCAAATTTACATATACTAGAATACGTAGTTATATATATACCAATTTAAATGTATTTACAATATATATATATATATATAACTTTTAAATACATATTTGATTTATACTAGTTGAACATTATATATGTATACTCATACATATGCTAAAATATATTTTAAAAATATATAGTCAATATTATTATTAAAATATATACTAATACTAGTACATCACATTAAATGCATATACAATATATTAATTGTATGTACAAGATATATATATACATTTATACTAATTATACATATTTGAAAATATATTAAGTACATATATATACAATATATATATACATATACTAAACATTTATATTTTTATACCAAAATACCTACATATATATATTAAAGGAATTACACATATACATATTCATTTAAATATGTATATATATATAAATCATATTAAATGTATATACATATACATATACACCAAAATACGTTTATACATATATATACTAGTAAAACATTTTCATATATCATTTATATATATATACATTAATACATACATACATATACTAGAATATATATATATACTATGCTAATACATGTATTAAACATTTAATTAAATAAATGATACACGTCTACATTATTGAATTGTACATTACCAATGTGTTTGCATACTAAACATGTTCACGTATTTAAAACATTAATTAAATAAATACTATTCATATACATATACGTATATACGTATGTATATATATATATATATATATATATATATATATATATATATATATATATATATATATATATATATATATATAAGAAGAAGGAAGGGGAGAGAAGAAAGAACTCACTGTGGCTTGGGTTGCTGGCCGGAAAATGGCCGGAGGGCCGCCGGAGTGGATGCAGCAGGGAGTCGGAGGAGCACAGCAGCGGCGAGGGGAGGATGCTCGGGGTCGGGCTCGGCCGCCGGGCTGGAGGAGCGTGACCGGAGTGGTGGTCGGCTCGACGGGGACTCGAGCGCGGGGATGAACTCGAGAGGGGCCGCCGGACTGGTGGCCGGGCTGAACGCCGGAGAATATAGGGAGCCGCCGGAGAACAGTAGATGATGGGGGGAGGTGTACAGTAATGGTTCCCCCCCCCCTCTCTGAAAGTTTAAAAACAAGGAAAGGAGAAGAAGGAAGAAGAAGAAAAAAAAGAAGAAGAAAAGAAGAAAAGTGGAGAAAAGAGAAGAAGGAGGTTTCCTACGTTGGGGTTGAGGATGGAGGAGAGAGAAAGGTGGGGGCTTGCTTGGGGATTAGGGTTTTCTAGGAAAAGGTGTTTGATGTGACATTATATATGGAAGAGTGTGTGGAATAAAGGGTTAGGATTTGCCCACTTTAAATGAGTGGTCCAGATTGGACATGAAGAAATGTTCATGTGGGGATGAGGGTGATAAAATATTAAGGATTCCTCATTGGTTTAAACAAATGGGTGTTTACACCAAAAATACAAATTTGCAATTTAGCCTCCTTAAATTTGGGTATTTGCACAGACACATAAAATAACGAAAATTTGGCGGGCGATTCGGTGTCCGGTGTTTTGTAGGGTCAGGGAGCGCTGTAAGATCAGTATGGGCTCAATTGGCAGGGCACTGGAATTACATTGAGATTTCAGAATCGGTTAAAACAGTATCCTCAATTTAATTAGAAATAAATGCAAGTTGTTTTCAAAAATTAATTAGGAGTACATGGGGCCAAAATCAGGTCAGGTCACCAATATCAATAATGAAGAAGACTCAGGACAGAATATTACCCTAATTTGGGCCGCACGAAAAATAGGTCAAGATTGCCTCCAATTTTCGATTGGAACGCACAACGATACAAAATAGGAATTTATTAAATAACGTCCGCGACGATTTTTGTGCGGCCAGAAATAATGTACAGAGAGCATAATTATGAGTTGCAAAAATAGCAGAATGGAAGGCGGGCATGTCTAGGGCAAGATTGTGAAATTTATTGGAAGACAAAAGTCAGGGTACTGCTCCAAATATCGAAGCAAAGGCAATGCACAATAATTAAATAAATTACGGTAATTTATTACAATCTCCAATAAATAAATTATAAATAAAACAATTAATTACATAATTCCATAATTTGGACAGGTTTTCATCTACTGGACTTCTAGGTCAAGTCTGCTAGCTCAAAACAAATGAACACCGTATATAATTATATTTAAATACACATCTCACATAATTATTTAAACTAAATATACTATCATGCAAATTATTTAATTGTAACTACCATAATATTAAATATTGCTAAAAGTCGAAAATACTCCTGTTTTCGGAACGTGGTAGTGACAAGTCTACCCTCCTTAAAAGAATTTTGTCCTCGAAATTTAAAAATCTTCTAAGTAGTGTTTATTCATACACATTATTATTTCCCTCAAAATTTAAATCCATTAACCACGAAATCAGATAATAATCCACAATATCTTTTCACAATTTCCAAATTTCTAAAATTATTGCATTCCGGAAAAATCCTCCAAATAAAATCAAAGTCCATTTTTATCAAAAATTTCCTTGAAAGTTTTAGTTAATAATTCAATACTCGGAATTTAATATCCACTCCTCAGATTTGATTTTAATTAATGCACATATATAAAAATGTAATCTCGTCCAAAAGTTTGAATTCAAACATTAGTCTATCAATAATTTATAACTCGATCATGGTGTTTTTTGTCATGGTATTGCAGTCTCTGTATCAGGGGTACTACTAACTACATTATAACAAGAATCATGCATACAAGCTACGGTACTAAGGTATCAGTCAATTACTCAAATAGATAGGAACAGGATGAAGGAAGAACAGAACCTGCTAACACATTACCTGTAGTATCTCCTATCTCTAACATACACTTAACTCTAGCATATTCACTAACTAATTCCTTTTCCTGTACATTGGTACCCATATCAACTAGTCATTTATCCACAAGATCCATGAATATATCCATGTTGCACACACATGTCTATTAACACCTAAATCTGATGCCAATAATCTCTAATATAACCATAATTCAATAATGCATCTAAGTTTGATACCTCTATCTCTTCAGTACCATACTCTCTGTCAGTTCTCGTTCCTACTACAATTGTCCATACTATTTGTTCTCATCGCTCCAGTGCACACCAAGTGTAACACCATACTAAGTACTGTTCTTTCCAATACAACTTTAGATGGACACCCAAGTCAGTCTGCGGTGCCATCTCAATCCTGCTCAAGTTATCAGATCCTTACACATGTATATCATCTACTCATATACTAATATATTTCGCATCCATCATGAATTTAATCTTCAAAATAATCGTCAAGGTTTAACTTCTCGATCAACAAAATAATTTGCATATACCTCCTCAAAGTCAGATACTCAACATTGAAATAAATTTAATCACTTCTAAAATCCTTGTAGCCTTAACCATGTTTATTGAATTCATATTTGAAATCCTCAAAAATTAAATGACAAAATCTCAACTCCTCAATTATTCTAAAAATACAATCTTATTTCCACCTTTTAATTTATAACTCCACAATGTACATATCAGTACTCACGGTCTCTGATACTCAAGGTGCACTCAATGCATCTAGTGTCTATAATTGTGTACTAAAATTATACTGCCTGAATTACTTGTACTATCACCTCCAATGATCAAAGTTATCATCAACTGTGTTTTCTTTCATGATTTCAATTCATGTCAACTGGTATACCATCTAATTATCATCACACAGAGTGCTTATTGTTACTAGCACCATTTTCAATAATCCTTGATATAGAATCATTGGCACTCTTGGTATTACATTACTAGCTTCATTAATGAATCATCTCATCAAGCTCATTAGAACTCATGTTTACCTGTACCTTCTATAATACTCATGTTTCTTTACTCTCATGGGCAGGCATATGGTTCTATATCTCGATTGATGTATAAGCATATCTCTTAATCCTTTTACAGCATGTTAAACTAATTTGTGATACACTTCACAACTTTCATTACTAATCCTGATATTTCTCTACTTATGACATCTCATTAAACCCTTTATGCATATACATTTCTTTACCTTTAACATTTCCGATATCAATCATCAAATTGAACATCATGCTCCATAAATCCTTAACACAATTCCTGGATACTTAATCGTTTACATAGATCACTCAATTACATAATCATGATTATCCAGGACGGGTAATTGGCTCTGATACTAACTCTGAGAACTATCACTGATACTCTATACTCTCCTTAACTCTCAGTCTCTAATGACACTTCTCCTAGAATCATTGTTACAAGGTACTATGCTAAGAGCTAACTCTAGATTAAATCCTACTGCTCACATGTCCAACTAGGAAATACTTACAAACTCATAAGTCACACTCAGTCAATACTAATACTCAAGACACAGACATAATTACAAGTCACTAATTATCATACTTAACAAGGAACCCTCAAGGAATAGAAGCACAAAAGGAATTGGATTGAGGACAGAAGGTATCTTTACTGCTAGTAAAGAAAAGAAGCGATGGAACAAGGTCCTGGAATAACAGAAATAGATAAGTCTTGAGATAATATTTTAAGAACCAATTTAAGATACAACCTGATAATCATACACGTCTATCCGAAATCATGACACTCAGAATCCTCGCCACGCCAGTAAGCATAGACGCGATAAACGACAGGTTCCGTAACTAAGGTATGCAACTCCATAATCACGTCATCTAGAATCTTCGCCACGCCAATCGGTATGGCTGCGAGAGACTCTAAATCTCATAACTAAAGTATGTACATCCAAGTTAGGTTCCTACGTTCTCGTCACGACAGCTAATATGGCTGCGATAAACTCTAGGCTCCATAACCAAAGTAGACGTTTTACCTTTCTCACTGTCCTCATCAATATGTCATCAGATGATACCATAAATTCTAGTCCGTAAAATTTATCTCAATATGAAATCAACTCAACAACGATACCAAGAATTAAAGTTAACAACTGGTCAACAAGAATCAAACTCAATATCAACGAGTGAGGATGGACGGAAACAAGGGCGAAGGAATTAAATTAGAAATTATAATAAGATTCTCATGGGGTCATCCCAGGAAATCTTTCAAATAAATTGTGATTGAGTATCCTTTCTCATCCTAGTATCCTATGTCCTAGATCCTATCGCAGGCACGCAGTAGTATAACAAGGATGCCACACTACTACGACATCGCACAACTCGCGAAGTCTGACCTGCATGGGCCACCACTAAAAACGTGTCACGACCCACACCCGGTTTAGGGGCACGAGTGCGTGGGTACGTCCAGCCTACGCCGCAGCATCGGCGGTAGAACACTGTCTAGGTCATGTAACTATCTAATCAACTCACATGAATACCCAACTCCATAAGGAGACGTGGATATCATAAAATAATGCTAGAAATACTCAATCACATAAACTAAAGCACGATGAGATATCAAGGCAAGCAAGAAATACAAGACAAGTCTAACGACAAAATTATCATACCTGCAATCATTAACTTCCAATCCCCAAGTGTGTCGGAAACCAGTCTACTAAGGTCAGTCTGGAAAAATATTTTCCAGTCAGGAAGGAGCAAAGTACATCTCTAAATAGCAGTTCTATATTAATGACATAAGCTATGCAGTACTTTTAGATGGAAATATACTAGATGCATGTATAGGTACGAGAAATGTACAATAAAAGAAATACGGGAAATACTGTAAGTAAATGCAGGAAAAGAAATAATATGTCAACGAGCAAGAATCCTATGACTAAGTGTGTGAGTACTAGCTTTAACATGTGATCGGCTTGGGAACTTGATCAGGCTGGTTACATGTGATTAGCTATGATTCATGGAAGGTCAGGCTAACCGTTGGTTAGCTATGATGCATGTAGAGGTCAGGCTAATCACACGTAACAGCTATGAAGCATGGAGATGGTCAGGCCGCACCCGACGTGAGATGTGGGGTGAGCTATGATGCATGAAAAGTTGGGTATGATCACATATCTACACTAAAATACTCCCCACCCCCGACTGGTATAGTAGATCCAATCATGGTACGCTATGGCACGGGATTCCCTAGGGAGGTAGCAAATCTCCCCGGGTCTCAGTGTCTGTACATGCACAAGATATCAAGGAAACAAGTCTTGTACAAGCTACACCATGAATAAGAAATAACATCTCATGACGAGATCCGTGTATACCAATCCGTGTAACCAACGTGTCAAGAATATGGATATTTACACTAGATACAGGGAACATAGGAGATATCATAAATTAGAAACTAATCAGAGAATGTACTCGCCTTTGGTCCTTAGCTGATGAATACCGAGGTCCTGTTCCAGAATATCGCCTGGAGGAACCAACAGTCCTAAAGATATATAATAAACAATACAATATTTGCATCAGAAGCTATACTAAACACACAAGCAAATACTAACTCAGGGGCTATGTCAGGCATGGGACTCAGTCAACTAGGGTCATCTAGTTAGACAGACATCTATAACACATTATACCTATTTAACTAACATTAACACCTACAATATTACTTGCACCAAAATAAATACATATACAATATATATATGTATCATTTAATTCATGCATAATATATATATATATAGGTTGAACAATATATTTACCATATATATTAATTTTATATATTAGAATATGCTAAGTAGGTATACAAAATACATGTATATACATTTACAAGTTATATTAAAATATACTAAGTATGTATACAAAAGCATAAATATACATATACCAAATTTACATATACTAGAATACGTAGTTATATATATACCAATTTAAATGTATTTACAATATATATATATATATATATATATATATATATATATATATATATATATATATATATATATATATATATATATATATATATATATATATATATATATATATAACTTTTAAATACATATTTGATTTATACTAGTTGAATATTATATATGTATACTCATACATATGCTAAAATACATTTTAAAAATTGTCACTACCACATTCTGAAAACAGGAGTAATTTCGACTTTTTACAATATTTAATATTATTGTAGTTACAATTAATTAATTGCATGATAGTGTATTTTGATTTTAAAATAATTATGTGTGATGTGTTATTTAAATATATAGTATTATATACAGTGTTCATTTATTTTGAGCTAGCAGACTTGACCTAGAAGCCAGTAGACGAACACTTGTCGGAATTATAGAATTCTGTATTTGATTGATTTATTTATAATTTAATTCTTGGAGATTTTCATTAATTACCGTAATTTATTTAATTATTGCGCATTGCCTTTGTTTTGATATTTGGAGCACTATCCTATCTTTTGTCTCCAAACAAATTTCACAATCTTGCCCTAGACATGCCCGCCTTCCATTCTGCTATTTTTGCAACTCATAATTTTGCTCCCTGTGCATTAATTCTGGCCGCACAAAAATCGTCACGGACGTTATTTAATAAATCCTTATTTTGTATCGTTGTGCGTTCCAATTAAAATTGGAGGCAATCTTGACCTATTTTTCGTGCGGCCCAATTTAGGGTAATATTCTGTTCTGAGTCTTCTTCATTATTGGTATTGATGACCTGACCTGATTTTGGTCCCATGTACTCCTAATTAATTTTAGAATACAACTTGCATTTATTTCTAATTAATTTGAGGATACCATTTTATCTGATTCTGAAATTCCAATTTAATTCCAGTACCCTGCTATTTAAGCCCGTACCCAACTTACAGCGCCCCCTGACCCTACAAAACACCGGACACCAAATCGCCCGCCAAATTTTTGTCATTTTATGTGTTTGTGCAATTTTCCGAATTTAAGGGGCTAAGTTGCAATTATTCAATTGTAGGTGTCATCACCCATTGTCCAAGACCAAATGGAAGGGTTATTTATTTGTGGACCAAATTGCATTTTTTCCACATGAAATTTCCTTCATGAACAATCTGGACCACCCATTTAATTGGGTGCATCCTCACCATTAGATTCACAAACCCTCTTCCCTATATAATGTTATGTCTACATCAACCCTAATCCCTAGGCAACCTAGGTTTTTCCACATCCTCTTCACAAGCCTCCTCCCTCTCTCCTACGTATGTAATTCTTTTTCTTCTTCTCCTTCCTTTCTTCTTCTTTTTCCTTCTTCTTCCTTTTCTCTTTCATTTAAATTCAAATTTGAAAGGGGGGATACTGTTCATTCCCCCCATACTGCTGCTGCCCGCAGTTCCTGTTCACCGGCGGCTGCCCCTGTGCACTCCGGCGCGGCCCGGCCACAACTCCGACTCGACCCCATTGCAGCCTCCGCCTTGCTGCGACAGTCCGGCCGGCCGAGCTCTTCCCGGCCACTCCCCTAGCTGCTGTGCACCGGCCAAGCTCTCGAGCTCCTCCCTACAGCCGGCCGACACCACCACCTCCATCTTCACCGTACAACCACCACCACCATCTCCATCTACCACCACCACCAGTGCGGCCCCCTCACGGATTCTTCCTCCCTCCGGCCTGTCCGGCCAACCCCTACGGCCCGGCAGCCAACCACCTCTCCCTGCTGCACTTCACCCGCCGACCTGCTCCGGTGGCCGAACCCCGAGCATCTCCCTCCGGCCTCCTCCAGCACGAGCCCCTCATCCTCCAAACCCCCGTCCGGCGCTGTCTCGCTCGTCCAGCGGCCGGCGGCCAACCCCATTTCCCCCTGCTGCTCCTCTCCCTCCTTGCTCCGCTACTCCGGCATTCCTCCCTCCTGCCGAACTCCGACGGACAGCAAACCCAAGCCACAGTAAGCCTCCTCTCCTCCCCTCTTCCCTCTTTCCCTGTGATATAATGTATGTGTATAATAAAATTTATATGTTAATGTATATGTATATACTAGTATATGTATTTGTATATAATAATTAATGTATAGTTAATGAATATATAACTAATGTAATATATTAATGTGTATATATAACTAATGTATAGGTAATTGTATATATATTTTATGTGTATAATTATTTTTGATATATATATATATGTATGCATATTTTTGGTATAAACATACATATATTTATTTGGTATAGTTTCATGTAGTATATGTGTAATAAAACATATTTTAATATATGAATTAATTGGCATTCTGTATATATATATAGTATAAATTTAATTTGTACATTCTTTGATTAAGTTCATACTTATATTTGTAATATACATGTATATGATTAATTTGTATAAATATACATATATTTTAAGTTGGTATATATATAGTACACAGTTATTGTTTAACTAATATGTATATTATTTATTCTAGGTATTTTATGTGGTATAAAAAAATTAATTTGGTGAATTAATATTAGTATGATAATGTTGACAATATATGTATTCTAAAAAAAATGTATTTTTGACATATATATGAGTATACATACATAATGTTCAACTAGTATAAATCAAATATGTATTTAAAAGGCATAAATATATATATATTATAAATACATTTTGGTGCATGTATAAATATTGTAAGTATTAAAAATAGGTAATGTGTTTTAAATAGGTATCCCTACTAGGTGACCCTAGCTGACTAGTGCCCTGCCTGGCATGGCCCTGAGGCCAGTGTTTTGACTGTGTGTTAGCGTAGTTTCTGATGCAAATGTTATATTATGTTATGTCTTTAGGACTGTTGGTTCACCAGGGAATACTCTGGAACAGGACATCCATAAATACCAGCTAAGGACCAAAGGCAAGTACATTCTCTGATAATTTCCAATTTCTTGATAATTTCTATAAATTCAATAATCTTGAAATGTTACAACTGAATCCTTGACACTGTATTACACAGACTAGTATAGCTTGGATCTGCAGTCATGAGATGTTATCTTGATTATCGTATTGACATTGTACACGACATGTATATTAGACATCGTACATGATAAACTGGACTTGCTCGTGTATCGTGACGTGTCATGGTTGGATCCACAGTACTAGTTGGGGGCGGGGAAGTAGTTAGTAAGAAATATGATCATAACCTCTTATTGTAGTATAGAACAATGTAAATGTTAATCATGCTCTTCACCCATGATTAGCCAGGCCCTGTAGCTATCGTACATGTTCCCAAGCCGATCACATTTTGAAACTACTATTTCAAACACTTAGAATAGATTACAGTTCCCTATTTTAAATCATATACTACATCACCCGCATATGATACTGTTCCTTGTTCTTTTTATTTCCATACATGCACTGACTGTATCATATTGTCTATTGCCTGTCTCTTTACATTGCCTGTCTCTCTTAAATTGCCATTGCATTTATTTCACTGTCTTCTCAGTAGCTAGCATGACATATTTATTGCTTTATAGTCCTTATCAATTAAATGGAACTGTTATTTGAGATTGTTACTTTGCTCCTTCCTGACTGGAAATATTTTTCCAGACTATGCCTTAGAGGACCGCTGTCCGACACTTTATGGACCATATGGTGAGTAGCTGCAGACTTGGTAGTTTAGTTGTGATTCTGGAAGGTCTAGCCGAAAATTACTATTTTTAGTTAGTTCTTTAATTAGACTATTTGGTACCGGATTTGTCTCCGGCATTTTGATGAGACTTGGATATTGTTGAGTTAGAATATTACTTGTTGACTTGTGTTGTGTTTAATTTTAATTTCTGTTTCGAAATCTTATCGTGCTGTAATCCTGTGATTGAGTATTTGTTCATCTTATTTGTGTCATCCGTGCCTCCTTATGGAGATTGGATGCTTGCGTGACATTAGTTAGATAGTATCAAGACCTTGACAGCGTTCTACCGCCGATGCTGCGGCGTAGGCTGGACGTACCCACGCACTCGTGCCCCTAAACCGGGTGCGGGTCGTGACACATTTTTAGTGGTGGCCAATGCAGGTCAGACTTCGCAAGTTGTGCGATGTCGTAGTAGTGTGGCATCCTTGTTATACTACTGCGTACCTGCGATAGGATCTAGGACATAGGATACTAGGACGAGAGCGAATACTCAATCACAATTCCTTGAGAGATTCCTGGGATGACCCCTGAGAATCTTGTTAAATTTTCTAATTTAAAAATCATTCCCTTGTTCTGTCCATTCTCACTTATTGATATTGAATTTGATTGTTGTTGATTAGGTATTAAGTTAGGATTTTGGTTTCATAAAGGGGTTCGATTTCATATCAAGATGAATTTGCAGACTGATTTATGGTATTATCTGATGACGCATGACGATGAGGACAGCGAGGAAGATTAACATTAGAGCTATTGGACTACAGAAGGTGGATTTAAATCTATAATTAAAGATTAAAAGTGAATTTCAAATTTTTGAATTTTGAGAAGTTGAAATATTGTCATTAAAACTTTTTGAGGAATTCAGATTCAATTTGATTGAACCTAAACAAGCTGTAAGGATTTTTTAGTGATTAAATTTTCATTTCAGTATTTAGATAATTGGTCTTGAGGAAAGTGTATGCATTTTACTTAAAATTTATTCAAGGAGTTATTTTTAGGAATTTCATTTGAGGATAAAATCTTATAGTGAGAGAGAGATATTAGTAAATAGTAGATGAGGTGCATATGTAAGGATATGTTGGTTTGAGCATGATTGAGATTTCACCGCCAACTGGCTTAGGTGTTCATCTAGGATTGTATTAGAGAGTGCAGTCCTTAGAATAGTGTGTTGCAATTGTTATGCATTTGAGTGATAAGAATAACTAGCATCGACGATTGCAGTAGGTAAGGAAGCTAGCAGTGAGTATGTTTCAAGTAGAACTGTGATACCTAGGGGATAAAGGTATCAAACCTTAGATGCACCTTTGACCGGTGCAATCACAACTAGGGTTTATTTCTAATCTTTTATCTTGAATGTTGCTTCTTTAGAACTGTACTGTCCTTCCTTGATGATATCGCATTTTTGCCTAAATTGATTCTTTTGGGTCTGTCTTCAGGATGCCGCCGAAGACACGATCTATGAGAGCGGGAACATCAGCTTTAGAGGGGTCTGCCACCTCTCCACCTGAGGGACAGACAGCCGTAGTTCCTCCTACATCTCCGATGCACGTAGGTGTATCTGCACCTATCGGGGATCCTCCTCCTCCACCTGTTCAGAAGATTGCCGCAGCTGTGACGGACAACCTTCCGCCTCCGCCGACTCCGATTTCCGGAGGTTTGCCCATTGACGGAACGCAGATGTTTACTTTGATCCAAGGCATGGTAGATGCCCAGAGAGTGACGGCAGATGCTCAGCGAGTTCAAGCTGAGGCTCAGAGGGTGCAAGCAGAAGCGTACCAGGCACAAACCGAGCTGATGAAAGAAAACATGGAGAATGCTCATCAAGTGACTCTCCAAGCTTTGGAGAGAGTAGCACAGTACCAGCAGTTTCCTAGCCAGCAATAGCAGAGATCAGGCACTATAGTGGATTTCAAAAGAATGATGCCTCGAGAGTTCAAAGGCACCGAAGGAATACTCTACGCTGACGACTGGCTAGAGGATATAGAGAGAAGCCTGCGATTGACCCAGATTCCGGAGAACTTGCAGATAGAAGCCGCTGGCAGTCAGATGTTCGATATCGCACTCACGTGGTATCGCACAGAGCCGAGAATTACTGCACAAGGACTTACTTGGGAGACCTTCAAGGAACTCTTCAAGGAGAAGTTCTTTCCCGACGTGGCATTGGGAACCTTGGAAAGTCAGTTTCATGACTTAGTTCAAGGAAACATATCGGTCGACGAGTATGCTGCAGAATTCTGTAGATTGAGTCGTTTTGCATCATCTATGATTCGAGACCCAGGAGATCGAGCCCGGAAATTTAGAAAGGGACTGACGAGAGAGATTAGGTCACGTACTTCTGGTCGTCGTACCGCTACCTTTGAGGCTATCTTGATGGATGCTCAGATTGCAGAAGAGGATCTGGATCTCCGGCCTAAGAGAAGTCACAATACTTTGGGAGATACGAATGGTAGTACAGGACCGGCCAAGCATCCCCGTATTCAGCACCAACAGCAGTACCAAGTACCATTTCATATTCAGCAACAACCATGGACATTTTAGCATCCACCGCAGTACCTAGCACCAATTCCTACCCAGCAACATCCATGGGCGTATCAGTATCAACAGCAGTACCAGGAACCAGTCCGTGTTGAGCAGAATCAGCAACAGCCTCCAAGAGAGACACAGCAGACTTGTTATTTCTGTAAGAAGCCAGGTCACCTTTGGGAGAGCTGTAGAACGAGGCTAGGACTTTGTTTGCACTGCGGCGCTGCGGGACATCGAGTAAGGGATTGTCTTCTAGCCCCTTATCTTCCCGGCCAGCGCGCAGTTTCAGATTATAGAGATCCAGTTAGGCTACCTGTGGAACCGTATATTGCTCAGCACCCGCGAAGGAAACCACCCCAGCAGGGTGGGGCATTTGCGATGGCGGTAGAGGAGACCGATACTGCAGGTAATGTGTTAGCAGGTTCTGTTATTTTCTTCCTTCTGTCCCTCCCTATTTGATTGATTGATTGATACCCTAGTACCGTAGCTTGTATGCATGATTTCTTGTTAGAATGTAGTTAATGGTACCCCTGATATAGAGACTGCAATACCATGACAAGACACCATGACCGTACATATTTCCCTTAGGTTGCATGTTGTATGATTGTAGGAAAGATTTTTAGACCATGATTATTGGGGTTTAACCATGACGAAGATTCACGAAAGGGATTGACTTGACAGGAGAGACAAGATGATTAAAATTCGAGGATAAACATCGATTTAAATAAAGGGCCAAGAATTTAACATGGCAAAATTTATGATTTATTAATTCCAGGAAGATTATGACATGCTTAAATTGGTTATTAGAATTGGAAATTTTGGGAGATTTATCAATATATTAATTTGATTGCAAGTTATGAAAATTTTAAAATTTTATATGTGGATGTTGCAATTAGAAAATCTATAAGTATCACATTGTTGAGTATTTTGAGGAAGAGGAAATCGAGAAATAAAATTTTGATGGATTAATGTGGAATTCAAACTTTTTGGACGAGATTACATTTTTATATATGTGCATTGATTAAAATCAAATTGAGGAGTGGATATTAAATTCTGAGTATTGAATTATTAACTAAAACTTTCAAGGAAAATTTTGATAAAAATGGACTTTGATTCTAATTCGAGAATTTTTTAGGAATACAAATAATTCAAAATTTTTGAAAAGTCGTGAAGGGACATTGTGGATTATAACCTGATTTCATGGATGATGAATTTAAATTTTGAGGGAAATAATAATGTGTATGATAAACACTACTATGAGAATTTTAAATTTCGAGGACGAAATTCTTTTAAGGTGGGTAGACTTGTCACTACCACATTCTGAAAACAGGGGTAATTTTGACTTTTTACAATATTTAATATTATTGTAGTTACAATTAATTAATTGCATGATAGTGTATTTTGATTTTAAAATAATTATGTGTGATGTGTTATTTAAATATATAGTATTATATACAGTGTTCATTTATTTTGAGCTAGCAGACTTGACCTAGAAGCCAGTAGACGAACACCTGTCGGAATTATGGAATTCTGTATTTGATTGATTTATTTAGAATTTAATTCTTGGAGATTTTCATTAATTACCGTAATTTATTTAATTATTGCGTATTGCCTTTGTTTCGATATTTGGAGCACTACCCTATCTTTTGTCTCCAAACAAATTTCACAATCTTGCCCTAGATATACCCGCCTTCCATTCTGCTATTTTTGTAACTCATAATTTTGCTCCCTGTGCATTAATTCTGGCCGCACAAAAATCGTCGCGGACGTTATTTAATAAATCCTTATTTTGTATCGTTGTGTGTTCCAATTAAAATTGGAGGCAATCTTGACCTATTTTTCGTACGGCCCAATTTAGGGTAATATTCTGTTCTGAGTCTTCTTCATTATTGGTATTGATGACCTGACCTGATTTTGGTCCCATGTACTCCTAATTAATTTTAGAACACAACTTGCATTTATTTCTAATTAATTTGAGGATACCATTTTATCTGATTCTAAAATTCTAATTTAATTCCAGTGCCCTGCTATTTAAGCCCGTACCCAACTTACAGCGCCCCCTGACCCTACAAAATATCGGACACCAAATCGCCTGCCAAATTTTCGTTATTTTATGTGTTTGTGCAATTTCCCGAATTTAAGGGGCTAAGTTGCAATTATTCAATTGTAGGTGTCATCACCCATTGTCCAAGACCAAATGGAAGGATTATTTATTTGTGGACCAAATTGCATTTTTCCCACATGAAATTTCCTTCATGAACAATCTGGACCACCCATTTAATTGGGTGCATCCTCACCATTAGATTCACAAACCCTCTTCCCTATATAATGTTATGTCTACATCAACCCTAATCCCTAGGCAACCTAGGTTTTCCCACACCCTCTTCACAAGCCTCCTCCCTCTCTCCTACGTATGTAATTCTTTTTCTTCTTCTCCTTCCTTTCTTCTTCTTCTTCTTCCTTCTTCTTCCTTTTCTCTTTCATTTAAATTCAAATTTGAAAGGGGGGATACTGTTCATTCCCCCCATACTGCTGCTGCCCGCAGTTCCTGTTCACCGGCGGCTGCCCCTGTGCACTCCGGCGCGGCCCGACCACAACTCCGACTCGACCCCATTGCAACCTCCGCCTTGCTGCGACAGTCCGGCCGGCCGAGCTCTTCCCGGCCACTCCCCTAGCTGCTGTGCACCGGCCAAGCTCTCGAGTTCCTCCCTACAGCCGGCCGACACCACCACCTCCATCTTCACCGTATAACCACCACCACCATCTCCATCTACCACCACCACCAGTGCGGCCCCCTCACGGATTCTTCCTCCCTCCGGCCTGTCCGGCCAACCCCTACGGCCCGGCAGCCAACCACCTCTCCCTGCTGCACTTCACCCGCCGACCTGCTCCGGTGGCCGAACCCCGAGCATCTCCCTCCGGCCTCCTCCAGCACGAGCCCCTCATCCTCCAGACCCCCGTCCGGCGCTGTCTCGCGCGTCCAGCGGTCGGCGGCCAACCCCATTTCCCCCTGCTGTTCCTCTCCCTTCTTGCTCCGCTACTCCGGCATTCCTCCCTCCTGCCGAACTCCGGCGGACAGCAAACCCAAGCCACAGTAAGCCTCCTCTCCTCCCCTCTTCCCTCTTTCCCTGTGATATAATGTATGTGTATAATAAAATTTATATGTTAATGTATATGTATATACTAGTATATGTATTTGTATATAATAATTAATGTATAGTTAATGAATATATAACTAATGTAATATATTAATGTGTATATATAACTAATGTATAGGTAATTGTATATATATTTTATGTGTATAATTATTTTTGATATATATATATATGTATGCATATTTTTGGTATAAACATACATATATTTATTTGGTATAGTTTCATGTAGTATATGTGTAATAAAACATATTTTAATATATGAATTAATTGGCATTCTGTATATATATATAGTATAAATTTAATTTGTACATTCTTTGATTAAGTTCATACTTATATTTGTAATATACATGTATATGATTAATTTGTATAAATATACATATATTTTAAGTTGGTATATATATAGTACACAGTTATTGTTTAACTAATATGTATATTATTTATTCTAGGTATTTTATGTGGTATAAAAAAATTAATTTGGTGAATTAATATTAGTATGATAATGTTGACAATATATGTATTCTAAAAAAAAAATATATTTTTGACATATATATGAGTATACATACATAATGTTCAACTAGTATAAATCAAATATGTATTTAAAAGGCATAAATATATATATATTATAAATACATTTTGGTGCATGTATAAATATTGTAAGTATTAAAAATAGATAATGTGTTTTAAATAGGTATCCCTACTAGGTGACCCTAGCTGACTAGTGCCCTGCCTGGCATGGCCCTGAGGCCAGTGTTTTGACTGTGTGTTAGCGTAGCTTCTGATGCAAATGTTATATTATGTTATGTCTTTAGGACTGTTGGTTCACCAGGGAATACTCTGGAACAGGACATCCATAAATACCAGCTAAGGACCAAAGGCAAGTACATTCTCTGATAATTTCCAATTTCTTGATAATTTTTATAAATTCAATAATCTTGAAATATTACAACTGAATCCTTGACACTGTATTACACGGACTAGTATAGCTTGGATCTGCAGTCATGAGATGTTATCTTGATTATCGTATTGACATTGTACACGACATGTATATTAGACATCGTACATGATAAACTGGACTTGCTCGTGTATCGTGACGTGTCATGGTTGGATCCACAGTACTAGTTGGGGGCGGGGAAGTAGTTAGTAAGAAATGTGATCATAACCTCTTATTGTAGTATAGAACAATGTAAGTGTTAATCATGCTCTTCACCCATGATTAGCCAGGCCCTGTAGCTATCGTACATGTTCCCAAGCCGATCACATTTTGAAACTACTATTTCAAACACTTAGAATAGATTACAGTTCCCTATTTTAAATCATATACTACATCACCCGCATATGATACTGTTCCTTGTTCTTTTTATTTCCATACATGCACTGACTGTATCATATTGCCTATTGCCTGTCTCTTTACATTGCCTGTCTCTCTTAAATTGCCATTGTATTTATTTTACTGTCTTCTCAGTAGCTAGCATGACATGTTTATTGCTTTATAGTCCTTATCAATTAAATGGAACTGTTATTTGAGATTGTTACTTTGCTCCTTCCTGACTGGAAATATTTTTCCAGACTATGCCTTAGAGGACCGCTGTCCGACACTTTATGGACCATATGGTGAGTAGCTGCAGACTTGGTAGTTTAGTTGTGATTCTGGAAGGTCTAGCTGGAAATTACTATTTTTAGTTAGTTCTTTAATTAGACTATTTGGTACCGGATTTGTCTCCGGCATTTTGATGAGACTTGGATATTGTTGAGTTAGAATATTACTTGTTGACTTGTGTTGTGTTTAATTTTAATTTCTGTTTCGAAATCTTATCGTGCTGTAATCCTGTGATTGAGTATTTGTTCATCTTATTTGTGTCATCCGTGCCTCCTTATGGAGATTGGATGCTTGCGTGACATTAGTTAGATAGTATCAAGACCTTGACAGCGTTCTACCGCCGATGCTGCGAGGGGAGGATGCTCGGGGTCGGACTTGGCCGCCGGGCTGGAGGAGCGTGACCGGAGCGGTGGTCGGCTCGACGGGGACTCGAGCGCGGGGATGAACTCGAGAGGGGCCGCCGGACTGGTGGCCGGGCTGAACGCCGGAGAATAGAGGGAGCCGCCGGAGAACAGTAGATGATGGGGGGAGGTGTACAGTAATGGTTCCCCCCCCCCTCTCTGAAAGTTTAAAAACAAGGAAAGGAGAAGAAGGAAGAAGAAGAAAAAAAAGAAGAAGAAAAGAAGAAAAGTGGAGAAAAGAGAAGAAGGAAGTTTCCTACGTTGGGGTTGAGGATGGAGGAGAGAGAGAGGTGGGGGCTTGCTTGGGGATTAGGGTTTTCTAGGGAAAGGTGTTTGATGTGACATTATATATGGAAGAGTGTGTGGAATAAAGGGTTAGGATTTGCCCACTTTAAATGAGTGGTCCAGATTGGACATGAAGAAATGTTCATGTGGGGATGAGGGTGATAAAATATTAAGGATTCCTCATTGGTTTAAACAAATGGGTGTTTACACCAAAAATGCAAATTTGCAATTTAGCCTCCTTAAATTTGGGTATTTGCACAGACACATAAAATGACGAAAATTTGGTGGGCGATTCGGTGTCCGGTGTTTTGTAGGGTCAGGGGGCGCTGTAAGATCAGTATGGGCTCAATTGGCAGGGCACTGGAATTACATTGAGATTTCAGAATCGGTTAAAACAGTATCCTCAATTTAATTAGAAATAAATGCAAGTTGTTTTCAAAAATTAATTAGGAGTACATGGGGCCAAAATCAGGTCAGGTCACCAATATCAATAATGAAAAAGACTCAGGACAGAATATTACCCTAATTTGGGCCGCACGAAAAATAGGTCAAGATTGCCTCCAATTTTCGATTGGAACGCACAACGATACAAAATAGGAATTTATTAAATAACGTCCGCGACAATTTTTGTGCGGCCAGAAATAATGTACAGAGAGCATAATTATGAGTTGCAAAAATAGCAGAATGGAAGGCGGGCATGTCTAGGGCAAGATTGTGAAATTTGTTGGAAGACAAAAGTCAGAGTACTGCTCCAAATATCGAAGCAAAGGCAATGCGCAATAATTAAATAAATTACGGTAATTTATTACAATCTCCAATAAATAAATTATAAATAAAACAATTAATTACATAATTCCATAATTTGGACAGGTTTTCATCTACTGGGCTTCTATGTCAAGTCTGCTAGCTCAAAACAAATGAACACCGTATATAATTATATTTAAATACACATCTCACATAATTATTTAAACTAAATATACTATCATGCAAATTATTTAATTGTAACTACCATAATATTAAATATTGCTAAAAGTCGAAAATACCCCTGTTTTCGGAACGTGGTAGTGACATACATTCTCTGATAGTTTCCATTATTTGATTACCACTATAATTCAAGTATTTAAAAATGTTACTTATGATTCTTGACACAATGGTACACGGATTGGTATTGTTATTGGATCGTCAGTCATGGGATATTACCTTGATTATGGAGATGGTATCGGATTCTGTCCTTATTGGTATTGGATAACATTGAATATTGTAGATTAAATATTGGATACATTGGCTAGTGACGTGTCATGATTCGATCCATCATATCAGTCGGGGCGGAGAAAATACCAATTAAATATGTGATCAAGAAACTATCGGCTAGTAGTGTAATCATTGGCTACTAACTAACCATGCAATTCACGTATGGTTGAGTTAGCTCCTTAGTGTAATCATTGAATCTCCCAGGCCGATCACATATTTAGTTAGTATCTCAAATCACATAGTTATTGTAAATTCCATTATTCAGTTCATTGATTACCTTGTTCTATTCTGACATTATAGTTCATTCCTTTATTCTTGTACGCATTGATTATATTCTGTTGTTAGTATTGCCTATTCTCTCATTGTTCTTGATTATCAGTTATATCCTCATCGTAGATAGCATCTTCTATTCTACTGCTTTATAGTTTTTGTCAATTAATTGGAACTGCTATTGGGTTGTACTTCGCTCCATTCCTGACTGGAAAATATTTTTCAGAGGATCCAGGAGATTGGTGTCCGACATACTACGGACCTCAGCCTATAGATGGTGCAGACTTGGTCCCACTAGTTCTGGAGTGACTGTCGAGAGATTTAGCCGGATTCACTAGTTAGCATAGTTAGTTCTCTTTAGCATTTTGGTACCGGATTTGTTTCCGGCATATATTTGTGTTTTGATATTATTTCTATTTGTTGTTGTTATATTAACTGCTTAGTTATGTTAGACTTCTGTGATATCTTCTCGTGCCATAGTAATGTGATTGAGTATTGTGTTGAACTAAGTTGATTATACTCTCATCTTGGAGTTGAGATATTATTGGAGGTTTATGCTTTATAGTGAGATAATTAGATAGTATAGTTGACCAAGACAGCGTTCTACCGCCGATGCTACGGCGTAGGCTGGGCGTTGTTTCCGACTTGCATCACTACACCGGGTGCGGGTCGTGACACATTTTTAGTGGTGGCCCATGCAGGTCAGGCTTCGCAAGTTATGCGATGTCGTGGTAGTACGACGACTTAGTTGTACTACTGCGTGCCTGCGATAGGACATAGGATACTAGGATAAGAGAGGGATACTCAATCACAACTAGGAATTCCAATCTGAATTGAATCGCTACTTTTGATTCCTTCTGAATACTTTTGTCCTTCCTTGATAATATGTTATCTTGTGTCGAATTGATCTCTTTTGTTTCGATCTGTCTTCAGGATGCCGTCGAAGACTAGATCTCATCGATCGGAAGCAGTTTCTGCGAGGTCTGCCACCTCTCAATCTTTCACTCAGGCAGTAGGGTTTGTACCTCCTACGACATCAGTTCATGTAGGAGTCTCGGCTGCCTTCGGAGGTTCTCCTCCACCTGTTCTGAGGACTACTCCAGTTGCTTCGGAGGGACTTCGACCACCTCCATTTTCAGGAGATATCGCGCCGATGGTTGCACTGTTTAGAGAGATGATGGAATTACAGAGGGCACAGATAGAAGCCCAGCACAGGCAGTCAAATTTGATGTGACAAAATGTAGCGCCCCATTTCCCCGGTGCGGGGAACGCGACTAAGAAACACAAGTCGGTATCGTTCGATCGGGATAGATTGAATTAAGAACTCGTCCTCGTTATGGATTTGTTTCTTCGGAATTGATTCCCATATTCAGTAGACCGCGCCCCAAGGATCGGCTTAGCGGCAGAGTCAGGAGGGACCTCTCCGCTGCTATCTTTTATTGCCTCGGTTTTCGATGTCGCTTGTTGCTTTCGTGCTTTGAGTTGGTTTTGGGATTTGCTTGTTTTCTTTGAACGGTTTTGATGGTTTTCATTGTTTTCGTTCATTGAACTGAACTTCAATTCTGAGAATGGAAAGAGAGGAAGAAGTATTAATCGAACTGTTCGTGTGCAGGTGAACGAGCAGTAGGCGGCTAGCGAGCGGAATCGTGAAGCGCCTCTTTCCTTCTTCTTTCCAACTTCTAAGTGAGTGGCTACCAACCCGATTAGCTAGCCCTGCTTCCAAGCTTCACGCCCTAAAATCTGCAATCTTCTTTGCCCCGATCAAACGATACCAAGTAATAATAAAAGAAACCAAGATAAAAGAGAATAGACTTGGTTAATACTGCTTGTCAATCAAACTCGTGAACGGTTACTTACTTGCATGCTTGTTCGCTTGGAATATTCTATATATGCTTCAATTTTAGTTAGAATTTATCTTCTTCTATAATTGAGTCAAGCATAAATTATTCATGGAGGCTATGCAAAACGAATCATGCAATGTTACTTATCTTGTACAACGTGCTGCCTCAACTGCATAAATGTTTAACGTGTTATGAACGATCGATCACGGACAACTTGTGCACAAGGTAAATGGTTTCACGGACGGTCGCTGGGGCACTGGCACCGATCCGGTCCGGGCGGAACCCAACGTTTAGTCTCACGTGATTGACGGGATGCTTGCAGCGCACCACGTGCTTTCGTTGCAAACATCCTCGTTAATGACTATTGTCCATAATGGCTCCCAGCCAGTGATCCCAACGTGTATATTTAAACCTGTTGCATACTAACTTGTGTCTTCGTGGCAGGGAAGGCAAGGTAAGTATTGTGCAGGTAATTCAGACGGTCAGGTAAAATCCACCGAACGGTGGCACGTTCATTACAGTAAATTCTATATGCTGCTTACTTGTAAATGAACTAAGGCAAGATAGAAACCCACAAATATGCATGCTTCATTAAAACAACGTGTTGATTGGTATAGTCAGGCTAGCTCGCCTTCACCAGCATATTTCGATATGCTGACCCTCGTTGAAACAGGTTCTCCGCACTAAGGCGAACCGAGCGAGGAGCCGAAGTCGTCTTCCCGATCCAGTCCAGCTGTTGGCGCATCTTCACCGCGCCCCTCGAAGCATTTTGGAGTCAGGAGCCTGCAACTCTTCATACACAAATGCAGCTCCATGGCAAAGCTGTCCTCCAGCCTGGAGGTCTTTATCATTTTGAGTTTATAAAGGGATGTAATGTACAGGACTGCTATCTCATTTTGAGTCATCTCTTTTATAAGCCGTTCGGCATATTAGCTAACTCGTTCAAGAGTTTGTAATAGATGTTCATTATCAATAAAGAGAACTTTTCCATGTTTTAAATCGGTGATTCAATTTATCTGCGTACTCTGAATATGTGCTTGCTATGCAAATCATTAAAGCCTTGTGCGGGCGCAACCCCAGGCCCGCACGGCGGTCACGACTCGGGGGACGCCTCGGGGCGTGACATAATAGTATCAGAGCACAGATTCAAGTTCCTTAGACTTCGTGCTGGAAAAGTTCCTTTAACGATCAAATTCCTGTGCGAACTCTTGAACTCGCTAGGCCAAAATGAGATACGTTCATGCAATAAGTCCATAATACATTATGATCCTAATGTAATTTACCTTCTTTTGAAGGAATAGTACCAGTGCAATCTGCAGCGCAACCACCGAACGAAACATAGGAAAGTAGTTCGGGTACTTCGGGAAGCTCTCGGAGCCAGCGAGGCATGTCTCAAGTCGACCCGCTAGAGCGGGTGATGCAAATGTTAAAATCGCAACGACAAAGAGAAGATGCTCGCCAAGCCAGGTTCGAGAGCAATCTAGAGAACCGATTCTCAGTCCAATAAAAGCAGGTAGATACCCTACAACAGATAGTTCAGACTTTGGCTGCCAACCATTCCGCCGCAACAACAACGACTCCGGTGGAGCAGCCCGTGCTTGAAGTGGAGACGCCGCAAATCCCAAGGCCGAGGGACGTGACTGCCTTCAACTTGGGCAATTTCAAGAAAGTCCGCAACACTCCGTTCAACGGGACTGAGGACGCAGTGGTAGCTCTAGATTGGCTAGCCGAGATTGAAGATCACTTCGCTCTGCTAGAGGTCCCCAAAGATAAGCGCGTCGCCTGTGCCCAACTACAGCTCCGCCTCAACGCACACGATTGGTGGGACGTGCATCGACGATCTCTCCAATTTGATCACGGAGAGGAGGCGATCTCGTGGATGACCTTTCGTGCCGCATTCGAAGAGGAGTTCATACCCCCTCCAGTGCAACGTAAGATGGAAAATGATTTCGTGCAGCTGCGGCAGGGCAGTATGACAGTTAAGCAATACTCCGCCGAGTTCAACCGACTCTCCAAATTCGCTAGGGCCTATTTACCTGATGCAGCGAGTCGAGCTAGAAGGTTTGAAGGTGGACTACGCCCTGCCATCTATTCGCACGTGGTCAATAATCAATATAGAATAATGCGTGAAGTAATGAATCACGCCCTATCGCTCGAGCCACAGTATCCTCACGTTTCCACCGGCGCTGTGCATACCTACAATCACAAACGCCAAGGCGACGATGGAGGAAATACCGCAACAAAGCGCCGAAACAACGGTGGTCAGCAGAGGGCAAATGCTAACCAAATATGTCTCTTCTGTAAAAGACAAGGGCATGCCGTCAACCAGTGTCGAAAGAAACTCGGTTTATGCCTCATCTGTGGAGACCCAAATCACACAATGCAAAACTGTCCGCTCTACTCTGCTAGCCATCCCCGACATCCAAACCCCTAACGGTAATCATTATTCCTAAGTTTTGGGACGAAACTTCCAATTGGTTGGGTAGGATGTAGCGCCCCGTTTCCCCGGTGCGGGGAACGCGGCTAAGAAACACAAGTCGGTATCGTTCGATCGGGATAGATTGAATTAAGAACTCGTCCTCGTTATGGATTTGTTTCTTCGGAATCGATTCCCATATTCAGTGGACCGCGCCCCAAGGATCGGCTTAGCGGCAGAGTCAGGAGGGACCTCTCCGTTGCTATCTTTTATTGCCTCGGTTTTCGATGTCGCTTGTTGCTTTCGTGCTTTGAGTTGGTTTTGGGATTTGCTTGTTTTCTTTGAACGGTTTCGATGGTTTTCATAGTTTTCGTTCATTGAACTGAACTTCAATTCTGAGAATGGAAAAAGAGGAAGAAGTATTAATCGAGCTGTTCGTATGCAGGTGAACGAGCAGTAGGCGGCTAGCGAGCGAAGTCGTGAAGCGCCTCTTTCCTTCTTCTTTCCAACTTCTAAGTGAGTGGCTACCAACCCGATTAGCTAGCCCTGCTTTCAAGCTTCACGCCCTAAAATCTGCAATCTTCTTTGCCCCGATCAAACGATACCAAGTAATAATAAAAGAAACCAAGATAAAAGAGAATAGACTTGGTTAATACTGCTTGTCAATCAAACTCGTGAACGGTTACTTACTTGCATGCTTGTTCGCTTGGAATGTTCTATATATGCTTCAATTTTAGTTAGAATTCATCTTCTTCTATAATTGAGTCAAGCATAAATTATTCATGGAGGCTATGCAAAACGAATCATGCAATGTTACTTATCTTGTACAACGTGCTGCCTCAACTGCATAAATGTTTAACGTGTTATGAACGATCAATCACGGACAACTTGTGCACAAGGTAAATGGTTTCGCGGACGGTCGCTGGGGCACTGGCACCGATCCGGTCTGGGCGGAACCCAACGTTTAGTCTCACGTGATTGACGGGATGCTTGCAGCGCACCACGTGCTTTCGTTGCAAACATCCTCGTTAATGACTATTATCCATAATGGCTCCCAGCCAGTGATCCCAACGTGTATATTTAAACCTGTTGCATACTAACTTGTGTCTACGTGGCAGGGAAGGCAAGGTAAGTATTGTGCAGGTAATTCAGACGGTCAGGTAAAATCCACCGAACGGTGGCACGTTCATTACAGTAAATTCTATATGCTGCTTACTTGTAAATGAACTAAGGCAAGATAGAAACCCACAAATATGCATGCTTCATTAAAACAACGTGTTGATTGGTATAGTCAGGCTAGCTCGCCTTCACCAGCATGTTTCGATATGCTGACCCTCGTTGAAACAGGTTCTCCGCACTAAGGCGAACCGAGCGAGGAGCCAAAGTCGTCTTCCCGATCCAGTCCAGCTGTTGGCGCATCTTCACCGCGCCCCTCGAAGCATTTTGGAGTCAGGAGCCTGCAACTCTTCATACACAAATGCAGCTCCGTGGCAAAGCTGTCCTCCAGCCTGGAGGTCTTTATCATTTTGAGTTTATAAAGGGATCTAATGTACAGGACTGCTATCTCATTTTGAGTCATCTCTTTTATAAGCCGTTCGGCATATTAGCTAACTCGTTCAAGAGTTTGTAATAGATGTTCATTATCAATAAAGAGAACTTTTCCATGTTTTAAATCGGTGATTCAATTTATCTGCGTACTCTGAATATGTGCTTGCTATGCAAATCATTAAAGCCTTGTGCGGGCGCAACCCCAGGCCCGCACGGCGGTCACGACTCGGGGGACGCCTTGGGGCGTGACATAATGGTATCAGAGCACAGATTCAAGTTCCTTAGACTTCGTGCTGGAAAAGTTCCTTTAACGATCAAATTCCTGTGCGAACTCTTGAACTCGCTAGGCCAAAATGAGATACGTTCATGCAATAAGTCCATAATACATTATGATCCTAATGTAATTTACCTTCTTTTGAAGGAATGGTACCAGCGCAATCTGCAGCACAACCACCGAACGAAACACAGGAAAGTAGTTCGGGTACTTCGGGAAGCTTTCAGAGCCAGCGAGGCATGTCTCAAGTCGACCCGCTAGAGCGGGTGATGCAAATATTAAAATCGCAACGACAAAGAGAAGATGCTCGCCAAGCCAGGTTCGAGAGCAATCTAGAGAACCGATTCTCAGTCCAATAAAAGCAGGTAGATACCTTACAACCGATAGTTCAGACTTTGGCTGCCAACCATTCCGCCGCAACAACAACGACTCCGGTGGAGCAGCTCGTGCTTGAAGTGGAGACGCCGCAAATCCCAAGGCCGAGGGACGTGACTGCCTTCAACTTGGGCCATTTCAAGAAAGTCTGCAACACTCCGTTCAACGGGACTGAGGACGCAGTGGTAGATCTAGATTGGCTAGCCGAGATTGAAGATCACTTCGCTCTGCTAGAGGTCCCCGAAGATAAGCGCGTCGCCTGCGCCCAACTACAGCTCCGCCTCAACGCACACGATTGGTGGACGTGCATCGACGATCTCTCCAATTTGATCACGGAGAGGAGGCGATCTCGTGGATGACCTTTCGTGCCACGTTCGAAGAGGAGTTCATACCCCCTCCAGTGCAACGGATTTCGTGCAGCTGCGGCAGGGCAGTATGACAGTTAAGCAATACTCCGCCGAGTTCAACCGACTCTCCAAATTCGCTAGGGCCTATTTACCTGATGCAGCGAGTCGAGCTAGAAGGTTTGAAGGTGGACTACGCCCTGCCATCTATTCGCACGTGGTCAATAATCAATATAGAATAATGCGTGAAGTAATGAATCACGCCCTATCGCTCGAGCCACAGTATCCTCACGTTTCCACCGGCGCTGTGCATACCTACAATCACAAACGCCAAGGCGACGATGGAGGAAATACCGCAACAAAGCGCCGAAACAACGGTGGTCAGCAGAGGACAAATGCTAACCAAATATGTCTCTTCTGTAAAAGATAAGGGCATGCCGTCAACCAGTGTCGAAAGAAACTCGGTTTATGCCTCATCTATGGAGACCCAAATCACACAATGCAAAACTGTCCGCTCTACTCTGCTAGCCATCCCCGACATCCAAACCCCTAACGGTAATCATTATTCCTAAGTTTCGGGATGAAACTTCCAATTGGTTGGGTAGGATGTAGCGCCCCGTTTCCCCGGTGCGGGGAACGCGGCTAAGAAACACAAGTCGGTATCGTTCGATCGGGATAGATTGAATTAAGAACTCGTCCTCATTATGGATTTGTTTCTTCGGAATCGATTCCCATATTCAGTGGACCGCGCCCCAAGGATCGGCTTAGCGGCAGAGTCAGGAGGGACCTCTCCGCTGCTATCTTTTATTGCCTCGGTTTTCGATGTCGCTTGTTGCTTTCGTGCTTTGAGTTAGTTTTGGGATTTGCTTGTTTTCTTTGAACAGTTTTGATGGTTTTCATTGTTTTCGTTCATTGAACTGAACTTCAATTCTAAGAATGGAAAGAGAGGAAGAAGTATTAATCGAGTTGTTCGTGTGCAGGTGAACGAGCAGTAGGCGGCTAGCGAGCGGAGTCGTGAAGCGCCTCTTTCCTTCTTCTTTCCAACTTCTAAGTGAGTGGCTACCAACCCGATTAGCTAGCCCTGCTTCCAAGCTTCACGCCCTAAAATCTGCAATCTTCTTTGCCCCGATCAAACGATACCAAGTAATAATAAAAGAAACCAAGATAAAAGAGAATAGACTTGGTTAATACTGCTTGTCAATCAAACTCGTGAACGGTTACTTACTTGCATGCTTGTTCGCTTGAAATGTTCTATATATGCTTCAATTTTAGTTATAATTTATCTTCTTCTATAATTGAGTCAAGCATAAATTATTCATGGAGGCTATGCAAAACGAATCATGCAATGTTACTTATCTTGTACAACGTGCTGCCTCAACTGCATAAATATTTAACGTGTTATGAACGATCGATCACGGACAACTTGTGCACAAGGTAAATGGTTTTGCGGACGGTCGCTGGGGCACTGGCACCGATCCGGTCCGGGCGGAACCCATCGTTTAGTCTCACGTGATTGACGGGATGCTTGCAGCGCACCACGTGCTTTCGTTGCAAACATCCTCGTTAATGACTATTGTCCATAATGGCTCCCAGCCAGTGATCCCAACGTGTATATTTAAATCTGTTGCATACTAACTTGTGTCTTCGTGGCAGGGAAGGCAAGGTAAGTATTGTGCAGGTAATTCAGACGGTCAGGTAAAATCCACCGAACGGTGGCACGTTCATTACAGTAAATTCTATATGCTGCTTACTTGTAAATGAACTAAGGCAAGATAGAAACCCACAAATATGCATGCTTCATTAAAACAATGTGTTGATTGGTATAGTCAGGCTAGCTCGCCTTCACCAGCATGTTTTGATATGCTGACCCTCGTTGAAACAGGTTCTCCGCACTAAGGCGAACCGAGCGAGGAGCCAAAGTCGTCTTCCTGATCCAGTCCAGCTGTTGGCACATCTTTACCGTGCCCCTCGAAGCATTTTGGAGTCAGGAGCCTGCAACTCTTCATACACAAATACAGCTCCGTGGCAAAGCTGTCCTCCAGCCTGGAGGTCTTTATCATTTTGAGTTTATAAAGGGATGTAATGTACAGGACTGCTATCTCATTTTGAGTCATCTCTTTTGTAAGCCGTTCGGCATATTAGCTAACTCGTTCAAGAGTTTGTAATAGATGTTCATTATCAATAAAGAGAACTTTTCCATGTTTCAAATCGGTGATTCAATTTATCTGCGTACTCTGAATATGTGCTTGCTATGCAAATCATTAAAGCCTTGTGCGGGAGCAACCCCAGGCCCGCACGGCGGTCACGACTCGGGGGACGCCTCGGGGCGTGACACAGAGTATGGAAAACACCCATCAGATAGCTATAACAGCAGTTCATAAAGATGCTCCTCCATAGCCACAGGATATTCAGATCAAGCCAGGCAACATTCAAAATTTCAAGAAGCTTGAGCCTCGAGTTTTCATGGGTACAGAAGGTATAGTCTATGCTGACGATTGGCTTGAAGATATCGAATGACTCATGAAGGTGTCCCGTCTTGCGGAGGATCTGAAGGTTGAGGCGGTAGGACTTCAACTGTTCGACGTTGCCCGCACTTGGTTCAAGAATGAGCCAATTCTTACTGATGCGGGGCAGTCTTGGGAGATATTCAAGGAACTCTTTAAGAAGAAGTTCTTTGCTCAGACGGACAGATTGGAATTAGGAAGGCAGTTTGAGAGCCTTATAAAAGGGAGCATGTCCGTAGAGGACTATGCCGCAGAGTTCGGAAGGCTGAGCCGATTTGCGGAATACTTAGTGAGAGAGCCACAAGTTTGGGCTATCCGTTTCCGCGAGGGTCTGAATTGGGAAGTGAAGATTCTCATTCCGTCTTTCTACGAGACGTATTCTGAGATACTTTTGGAGGCACGCAAGGTCGAGAGGGAGTAGAACTTGAAGTCGAAGAGGGACCGTGATATGTTTGGGGGTGACAGTAGCAGTGCGGGACCGACAAAGAGACCGCGGTTCCAGCAACAGCAGTTTCCTGTACAATTTGGAGCCTATCAGCAGCAATATCAGATGCCAGAACCAATGGTTGCTCCAGTACAAGCTCCAGTATAGCAGATACCATAACAACCTCAGAGACAAGTGCAACAGGCTCCTCAATGCACCTATTGTAAGAAGACTGGGCACACTTGGGAGATGTGTCGGAAGAGACTTGGAGCATGCTTACATTGTGGATCAACGGAGCATATGGTGAAGGATTGTCTCTGGACACTTCAACGTCCAGGCCAGGATGCAGATCGAGGCCAGAGAGGTAGAGTTAGGCTACCTGTAGCACCACAGATTGCTCATCACCCGCAGAGGGAGCTACCTCGGCAGGACGGAGCATTTGCGATGACGGTCGAGGAGATCAATACTACAGGTGATGGGTTAGAAAGTCTGTTCTTTCTTTCTGTTCCTTTCATCTATTTTGATTGATTGATTCTTTAGTACCTTTTGGATGCTTGTATTATATAGTTAGTGTAGCTATAGAATATCCTGACAGAGATAACAGTAATAAGACAGGTAGAGATCATGACCATGCATGTTATTCTTTGCATAGGACTGTTCTTAGTGAGATAAGACCTTATTAGACTATGATTGCTGGGGGTTTGACCTAGAAGGAGTACGATCACCCTTAAATTTCGAGTACGAAATTATTTTAAGGGGGATAGACTTGTCACTACCGTATTTTCTAGAAAAAGGTATTTTGGTCATTTTATAATTAATTAAATATTGTGCATGTTAAATATTTATTTATTATATTATTTATTTATTATTAGCATGTTAGATTTATTTTTTTGGACTTGTTTTAGTTGACCTAACTAGTTTAGTTTAGACTCATGGACCAATATGTATTAATTGTTAGAATTGAGCCCAACTAGAAAGCCCATTAATTAGGAGGATGATTAAATTAATTAAACCATTGGACTAGAAGCTTCCCTCCTTAATTAATTTCTTCATGAGAGGCCCCAAGGGGTATTTTAGACTTTACATAGTAGCTTGAGGGAGGGGGCAAGTGAGGCCTATATAAAGGGGATGGAAATTTTCTCTCTTCATTTTTCATTCCAAATCTAGATCTAGAATTTTCCTCGACCAAATTCTACCAAATCTCTACCAAATTTCTACCTAATTCCTTCCTAAATCACCATTGGAGACTAGAAAAGCAAGAATCTAGAAGGATAAAGCAAGAATCTACAAAGAGGAGCAAGGATCTACAAGTTGGAAGCTAATTTTACCAATTTTGGAGGTTTTATTGAGAATCCATCTCCCAATAGGTATAATTCAGTTTTTTTTCCTTAAAATAGCTTCTAAATATGAGATTTAATCATGAATAATCAACCCATATGTATGTACTACCCATATGATTTGATTTTGTGTTCATAGGAGACCTATGGAAAAAATTATGTTGCTTTTTGTGTCAAATTTGGGGGAATTCCGAAAATGACTTTTGTTGTGTGTGTCAATTGATCCTATAGATCAATTTGGCATATGTTTATATGTTTGGGGCTAGTGTCGTGTCCACAATTGGGTACGTGTAGGTCGTATCCCAACAATTTGGTGATACGTGTTATTTTGGGGGTTTTTTCTCCGACACGGGACTTTGTACAAGTCGTATTTTGACACGGACACATAGATCTACATTTGACACTTTGTTTTGTTCATAAATATTATATTTGATTTGTTTGTGTCATTCGGGGTGTAGTTGGATGTGTGGTGGACTCGTGTCGCATGCGTATCCTAGATCTAGTGGGATACGGTGTGATACTCTCCAATTGTTGTGTGTTTATGTGTATATCTAATTAATTGTGTTTTAATTCTTGAATTATAATTGTGTATGTATCTATATATATATTATATATGTATTATGTATATTTATTATAGTATTTATTGTATCATAGATATATGTATTATATATGTATTAATAGAATATATATATTATGTAGCTTTCTTCTACATGCATTAATATATATGTTATAATATATGTTAGGGATGTAAATATATGTATATATTTTATATAATATATGTGTATATTTAATTAAGTAATTAGATTATTTATAGTTATTATATGATTATTTATATATATATATATATATATATATATATATATATATATATATATATATATATATATATATATATATATGTATGTAGATATATATTTATAAGTGGTAGCATATGTATATATAATATAGTAGATATATTTATATGTGGTTATATATATAGTTATATTATATATTGTTATGTATTTATATTATTGTATGGTTATATATGTGTATACATATATGTATAGTTATATATACATATTACTATATGTGTGTGTATGTTACTATGTGGTATTTTATACAATTTACTATGTATAAGTGTATGTATAGTTATATATAGTTTTATATGTATATTATATAAATATATATTATGGGTTATATATATGTATTTAAATATATATTGTATAAATATATATGGTGGGTTATATATATGTATATGTATATATATATATATACATATATATATGGTAATTAATATATATATAAATATGTTCATAATTGCTATTTGTATTATAGTATACTATATAGTATATATTTAGTTGTAGCATATAAATTTATTAGAATAGTTAGTATATTTTAGTTATCAATTGTTATGAGTATCTTTTATATATTATATATTTGTAGGTATGTATGTACGTATATATGTATTAATAGTTAGTGTGTAGTTGGTAGTTAGTATTATTCTATTAGTACCTACTAGAGTTATATTGGATTGATATATATAATTATTGTTAGGTAGTTAGTATATATATGAGATTTTGGCAAATACCTTGAGATACCAAGGTAAGTATCAAGATATACCAAGGTATGAGTAGTAGGTATTAGCATAAGTAATAGGATAGTTGTAAACTAATTATGGGTTGGTATTAAGGTTACTAAAATAAGGTATATAGTATTATATAAATATTAAATGTATAGTAGTTTATAATTATTATTGGGTAGTTAGTATAAATAAGGTTTTGAATTTACCTTGTGATGTCAAGGTAAGTATCAAGGTATTAGAGGATAATCAAGGTATTGTGTTTGGATATCAAGATAGAGGTTTAGTATTGCGATACCAAGTTGGTTCGAAACCAAGGTATCCATTTAGCATTTGTAATTAGGATTATATATATATAATATTGTTTGATATGTACATATGTGTTATATTTATCCTTGTTTGCGTATCCTGAGATACGGTATCTTAGTATCCTACGATGTAGCTTGTATGGCCTAGATTCATAGTGTGCGAGCCCAATATCTTTGAGTTAGACTCATGCAACCTAGAAATAGATAGTTGACCATAATTTGACTATAGTTGACCATAGTTGACTTAGAGTTGACATAGTTTGACTTTTGACTTAGAAATAGTTTTATGACCTAGAAATTGACTAGTTTAATTTATTTCTCTTCCCCAAAACTTGTATTAATGCAATATTTCATATATAGGTCTGTGACACCAGTTCGGACATCATTTTTCATCATTTGTTCTGGACCACAGGCGAGTACATTCTCTGAT
Source organism: Iris macrosiphon (assembly GCA_036927795.1). Lineage (NCBI taxonomy): Eukaryota > Viridiplantae > Streptophyta > Magnoliopsida > Asparagales > Iridaceae > Iris > Iris macrosiphon. Next base: position 135,816,992 of record JAYESA010000006.1, read on the forward strand.
AGTTTCCATTATTTGATTACCACTATAATTCAAGTATTTAGAAATGTTACTTATGATTCTTGACACGATGGTACGCGGATTGGTATTGTTATTGGATCGTCAGTCATAGGATGTTACCTTGATTATGGAGATGGTATCGGATATTGTCCTTGTTGGTATTGGATAATATTGAATATTGTAGATTAAACATTGGATACATTAGCTAGTGACATGTCATGATTCGATCCATCATATCAGTCGGGGCGGGGAAAATACCAATTAAATATGTGATCAAGAAACTATCGGCTAGTAGTGTAATCACTGGCTACTAACTAACCATGCAATTCACGTATGGTTGAGTTAGCTCCTTAGTGTAATCATTGAATCTCCCAGGCCGATCACATATTTAGTTAATATCTCAAATCACATAGTTATTGTAGATTCTATTATTCAGTTCATTGATTACCTTGTTCTATTCTGACATTATAGTTCATTCCTTTATTCTTGTACGCATTGATTATATTCTGTTGTTAGTATTGCCTATTCTCTTATTGTTCTTGATTATCAGTTATATCCTCATCGTAGATAGCATCTTCTATTCTACTGCTTTATAGTTTTTGTCAATTAATTGGAACTGCTATTGGGTTGTACTTCGCTCCATTCCTGACTGGAAAATATTTTTCAGAGGATCCAGGAGATTGGTGTCCGACATACTACGGACCTCAGCTTATAGATGGTGCAGACTTGGTCTCACTAGTTCTGGAGTGACTGTCGAGAGATTTAGCCGGATTCACTAGTTAGCATAGTTAGTTCTTTTTAGCATTTTGGTACCGAATTTGTTTCCGGCATATATTTGTGTTTGGATATTATTTCTATTTGTTGTTGTTATATTAACTGCTTAGTTATGTTAGACTTCTGTGATATCTTCTCGTGCCATAGTAATATGATTGAGTATTGTGTTGAACTAAGTTGATTATACTCTCATCTTGGAGTTGAGATATTATTGGAGGTTTATGCTTTATAGTGAGATAATTAGATAGTATAGTTGACCAAGACAGCGTTCTACCGCCGATGCTGCGGCGTAGGCTGGGCGTTGTTCCCGACTTGCATCCCTACACCGGGTGCGGGTCGTGACAGGATGAGTTCGATACATAGCACAATTTTGAGAAGAGTATATATTCTAACTTGTATTTATGCATATGATGAACATTCCAAACGAACAAGCAAGTAAATGAGTAACCGTTCACAAGTTGATTGACAAGCAATATAACCCAAGTCTTTTCCTTTATTATCTTGAAGTCTTTTAGTTATTACTTGGTATCGTCTGATCGAGACAACATGAATGCAAGATTTTAGGTGTGAAGACTTGGAAGCAGGGCTAGCTAATCGGGGTGGTAGCCACTCACTTAGTTGGTTGGAAGGGAGAAGGAAAGAGGCGCTTCAAGACTCCGCTCGTAAGCCGCCTACTGCTCGTTCACCTGCATCACGAACAGTTTGATCAATACCTCTTCCACTCTTTCCAATCTCGGAATTAAAGTGTAGTTCAATGAACAAAAATAATGAAATCCATCGAAACCGTTCAAGAAAAACAAGCAAATTCAAAAATCAACTCAAAGCACGAAAGCAACAAGCGACATCAAAATCTGAGGCAACAAAAGATGCAGCGGAGAGGTCCCTCCTGACTCTGCCGCTAAGTCGATCCCAGGGGCATGGTCCACTAAATATGGGAATCTATTCCGAAGAAGCAAATCCATAACGAGGACGAGTTCTTGTTTCAATCTATCCCGATCGAACGATACCATCTTGTATTTCTTAGCCGCATATCCCGATTAGAGAAAACGAGGCGCCACAATGGACACGCCACAGTATCTGCATTATAGCTTCAGTCCATAGCCTATCATAGAATAATAGCGCAATCCCATGACCAAACAAGGACAGGGGTTAAACCATCGTACCACCACAGTCTATGTCCCTAGACTACTATCAGATGGCACAATAAACAATCAGCTACAAGAGCACACATGTCATATTATAGGCTAGAATATATATATATATATATATATATATATATATATATATATATATATATATATATATATATATATATATATATATATATATATATATATATATATATATATATATCTTTGGTCCATGGTTTATTATGACACAATAGCCCAACCCTACAACAAAACAAGGACAATCGTTGAATCATCGCAACACAATATTCCATGTCCCTAGACTACCAACACATGTTCAATTAGATCGGCCAATCAGTCATACGGCTTGTTATGTAAAATTTGGGTTATTCCAGCAATGGAATATAATAGGAATCCTCAAATCTTGTTATATCCGAGCAAGGCTGGCCGAGCCAATAATAACACATAGCGCGTAGTTATATGCACCGGTCCCCCGTAGGCCCACTGTGTTAAAATAATTCAGTAACAGTTCCAGATCACCTATAGGGTGATGCTGGCTCATTCTTATAAAAGCTGGATACTACATTCCACTAGTACGGATGATATATAATATCTGTGGTGGCTAGCCAACACGCCAGAACAATTGTCAGTGGGGTAGCTGTCCTGGTGTCACGCCCCAGTCCCAAAATATCGAGGGACCGGACGCGTGGCAATGGCCAGCAGCACACATCGATGGACAAACCCAATTTAATGGTTCCATCGGGGCATACTTAAGCTGTAATATAATAATAAGTAGGTCCAATGATACCAGTCACAGTCTATACTAATCTCATCTATAACAGAACAGTATATGAACTAAATAGCAAAACTGGAATAAATGCTGAAAGTAAAGATACTGTCGAATATCCAGCAAGAAATAATACTAAGTCGGGTGGAGACAAATCCACTACCGATAAATGAAAAAATAGAGACAAGGAAATATAACTAAAATATGCTAAAAAGTAACTAAGTATAAGCAGGGCCATCAACTGCTATCGTACCCTCGTCTGGTGTCAATCCGTAAAGCTGCGGGTACTCCTCGTCTGCTAAATCTGGAGAACAAAACCATGTCCTCAGCGGGACGTAACAAGATACAAAAGAATACGAGCCAAAAGTACAGTAATTGAACATGCAAGCTAGACAAGAAAATAATCACAAGAGAAGCAACTAAGACACAATAAATCACTACATCTAAGATGGTGGTGTACCGATGGTGCTATCAAACATGACTACAAACAAATCGGAATAACTGCAACTCAATGGGAGATAACGGTCCTATAGAAAGTAGGCCAATGGGGACTCCCAATCTATAGTATGGCTCTTTCGCCGCCCTATGGGAGCTCACGAATGAGGTGGTCAAATGAACAAGTCTCTATCATAGCACAATGGGTACTCACAGTCGAGAATGCTCAAGTATAGTCAATGCCTAATAACGATCATCTAGGAACTAAAGAAAGCAACCGAGTCAACTCAAGGAAGCGTAGAGTAAACATATACCATCACAATATGATTATGAAATAACCAGTGATCCATGGAAAAGAGCAAATAATGTACATGCACGTAAAGCGAGAAAATAAGACTAGAGCAGCAGGAATAAATCAATATAAAAAACGCATCAAGAAACTATATACGACAAGAAAGTAACAACTGAAAAGGAAAGCATGCAAATAATGTGCAAGAGTTGGCAAGGTATCTTGCACGATAATGTATAAATATGTCAAGGAAATAAGTAGCAAAACTGCAGGGTTTGGCAAGGTATACTTGCATGGGGTCCTGCTGCTGGTATGAATCAGAGTCCAAGTCACAGTCCAAATAGCCTATGTATTACAATTTACCATGTCAAAAGATAATTTATTTTAACTTATTTAATTATGAAATAATTACTCTAAAATCCTATTTTAATCTTATTATTCTGATTTTTAGGTTAATTCCTAAATTTTGTCCCAAGGAACTGAATTTTATCAACTCGATACTCATGGCACGCAAATCGAGGCGATCTGTTGACCAAAAAGTCAACCGACACAAACTCAACTTTCATGCATGATTTCCTGTATATTTCATCATCAAAATATGCTAAAATTTATGGCTCGTCCGAATTCAAATTCGTTTGGGAATTATGGCACATACAAGTTTCGTATCGTGCACCGATGGTTAAATTCTAACCTAGAAGTTCTACAGAATTAATAGTATAAAAATATATCGAATTAAATTCTGGGAAAAACATATGTCAATGATCTCGACATTAGCTTTCCGAAACTTCAAACGGTTCATGATTCTGATTCCTGGTTCTCCCGAAATCGCGAAAACATTAAAACACGTCTATTTTCGGACATGCTGTGCTCTACGAAATTTTCAGAATTTAATACTCATAATTTTGTAAAACAAATTATATAATCAGAAATCTAACCTCAATATCGTTCTAACGCAAGAAACTAGGCCTCGTTTGGAGTCCGGAGCTATGCGCAATGGCTTCTGAAAGATGAAGGAACCCTAGATGGCAATTCTCCAAAATCTCTCTCTCTAAAAATAATGGGATAATTAGGGTTATAATAATATATGTATATAGAGATGTTGAGCGGCTGAATGAAAGTTGATAGGGTGACATGTGTCATGATTTGATTGGATGGTTTTGGTTATATTATTTGTTTTTTTGATTTGCCTTTATCAAAACATTATTTAAGTCGTTTTAAATCTAAATAACTCAAAATAAACATTAAAAGTAATCATAAAAATCTGGAAAAATTACAGAAAATATATTTTGAACCTAAAAACCCTAGAAAAATATTTGGAATAATTATATATTCATAGATTTCCTACTATAATTAGGAGAAGCTCTAAAAATTAGTTTTGTCATAAAACTAAAAATAAATACTAACATTATTCCAAAAATTCTGAAATAATTCCAGAAAAAATATAATAATATTATAAACCTTAGAAAATAACTTGGGTCCATTCTATATTACTGGGCTTGCACCATAAATTCTACAAGTCCTAAAAATTAGTTATTAGCCTAAATAACTCCCAATAAATACTAAAAATACTCAAAAAATTCCCAAAAACTTCTAGAAAATATATTTTATTATTTAGAACCTAAAATAAAAGTTTGGAATATTTTTAATTATATTTGAATCTAAAATAAATTCTTGAAAATCCTAGAAAATTATAAAAAATTGTGAAAAATTCAAATTAAAAATTTCTGAAAAATCAGGGGGTTACAATCTACCCAACTTATAATAATTTCGTCCTCGAAATTAAAATTAAGCCATGGTAGAATACAAGGATGGTCTAAGATTTGCATTGGTTAAAATACAAGGCTAGGTTTAACGGAGTGGACGATGTTGCACGTTGCACATTCCGAAAATTATGGGAGAAATTCACATGAGTGAAAATAGGTTTCTTCGTGTGTCATGTCCAATAGTGTGGACACCTAAATGCTCTTTTACATAAAAGTGCCCAACAGTTGAAACGTTGCACAAAGATAGAAATTGAAGGATGGGCATGTCTAGGACGGGCATGTCTAGGACAAGGTGTGGAATTTGTAGGAAGGCAGTGACTATGGAAGTGCTCCAATTATCGAAGCAATGGTAAGGCGCGCCGAGGGATACCATGTTGTAAAACTAAATGAAAAATGTCGTATTCTATTCCTAAGTGGATTCGAGCTAGCCTCAGTCTCACTATCTAAGCCAAGTAGGTCTACTTCTTAGGTGAGCGGGTTTCACAATCCAGCCAACTTAAGACAATGTCGTCCTCAAAATTAAAATAAGGCATAATTTGTTAATCCTTCGTGTACATAAGGCAAGTCAATCACAATCTCCTTGCGACAATTAAAATCCTATCATATCCATTGCAATCACTTCTAGGTTAAGATGACCACTGATCCAATCAAATTCAACCTATGGTTATCTCTTCTCGCTTTTTCAAATTATCCATATACAAATTTAAATTAAATCCATATATCATCTTCAAGATTTAAATACGCATATCAATTTTACCTCATGATCTCCAATTATCATAATCTCCTCTAGAAGTAATTCGAGTCCATTATTATTCCTATTTTCACTTATAAATTTTTGTATGCTTCAACTTCTTAAATTCCATTCACATCCTTAATATTTCAAATAGGTAGTCCAACCATCAAGTTTTTATTTTAACTCAAATCATCAACTTGAAAAAATAATTTAAATGCAGTCCACCATTGTTCAAGTCTGAAATTCCATCTTTTGATCCTCTAAATTTTAAGTTAATGATTTTACCTTCATTGTTTAAATCATGTACTTAAGGTATAAATATCGGGTCCTCAATATCAATTCATTAATCCTCATCATCTTAGTCATTCTTCTAAAATTCTCAAAATTAAAATGGCTTGAACCTCTCCCAATTTAATCTTACTCGATCACAATCTAAAAAAAATTTCTCTCGAGTTGACAATGCACTACTACCCAACTTAGAATTTATCCATCTATCACATAAGGCTATATACCTTAAGAGAATATTCCTTAATATGTTTACTCATGTCATTCAATCCTCGAACTTCAATGCCGATCATATCACATATGATATGTCCTTAATTACGAAGAATAATCCTCAAGTATGTGATCGGCCTATGGGGTATATCTAGTATTCTCTGTGTATCAATTTATACCAAGCACGATGTTTCGTCTTTCCGAAATAAGGGAAGACGGAGACCAATAATAAAGAGTTCAAGGGCAGCATAATAGAATAGAAGTATTGGGATCAAGGCGTTTAAAGAATTCAATTGGGAATTGTCAAAGCAGTTGTGGATTAAAATCCTATTTTGGTAATCCTTTGTTCGCCTGCTCATATTAGTACAGTTATGTAACCGATACGATATGTCAGACATGTCTAGGGCAAGTATATTCGTCTACTAATCACTACATATCTCAATCCACGTAAGGTATTATTGCGAGGGCGATTCAAGCGCACTATGGTTGATCAGACCGTAATACACTGATTCTGAAATATATTATTGTGGGCCTCCCCAATAATACATATGTCATAAACAAGCTCGATAAAGAATAAGCTTGCAAAACTAGGCTATAAAATAGCACAATAAGTCAAGGTAGTATATGAAATATAAGCACGCTAGATGATGATGAAAGGAGGTACAAATTATTCAAGTTCACAAAACAAACAAAATGAGCAACAATAATAAAAGACTATACAATCTCTACAGTTATCATACAACCTCCTTGTCTAAGTTGCTAGTCGACCCAATAGGGCATGAACCTCTAAATTCTATTGTCTGAATAAATACTGTCATCTTATGCTAGCATACAATTATTGCCATTCAGTTACACCGCCTTGATGGGTCAAGTGGACTATGTGGTACTAGTCTCAAGGGAAAGGGAATATAACTTGTATCGAGGTGGGGGTACAAATTACGTGATTTAACACTAAGGGATAATCATCGGGTCACAATCTACAAGATTAACTCAAACTTATCGAACTCTAACTACAAAACACAAAATTTTCAAATTCAAGACTACAACTATAATCCTAGCAAAATATGGGTCCTTAACAAGGAATAAAATTACTTGGCCTACTATTAGAAGTGTCAGGTGGCACGAATTGAAAGACGGAGAAAAGAAGAACATATTTTAGTCGTTGCGCATTAGCGAACGTTAAGGTCGCAGACGAACAACGTATGAAATTAAAATATGAGGCTCTAGATAATATCATAGTTTCCTAAGGTGAAGGTGGCGAGCAATTCTCCGTGTTTGAGGTATGATCTCATGGGAAATGTCATACTCGTTGCTCTGGGCTTCCTGAGGTACCGTCTGCTAATATCACGACAAGAACCTATATCCTAACACTATCTCACTATGCACACTAGGTTCTGTTCTAACATTCGATCTCAGATTTCTATTGGTTCCTCAAAATTGGGGTCAACCACTAGGGTCAAACATTAGGGTCCAATCTCTAACTAGCTCTTAGCAGTGCCTATACTACTCTTAGGTCATTCATGACTATAACAAGAAATAATGGTAAATTATTCTATAGGTAAGGGACGCTAGGGTTCATTAAGCGTTCTACTTAGGGGTGTGTCAATATCCTAGCTGTACTTTTAGTAGGAAGGTTACCATACCTATCATTCTATCAACAGGGACTTCTATATTCTAGAAGAAAGCTACACTCAAGGAACTAATGAGAAGGCACATGAATCAAGCATGATGCAATTTTTTAACGAAATAGATTGGAAGGAGGAGGAGGAGAAGCCATAGTCAGTTGTGGATGAGATCCTATACTCTAATCCTATTTGCAGGCTTGCTCGGTCCCTAAGTTGAAATCGAACAATTTAGTCGTAGACCTGCATGGGCCACCACAAAAACCATGTCATGCCCCAGTCCTAAAATATTGAGGGACCGGATGCGTGGCAATGGCCAGCATCACACATCGATGGACAAACCCAATTTAATAGATCCATCGGGGCATACTTAAGCTGTAATATAATAATAAGTAGGTCCAATGATACCAGTCACAGTCTATACTAATCTCATCCACAACAGAACAGTATATGAACTAAATAGCAAAACTGGAATAAATGCTGAAAGTAAAGATACTGTCGAATATTCAGCAAGAAATAATACTAAGTCGGGTGGAGACAAATCCACTACCGATAAATGAAAAAATAGAGACAAGGAAATATAACTAAAACATGCTAGAAAGTAACTAAGTATAAGCAGGGCCATCAACTGCTATCGTACCCTCATCTGGTGTCGATCCGTAAAGCTGCGGGTACTCCTCGTCAGCTAAATCTGGAGAACAAAACCAGGTCCTCAGCGGGACATAACAAGATACAAAAGAATACGAGCCAAAAGTACAGTAATTGAATATGCAAGCTAGACAAGAAAATAATCACAAGAGAAGCAACTAAGACACAATAAATTACTACATCTAAGATGGTGGCGTGCCGATGGTGCTATCAAATATGACTACAAACAAATCGGAATAACCGCAACTCAATGGGAGATAACGGTCCTATAGAAAGTAGGCCAATGGGGACTCCCAATCTATAGTATGGCTCTTTCGCCGCCCTATGGGAGCTCACGAATGAGGTGGTCAAATGAACAAGTCTCTATCGCAGCACAATGGGTACTCACAGTCGAGAATGCTCAAGTATAGTCAATGCCTAATAACGATCATCTAGGAACTAAAGAAACCAACCGAGTCAACTCAAGGAAGCGTAGAGTAAACATATACCATCACAATATGATTATGAAATAACCAGTGATCCATGGAAAAGAGCAAATAATGTACATGCATGTAAAGCGAGAAAATAAGTATAGAGCAGCAGGAATAAATCAATATGAAAAACGCATCAAGAAACTATATACGACAAGAAAGTAACAACTGAAAAGGAAAGCATGCAAATAATATGAAAGAGTTGGCAAGGTATCTTGCACGACAATGTATAAATATGTCAAGGAAATAAGTAGCAAAACTGCAGGGTTTGGCAAGGTATACTTGCCTGGGGTCCTGCTGCTGGTATGAATCAGAGTCCAAGTCACAATCCAAATAGCCTATGTATTACAATTTACCATGTCAAAAGATAATTTATTTTAACTTATTTAATTATGAAATAATTACTCTAAAATCCTATTTTAATCTTATTATTCTGATTTTTAGGTTAATTCCTAAATTTTGTCCAAAGGAACTGAATTTTATCAACTCGAGACTCATGGCACGCAAATCGAGGCGATCTGTTGACCAAAAAGTCAACCGACACAAACTCAACTTTCATGTATGATTTCCTGTATATTTCATCATCAAAAACATGCTAGAATTTATGACTCGTCCGAATTCAAATTCGTTTGGGAATTATGGCACATACAAGTTTCGTATCGTGCAACGATGGTTAAATTCTAACCTAGAAGTTCTACAGAATTAACAGTATGAAAATACATCCAATTAAATTCTGATAAAAACATATGTCAATGATCTCGACATTAGCTTTTCGAAACTTTAAACGGTTCATGATTCTAATTCCTGGTTCTCCCGAAATCGAGAAAACATTGAAACACGTCTATTTTCGGACATACTGTGCTCTACGAATTTTCCAGAATTTAATACTCATAATTTTGTAAAACAAATTATATAATCAGAAAGCTAACCTCAATATCGTTCTAACGCAAGAAACTAGGCCTCGTTTGGAGTCCGGAGCTATGCGCAATGGCTTCTGGAAGATAAAGGAACCCTAGATGGCAATTCTCCAAAATCTCTCTCTCTAAAAATAATGGGATAATTAGGGTTATAATAATATATGTATATAGGGATGTTGAGCGGCTGAATGAAAGTTGATAGGGTGACACGTGTCATGATTTGATTGGATGGTTTTGGTTATATTATTTGTTTTTTTGATCTGCCTTTATTAAAATATTATTTAAGTCGTTTTAAATCTAAATAACTCAAAATAAACATTAAAAGTAATCATAAAAATCTGGAAAAATTATAGAAAATATATTTTGAACCTAAAAACCCTAGAAAAATATTTGGGATAATTATATATTCATAGATTTCCTACTATAATTAGGAGAAGCTCTAAAAATTAGTTTTGCCATAAAACTAAAAATAAATACTAACATTATTCCAAAAATTCTGAAATAATTTCAGAAAAAATATAATAATATTATAAACCTTAGAAAATAACTTGGGTCTATTCTATATTCCTGGGCTTGCACCATAAATTCTACAAGTCCTAAAAATTAGTTATTTGCCTAAATAACTCCCAATAAATACTAAAAATACTCAGAAAATTCCCAAAAACTTCTAGAAAATATATTTTATTATTTAGAACCTAAAATTTTGGAATATTTTTAATTATATTTGAATCTAAAATAAATTCTTGAAAATCCTAGAAAATTACAGAAAATTATGAAAAATTCAAATTAAAAATTTCTGAAAAATTAGGGGTTACACCTGGACGATCTCGCGATTCCATTCCCTCCCAATGCTCTACAAGTTTTAGTTACCTAATTAACTGTCACGCTCCAGTCCCAAAAATACGTAGGACTAGGAGTACGTAACACGTCCAGCTGTATGTATACGAACTCCAATATATGGAAATCATATACACACGTACGCTGTATATGAATATACAATCCATCAGTGGTAATATACTGTCATAACAAGTCACACAGAATCTATATCCCATCCACAGCACAAATAATCAGTAGGAATAAAAGCTGAATAATAACTGGATATCCAAAATAAGTATCAAGTCTGATAGTCTGGTGGAAACAAATTCACTACAAAACGACTATTCTGAAGTAGCAAAATATCTAAACATTGTCAATAAATCACAGATACTCTGAAGGTAGGATCTCCTCAGTCAGGTACGTAGTGTTAGGTCCAGGTCCATACTCCTGGGGGTACTCCTACTTGTCCATATCTGGAAAGGGACCAGGTCCTCAGAGGGACGTAACAAGATACATATAAACACGCCAATAAAGTACTGAAATAAAACAACCACTGGGTCGCCTAACCGTCTAAGTGTATGCAATTTGAGAACAACTTTCCAACACGTGGGCTATCTGGCCAAATAATGGGATTGGCATAATTTTCTTAAAAAATTAGGGGCCTAAAAGTATGTCATCTTTTGAACGGCAGAGGCCGCCAGTAATATATAGTGGTCATCATCACCCGTTTCTCCGGTGGAGAATCCGGGCGTACAGGAGAAAAGTGCATAGGAGCCTAAACGCTTTACTTATTGTTCTTCCCATCCCATGCTCTAAGCATGCCATATCCATGACACGATACAACCTCTAAATAACTGCCAGGTCTACTAGCATACAAAGTTTCTATTAGTAGTCATTCCTAACGCACGGCTCTTACGTACAGGCGGCCAACCCAATACATGGCCCGGGATCTACATGAGACTCACAACTTGGGTAAAAACTTGTGTCACGGCCAATGAATCTAAATAATACTCCATAATACTGGGTGGTCTCATGAACAAAGTCCAATGCAAATACATAAATAAAACAGAATCATGCATCCTTTGGAAGGTAAATAATAGTACTGTGGCAAGGTATACTTGCCGAGCAAGTTCTGTATAGTGCAAATATCCACAACAGTGTTTAAGCTTTGGTGTAAGAAGTGGAATTAGATTTTTAGGAGAGTTGTAATATATATAGGAGGAGAAAGGCGGTGGGGTGGCTTAGTGATTAAGAAACTACTGCTATTGCTGTTGCTTTCTTTTATTGGTTTAGGTGTGCGGTTGAGGAGATTTTTAAGGAGTGGTGGAATGAGAAACTTACACGTGTAGGAAAGCAAAGAAAAGCAAAAATTGGGTTTTGCTTCTGCTGCTGATATTTTTTTCTCCTAATGGTTATGGTTTGGGTTTTACGCACGGTGAAAGAAAGAGTTTACGCAGGATAAAATAAGCGGTGGTTTTGATACTGCTGCTGCTGCGGTTTACGCGTGGAGAAGTATACACGGTGGGGTGAGCGGGTTTGCTGTTGTCTGTTTACGCAGGAAGAGCTGCTATTTCCTTACTTTACGCGCGGGGTGTATTTAACGGGTTGCGGGTTTGGTCTGATCGAAAATTCTATTTTCTATTCTTTTCTTTTTCTTAAAAACTATATATATATATATATATATATATATATATATATATATATATATATATATATATATATACATATACCTATTTATTTATAGAAAATCTGGATGGGGTATTGGTGTTTACGGTTATGGTAGCAACTGTCCAAAGAGTCTTCTACATGGAATAAAATTAGAAAAATTTTATAATGGCTTCATAAATCCTTTAAATACTTAATACCTCAGAATAAAATCTATTTTCTCTATTTAGCTCATAATTACCATAAATAAATAATAATACAATTTTCAGAATTAGGGGTTTTACATTCTACCCAACTTATAAAAATTCCGTCCTCGAAATTAAAACTAAGCCATAATAGGAGTCAAGAATGGTATAAGATATAAATTAACAAAGTAAATTTATACCTTGGTCTGTGAATAGGGTCAAAAAATGTTGGAGCATGTCATCCTCGCGCTCCCAAGTAGATTCTCCTGGCGAACCATGCTTCCATGCTACGTGGACCAAGGGAATAGACTGATTTCTCAATACTTTCTCTCTATGATCAAGGATTCCCACGGGTTGCTCTTGATATGATAAGCTCGGCCCAATGGTGATTTCTGAATGGTCGAGAACATGACTTCTGTCTGTCATATATCGCCTGAGCTGCGATACATGGAATACGTCATGTACTCCCTCCAGTGAAGGTGGTAGCACAAGTCGATATGCTACTTCTCCCACTCTCTCTAGCACGTCAAATGGTCCAATATATCTTGGACTCAACTTGCCGTGCCCTCCGAATCGGATGGTGCCTCTGGTAGGTGATATTCTTAAGAAGACATGATCTCCCTCTTTAAACTCCAAGGGACGACGATGAAGGTCTGCCCATTGTTTCTGCCTGTCTTGCGCTGCTCGCAAGTGTCCTTGTATCTTCTTAACTGTCTCAGCGGTGTTGACCACTAACTCTGGTCCCAGAATCTGACGTTCTCTTACATCACTCCAACACACAGGAGACCTACACTTCCTTCCATACAATGCTTCAAACAGAGCCATCTGGATGCTTGCCTGATAGCTATTGTTGTAGGAAAACTCTACAAGATGTAGGTGGTCCTCCTATGATCCTCCAAAGTCCAACATACAAGCCCTTAACATATCTTATAATGTCTGGATAGTATGTTCTGATTGCCCATCTGTTTGCGGGTGATAAGATGTACTGAATTTCAGACGAGTTCCAAGGCTTTCTTGCATGCTTCTCCAAAAATGTGATGTAAAGCGTGAATCCCTATCTGATACAATGCTTACTGGTACGCCGTGTAATCTCACGATCTGTCTCATATATAAGTTAGCCAAAGCTTCTGTAGATTGGCCAACTTTAAAAGGCAAGAAATGGGTTGATTTGGTGAGTCGGTCCACTATTACCCATACTGCATCTCTACCACTTGGACTCCTAGAAAAACCTGTGACGAAGTCCATAGCGATATGTTCTCACTTCCACTCTGGAATCGGGAGTGGTTGCAATAACCCTGCTGTTCTCTGGTGCTCCGCTTTTACTTGCTGACATATTAAACATTTAGCTACAAAGCGAGCTATCTCTCTTTTCATTCCATGCCACCAAAAATGCTGTCTTAAGTCACGATACATTTTAGTGCCCCCAGGATGAATAGAATATATCAAACTATGAGCTTCTATCATCAACTCCTGTCAAATTTCCCCATTTGGAACATAAAGACGATCACCACATCGTAATGTCCCATAATCATTGATGCGCAGTCCTGTCTGCTCCCCGGCCTCTGTTCTTTCCTTTAATCTTCTAAATCTGATGTCGGTAGGCAATGCTGCCTTGATTCTCTCTACTAGTGATGATTGTACTTGTAAGTTGGCTAATGTCCCGTCTCCGGGAAATATTGCTTCAATGCCAAGACTTTGCAAGTCTTTCAATAATTCTTTCTGTGTTGTCAAGAAGTAAGCTACTGGTTTCTGGATTAACACGTCTGCTACAACGTTAGCCTTACCTGGGTGATAATGTAGCTCTATCTCGAAATCTTTTATCAACTCGAGCCATCGACGTTGCCTCATATTTAACTCCTTCTGTGTGAAGACATACTTAAGACTTTTGTGGTCCGTATATATTTTTACTCGTTCTCCATATAAGTAATGTCTCCATAACTTCAAAGAAAATACAACGATTGCAAGTTCCAAGTCATGAGTTGGATAATTCTTCTCATGTACTCGTAATTGTCTAGATGCATATACAATCACCTTGCTATGCTACATCAATACGCATCCCAAACCTTTTCCTAATGCGTCACTGTAGATCACATAGCCTCCTGATCCTGATGGAATAGTTAATACTGGTGCTGTAGTCAGTCGCTTCTTTAATTCCTCGAAAGCGGCTTGACACTCGTTCATCCATATGAACTCTTGATCTTTGCATGTCAACCGAGTCATAGGTGTTGCTATTCTTGAGAAGTTTTCCATGAACCGTCGGTAATATCCTGCAAGTCCAAGGAAACTTCTCACCTCCGCTGCTGATTTAGGAACAGGCCATATCTTAACTGCCGAGATCTTTTCTGGATCAACAGAAATGCCATCTCCTGTAACGACATGCCCAAGAAATGAAACCTTGTCTAAGAAGAACTCACATTTACTGAGTTTTGCATATAACTGTTCTCTTCTCAAGGTCTCTAGGACAATTTGCATCTCGTGTTCCTCGTGGTTCTTTGAATAGACAAGTATATCATCTATGAAGACAACCACGAACTGGTCCAAATGCTGATGGAACACTCAATTCATTAAGTTCATAAAGATAGCTGGAGCATTGGTCAATCCAAATGGCATGACCAAAAACTTGTAGTGCCCATATCTTGTTCGAAATACGGTCTTCGGGATGTCCTCCTTCCGTACTTTCACCTGGTGATATTCCGATCTCAAATCTATCTTTAAGAACATCTTGGCTCCACTAAGTTGATCAAATAGGTCATCAATGCGTGGTAGTGGATATTTATTCTTTACTGTAACTGCATTCAAGGCTCTATAGTCAATGCATATATGCACTGACCCATCCTTCTTTGGTACAAACAATACTGGTGCTCCCCAGGGTGATGCACTTGGTCGGATGAAACCTTTTTCTTCCAGTTCTTTCAACTGTGTCTTTAGTTCATCCATCTCCTTCTTTGCCAGTCTATAAACATGTGATGCTATGGGTGTTGCTCCCGATGTTAATTCAATTGAGAATTCTACGTCTCTTTCTGGGGGTAGTCCTGGTAATTCTTCTGGAAAGATGTCTGGGAATTCTGAAATAATAGGATGATAGACAATATAGTCCATCGCGAGCTGCATACCATCAAGAATTTCGGTGGATCCTCGTGCAAACTTAAGTTCAGGCTGGCCTGGTACCTTGAAAAGAATGCTTCCTCCAAAGCAATCAAAGAAAGCGTGGTACTTGCTTAGCCAGTCCATTCCAAGCACAATATCAAAAGTAGGCATAGGAAGGACTAAGAGTCGGGCATTCATTTCTCTGCCATGTATCACTATAGGACACGATCTACAAATTCTACTAACAGGTACAACTCCTCCCCCGGTAAGAATTCTAACACAACTAGATAAAGGTGTAGAGGTAATGTTGTGTTTGGCAATAAAACTGGATGATATGAATGAGTGGGTGGTTCCCATATCAAATAATATTGTAGCAGGAAAAGTAAAAGCAAGAGTGATACCTGCTATGACATCGATCTCCTGATTTATGTCATCCACTTCCATTGCAATCCGTTCCTCTGTGGTTGTCCCTGTCTAGCCCTTATGAATTGATCCTCCTGTGTAGGTAGCGGTGGTCCTAGATGAAATCCCCCTGCTACTGGAGGTCGAGGTGCTCCTGGTCTCATCATTTGCTAAGCTGGCTTGGGTGCTGGAAGTGCTAGTCTTGGTGCTGGCGGTGGAAGTGTTGATGCTTGTTGCATAGGATAGTCCTTCAATATATGTTGTCCGGAATCACATCTCATACACTGTCCCAAGCGGACTTGACAGTCTCTTGAGATGTGCCCGCGGCTCCCACAATAATTGCATTGGGGTTTCTCTGGGATCTGGTATGGTCCTGCCCTGTGTTGGTACTGCTATTGTTGAGCTAAAGGACGTCTAATATGTCCTCCTTGTTATGTTTTTGCCGATCCTGGTTGTGTCCTCAGCTGGCCTCCTTTTCCTCGGCTGGTAGTTTCTTGCAATCTGACTTCTGTCTGTAACTCAGCATAAGAGATTCGGGACTGGGAGCTAGTGTAGTATTGGAGCTCCTGAGTCAGTCCACGATGAAACCTCTTAGCCTTGGCCAAGTCATCTGGTATCAAGGCAGCGCCATATTTACTAAGGCGACTAAACTCGGCATCATACTCGTCCACTGTTCGGTTTCCCTGTTCCAGGTGGAGAAACTGATCGTATAATGCATCTCTGACGGTGTCTGGAAAGTACTTTCTTTCAAAGCACTCTAAGAATTGCTCCCAGGTCTGGTATGTGCCCAACTGGCACTCCATGGATTCCCACCAGTGATGAGCATTACCATCTAGAAGCGTTCTCACACCTGTCATCCACAGCTCTGTAGGTAGCTGCGATGCTTCTAATAACTTCCGAGTATGAGTAATCCAGTTGGTTGTTTCTTCTGGGCTCTCAATGCCTTTGTACGGCCTCATACCCATTTGTACAAAGTCCTTTACTGAACTAACTTTAGCTCGAGGTACTGGAGCTAGTGCTTGAGCTGGCACAGTAGTCTTTGCAGCCATCCTTTCAAGTGCTGCTAGAAACTCTTGTCTCTGTTCTGCTGCTAGTGTGGCAGCCTGTTGTTGCTGTTCCTTTATTATCATCTGGAAGAATTAGAACAGTTGAGCCTGACCATCCTGCGGTGTTGATGAGGCTGGGAGATTCCCATTTGGTGGAACAGGAAAGTCAGATGGAACTGGATTATGAATCTGTCCATCTGGTCCTGAAAGTCTAGGGTTCGTGAAGGTTCCTTCTTGAGTCTGATCATTGACTCCAGGGGTTGTGTCACCATCAACGACAGTACATCCCTTCTGCATATCCATCTCTCTGCAGGTGATGTACACCACGTTTAGAAGAAGTACATGAATCAAACAGAGATGTAAAATTTATTGGCATAAAATATGGTCTCAGAAATATCTGTGTAAAGCAGAGAAGCATAAGATAAGGTTTTAGAGTTGTCTGCGTAAAAATAGAGACTCAAAGAAGTCAGCTAAATAGAGCTTCAAAACTATTCGCGTAAAATAGGGCTTCAGAACTGTCTGGGAAAAAGTCTGCGTAAAAGTTTCCGTGCGTAAAGTCTGCGCATAAAAAATCTAACATATGTTGTAGCATAAAGTTATTTTGAGAAACTTTTTGTATTTCCTCGGATGAATTTGTCAGTCAATCAGTGATCCTGACCTCTGACAAAAGTACTGTACGATGATCGAGAGGACGGCTGTGATGATGATTTTGCACAGAGACCCAGGTCGTCGTTTAGTAATATATTTAATACAAAGTCGTTTTTACGCTTCCAATAAGGAAGAAAAGTTGGGCTTCTGCATACGCTATCTACAGGAATGAGTTTTACGCTCAAGATGAGACAAAATCAGACGCTATGTCAAAAAACTATTTTTGCACAGGGCTCGAAGCATATCTCTGTATTTAATGCAAGAGATTGGGTTCTGACTGGTTACAACTGGGAAAGCTAAGACTGTGTCAAATACGCTCATCTCACTATCCTTATACTTTACGCTTAATCATCTACTCTACGCTGGTTATCTTACTATTAAGGAATCATCAAGTTTTACGCAGGGACAGTTACCTACGTGATTTGTATAACGTTTTATACTCAGATTAGAAAGACTAAGGGAACATGGTTTAACAGTGGTTTATAATGGCAGCGTAAAGTTTGTCATAACTACAACATAAAATAGAAAATCTTCTGTAACTTAAGTAGGTAATCAAAGCTTGGCTTTTTACGCTAACAAGACAGTCAGTTGGCTTTTTACGCCAACAGGGGCAAAGGGTCTTCGGCGTAAACTAAAAATAGGATGGTGGAAAGAAGAATGAGGTTTCTGTCAAGTATGGATGGGATCCTTATACTCTATCCTATACGCAGGCTTGTTTGGTACAGTTACGTAACCAAGACAATATATTTCTGGCCCTGCATGGGCCACCACCAAAAACATGTCACGCCCCAGTTCCAAAAATACGTAGGACTAGGAGTACGTAACACGCCCAGCTGTATGTATACGAACTCCAATATATGGAAATCATATACACACGTACGCTGTATATGAATATGCAATCCATCAGTGGTAATATACTGTCATAACAAGTCACACAGAATCTATATCCCATCCACAGCACAAATAATCAGTAGGAATAAAAGCTGAATAATAACTGGATATCCAAAATAAGTATCAAGTCTGATAGTCTGGTGGAAACAAATCCACTACAAAACGACTATTCTGAAGTAGTAAAATATCTAAACAATGTCAATAAATTACAGATACTCTGAGGGTAGGATCTCCTCAGTCAGGTACGTAGTGTCAGGTCCAGGTCCATACTCCTGGGGGTACTCCTGCTCGTCCATATCTGGAAAGGGACCAGGTTCTCAGAGGGACGTAACAAGATACATATAAACATGCCAATAAAGTACTGAAATAAAACAACCACTGGGTCGCCTAACCGTCTAAGTGTATGCAATTTGAGAACAACTTTCCAACACGTGGGCTATCTGGCCAAATAATAGGATTGGCATAATTTTTTTAGAAAATCAGGGGCCTAAAAGCATGTTATCTTTTGAACGGCAGAGGCCACCAGTAATATATAGTGGTCATCATCACCCGTTTCTCCGGTGGAGAATCTGGGCGTACAGGAGAAAAGTGCATAGGAGCCCAAACGTTTTACTTATTGTTCTTCCCACCCTATGCTCTAAGCATGCCATATCCATGACACGATATAACCTCTAAATAACTGCCAGGTCTACTAGCATACAAAGTTTCTATTAGCAGTCATTCCTAACGCACGGCTCTTACGTACAGGCGGCCAACCCAATACGTGGTCCAGGATCTACATGAGACTCACAACTTGGGTAAAAACTTGTGTCACGGCCAATGAATCCAAATAATACTCCATAATACTGGGTGGTCTCATGAACAAAGTCCAATGCAAATACATAAATAAAATAGAATCATGCATCCTTTGGAATGTAAATAATAGTACTGTGGCAAGGTATACTTGCCGAGCAAGTTCTGTATAGTACAAATGTCCACAACAGTGTTTAAGCTTTGGTGTAAGAAGTGGAATTAGATTTTTAGGAGAGTTGTAATATATATAGGAGGAGAAAGGCGGTGGGGTGACTTAGTGATTAAGAAACTACTGCTGTTGCTTCCTTTTATTGGTTTAGGTATGCGGTTGAGGAGATTTTTAAGGAGTGGTGGAATGAGAAACTTACACGTGTAGGAAAGCAAAGAAAAGCAAAACTTGGGTTTTGCTTCTGCTGTTGATATTTTCTTCTCCCAATGGTTATGGTTTGGGTTTTACGCGCGGTGAAAGGAAGAGTTTACGCAGGGTAAAATAAGCGGTGGTTTTGATAGTGCTGCTGCGGTTTACGCGCGGAGAAGTATACGCGGTGGGGTGAGCGGGTTTGCTGTTGTCTGTTTACGCAGGAAGAGCTACTATTTCCTTACTTTACGCACGGGGTGTATTTAACGGGTTGCAGGTTTGGTCTGATAGGAAATTCTATTTTCTATTCTTTTCTTTTTCTTAAAAACTATATATATATATATATATATATATATATATATATATATATATATATATATATATATATATAGAATAAGGGAGGTGAGATGGCACCTCACTCTCAAAATAAGGGTGGCGGTGACGTGGCACAATTCCAACTACACATTTCATAATTGGCAAATTGCACTTAACCCCCTCCCCTTGTTTGTGTGGTTGGGATTGTGCCACATCACCGCCACCATTGTTTTGAGAGTGAGGTGCCACCTCACCTCCCTTATTCTATATATATATATATATATATATATATATATATATATATATATATATATATATATATATATATATATATACATATACCTATTTATTTATAGAAAATCTGGATAGGGTATTGGTGTATACGGTTAAGGTAGCAACTGTCCAAAGAGTCTTCTACATGGAATAAAATTAAAAAAAAATTATAATGGCTTCATAAATCCTTTAAATGCTCAATACCTCAGAATAAAATCTATTTTCTCTATTTAGCTCATAATTACCATAAATAAATAATAATACGATTTTCAGAATTAGGGGTTTTACATTAACCCTATAATTATCATAATATCGTGCCGTGGTCACACGATCATCATCCTAGAATGATGTATCGTAGTACGTGTATACTAGGTAAAAATCCATATTGTTGCCCGGGAGCCAAATCTGGATTCCTCCAACGTAATACGACAATCAATCAAACATCTACGTTATGATTATAGACTAACTACCATGCTTGTGCTGGAGAAATCATATAATATCACGTCATGTAGGATAGGGGGCACCTCGATGCACAACCCAAAATATGTAACCCTTGGCATATAGTAACACTTAGCACGTAGGAACATATAGTACGTAGTAAGTGTATCAGCACAGATAAAAGTAGTCAAGGCAGGATATCAGGCAAATTTATCAGTCACATGAAGTCCTCAAATTTATAGTTATGCCGTTGAACGAGAGTAAGAGAAATGCATGAACCACTCTGGAGCAAATCCACAATCCTTAAACCAAATAAAGACCGAATTTCAGACCGTCTTCCGAGTAGAACTAAACCCCTCACCCTATCCGACGAACAAGGGTAACTAATCTACTAGTCCGAGTCCACTTGGCAGGTACTAAATTCAATAACACTCACAACTCATCAAGTCCATAAATGGAAATCAAATAATCCAAGAAAAAACAAAACCAAGTAAAACAACAAAACATGTGCATAGAGTCTCTAAGGGTAACATGCGCACATAAGAAATCATATGCGTGGAGCTGTCGCATGAGAACAGATCCAAGCCAGGTCGGCCACATGGAATAGACATGCACATGAACTAAGCAGCTGTATGACTTTTTCGTCGCATGGACTATCGAGCCGCATGTAACTGAGCCGCATGCTCAAGGCAAAGTCCAGGCATAGGGACAAGTGCTGCGTGACGGGCAATAAATGAGTGTCAAAGAAGTGACAGATGCGACATGCCATAAATACATGTCAGGAGAAAAGACAAAAACATGAAAATATGTGCAAAAAGGACGTATAAGAAAGAATTTCACATAGCATTTCTAAGCCGCATATCAAGCTAGCCGCATGAACTTCTGGCCACATGATCCTTTGGCCGCATGAACTCCGGGCTGCATAAACTCCTGGCCTTGTGAAATTTCATGCGTTCGGTATTCTATGCATTCGGCTTAAGATTGCATGCGCAGATCAGTCATGCGCCCAACAAGATAAGCACATGCTGGAAGAGGCTGCATAAACTCTGGGCTGCATAAGACTCCATTGTTCCAGAACAATAAGAATCTCTATTAAAAAGCTCCAAAAATTCAAAAACTTGTTTTCTTCAAAAAATCTCTATTTTAACTCCAAATCAAGTGTATCAAAAGTCAAAATCATACGAAATTTAATTCTATAAAACATGGAACAACTAGTTTTTGAATACCAAGTTCTAATAGATCAAAACCAAGAAAACTCATGGAACCCATAAAAAACCCTAACTTTGAAACTCGGATCTACTCAAAATCGTCCATCAAAATAAAAAAAATTCCAAGAACTAAAACGGAAGAGAATATTAAGAGAAACATTTTTGAACAAACACATTTTTAATTACTATACATATAAAAAATTCAAAAATACATGGCTTTACCACTTTGAGCAAGATGTACTTGCCTTGGTGGCTACATAGTCTCTACTCTCCAAGTGATATAGGAATCACTTTCTAGTTCTAATTAAGGAAGAAGAAGAAGAAGAAGAAGAAGAAGAAGAGGGAAGAAGAAGAATGAAGTGAAGAAATGAGAGAATTAGAGGAAGGAGAGAGAAAAACTCATATATATACCAATGTGGGGAAAACAAGGTTGACCATAGGATCTAATCATGACTTCTCCTAGCAAATCTAAACCATCAAAAATGATACAAGGGTTTATAGGTTTAAAAGGTAAATCGGATCAGGTATCCATTCTATGTACGGGTTCTAGTACGGGTTCATGGCAATTGCCAATGTGATCACTCTTGGTCCAGGGTAGTCTCTCATGATAAAACAGAAGTCCAACATGAAAAATACAACACTATGGCAGGAAATAAAATAAAAAATATGACATAAATACATTTTCAGGAAAGATTTCAATATCAGAAATTCATAAATATGAAAGCTGGCAAGTCCAAGGGTTGGTACGAGGACTCTGAGTCTACCATATTGGCAAGAAGGGCCACATCAAATAAAATAGTTTCACTTGGAAGAGAGAGAAGAAGGACAATAAGAGGAGATAAGGTGAGAACGCAATAGCGGTTGTGAGACTCGTCGCATAATATATGTCTTTGTATATGAATACGTATTTATGTATTGTGCCTTGAGATTTTTCTAATTTTTTGTTCTCGCAAAAATACTTAAAGACTTATGCAACAATCTTGATTTTCTGAGTTTTTGACAACTATGTTATCACCAGACTACCCTTAACCAGTAGAATACCTATTGTCATTGCCATAGACCTGTATTATGATCCGTAAGTAGAACGAAAAACCCTAAAAAATTTCGAAGTGAAACTTTTTTCTTTCATTCGGATGGTCTGCCGGTATAACCACCTAATTCTGGGGGAGGCATATTTTTGTCATTTTACTATTGTTTGATATTATATTGATATTTATATAGTTATAATTATATTAGTATTAGTTAGTATTCTAGCTAACTATAATTAATTAAGTGATAGTTAGAGATAGTTGGTATTAAATAAGAGTTAGTCATGACTTAGTGTTTAGAACTAATTAAGTTAGTGCATAGCTAGAATATTCCTTTTATTTAAAATAGATACCCTTCCATTACTTTAAAGATTCTATTCATGACAACCAATTATAGTAGAAAGAGGGGTATTGTAGATATTCTATCATACCAAGGGAAACCCTTGTGGCCTACCGTAAATAGGAGGTTTATCCCTCATTAATCCATCATTCATTAGCCCTCATTTCCTACCAAATTCTTAATTTCCAATTTTATTCAATTTTCTTACCAAATTCCTAATCCAATCCACCCATTCTCATCTATTCCATTCCCCATAGAGGTCTAGAAGTCTGGAGTGCAAGGAGGACATTGGAGATGAGCTTAGCTAGGAAGGATTGTGTCCACTTCTTTGCTTGTGTCTATTTGGAGGAGTTTTATTGAGCTTCCAACTCCCAATAGGTATAATTTCTATTCCTACATCAATTTCTATATTAGATTGTCATATTGGATCTCTAGGAACCCACCCATGGCTAGGTACAACCCTAAAGGGGATGACTTAAGGAGTATATGCCTCTAATTTGATAATTCTAGGTATTTTTGTGGCCAATTTAGGAGAAATTTGAATTATGTCCACCAAGTGTTTGATTGTGTCCTTAATAGGACTATTGGTGTCTATTTTGATTATGTGATAGTGTCCTTGTGTCTATAAATGGATACATAGAGTCCGTATTATGATACACCATGATACAGGTAGATATATTTTGTATTTTTTTGGTATTGGTGTCCTATTGTGTTATTTTCCTCTAATTGCATAGGAACAACTTATACCAACTATATTCATGCTATATTTTAGATATAAATTATGTTCCATATATTTTTGGTGGAGTATCATAGTGTTTGAGGGGTGTATCATGGTATTTTGGTCATGATACTTGTGTATCATGGGTTGGTGCACAGTAGGTGTTTGATATTTTGTATCATGAAGTATTTGTTGGTGTATCATGGATTTGTTGAGAGAGTGTGATACATGGGTATATTTGTGTTGATATTGGAGTTCATGAGGCTTCTTGAGTGTATCTTATGAGTGTACTAATGCATTGTGTGGGAATGTGTACATGAAAGAGGAATTGATTGATAACATGGGGGTGAGTTGGTGTATTAGTGTGCCCGTAGTAGTGTTCATGTTGACCGTGTATTAGAAGTTGTGTTGTGTGTGTGCATGCGAGTTGTGAGGGGTCGGGCATCTGTGCAGGCTCGAGGGGTGGGAGCTTGGAAGTGCATACAACAAGTGTGAGGGACTACAGAGCAAGGACAGTTGCTTGAACTTGCTGTACGCATGCAGTACCTGCAGAGATGTGCTAGGCAATTGCAGTAGCTCACTGCTATAGGCTATACAGTTTTGTGCTTGATGCAGTTCAACTGCATATAACAGTGTGGCCATGGGTTTGTGCAAGAGAGGGTGATGTGTAGACCAAGTATCCATGTAGGAAGGGAATTCTAAAGTAGATGATAGCTTTACAACAGAATTAGGTGCACATGTGTGTAGGTTTGGTGGCACTGCAATAAAGGATGGAGGTGTGTCACAATTTCCCTGTTAACAACAAACATACTAGGGGTTGTGGTGTATATGATTGTGTGTTGGTATCTTAAGTGCCTAGTGTCTTGGATATTGGATACAAGAGGGTATCCAAATATCCTAGTATCCATATTGGGTGTGCCATCATGAGTACACAAGTATGAGGGTAGCAGAGTGGTTGTAATGTGAATTGAGTGTTATACTTGATGTCCACTAGGGGGGGGTATCTAGTGTAGGTGGAGTAGGTATCTAAGATGTAATATCTAGATACTGGCATTAACTATGAGTTAGGCTAAGGTATAGCCAACACACTAAGGTATAGCCTAGACGCTAAGATAGATACTGGCATTAACTATGAGTTAGCCCAAAATTTCTTCATCCCTACATCAAATACCTATCAAATTCCTTCTTAATTCATCCCTACTTCACCATTGGAGACTCTAGAAGCAAGGAGGAGGCAATGACCTAAAATTTGGAGAAAATTTTATAAGTTGAGGCTTCTTTGTGTTCATTGGAGACTTTCATTAGAATCCATCTTCCAATAGGTACAATTCAGTTTTTTTCTTCTAATTAGACTCTAAATATGTAGTTTAATTATTAGAAACCCACATATGGACTAGGGCTACCTATAGAAAGAAGATTTGACTACTACGGACCCCTATTGTGAATGTTATGATGTATTTTGTGCCCAATTTAAGAGAAATTCGAGATTGGTGCACAATGTGTTTGTCAATTAGACCAAATTAATATGTGTTTGGTTGTTTGAGACTAGTGTCATGTCCATAATTGGATACATGTAGGCCATATCATGGCAATTTGGTGATACAAATTTATTTAGGGGTTTTCCTTCGACACTTGTGACACATATATCATATTTTGCCACAAGCACTAGATTAGCTATCTATTACTCTGATTAGGATTTAATTGTGTTATTTGATGTGTTCATGTGCTTTGGGTAGATCTTGATAAAGTTTGGTAGGAGTATCTTGAGGGTATCACAAGAGTATCATAGAGTAGTATGATACTAGTGTGGTGCACCCCTAGTGTTTGTTGATTTGCCATGGTGTATATTTTATGTATCCTACTATATCCTTAATTGTTAGATTGATATATATATATATATATATATATATATATATATATATATATATATATATTGTATAATATGTATCTATATGTATATAACTTGATTCACATGTCATTAGTGTGTGTGTGTGTGTGTGTGTGTGTGTATGTGTGTGTGTGTGTGTATATATATATATATATATATATATATATATATATATATATATATATATATATATATATATATATTAGTGTGGGTGTATGTCGGTTATGAACTGTTACTGAGTTGTGTTTAAGCATGTATAGCAGACTTGTGTGACTGAATAAAATATTAGTAGGTGAGTGTTCTTGTGTCTATGTTCAGTACATAAGCCAAGGGGGGAGTTCTGTGGTGCAGGCATCCACTGCCTTGTGTGCAAGCTGCACAACAGTTGTAGTACGGCAAATGAGTGCTAGGCTTGGGCTAGAGCAAGCTGTGGAAGGTCGGGTTTGTTAGCAGCAGCAACTGCTGCTGTTACTGCAGGAATAGTGTGGGAGTACCTGACAGAAGCATGGTTGAGGGTAGAACATGGCAGCAGTAGGGTTAGCATTGGCAGTAGGAGCATTCCGACCTACTATAACAACAAGTAGTTATTGTAAAGTGTGTTATGCAGTAGGGGGTCTTGAACTCAATATCTGATACTCTTAGTGAGTATCACATGCTCAAGTATCAGAATTGGGTAAGAGGAGATCACTGATATCAGTGTAATGTGGTGAAGGTTCAAGTTTGATATGACAAGTATCAGAGAGCAAGGGTAAATATAAAGGATTCAGATTTGGGTGTGCAAGTGTAGGGAAGATAGTGTACACCTGTGTAGGGTGGTATTAGTGAGTGCTCGATTTAGTGCGATTGCTTAATTTAGTGCGAGGAGCTAGTGTGGAGGAGCATGTAGGTACACATGAGTATCAAGTAGGAATGGGTGTATCAGAGTATGGAATCAGGAATTAGCCAAAGTATCATTAGTTACATGAATTGGAGTAGGTGCAGGCAGTGTAAGTAATATGGGTAGCAAGGTAACTAGCTACTAAGTATAGTGATACCAATAAGTTAAGGTATAGGTTATGAGGTAAAATAACTATTAGTATATAGTTAAAGTAATGTATTAACTAGTACTCAATATAGCTAGTTGATCTAGTTAGGGAATAAGGTATTATCTAGGTAGTGAACTTTTGGTTAAGGATTAGCCAATACTAAGGTAATATTAGATAATAGTTATAACTAGTATTTGCATATAAGTTATATATATTGATACTTAGTAGATTGGTATCTTAGTATTCAATATTAGCTAGTATAGCTAATATTTATGAGGTATTAACCGAGAAACCTGGATATAGACTAATACAACCTAGAAATGACTAGTTTGACCAAGTTTGACTACTTTGACTTAGAGTTGACCTACTTTGACTATTTTGACTTAGAAATGGCCTAATGATCTAGATTTGAACTAATTTAACTTGTATTCATTCCAAAATCTTGTATTGATATAATATTCCATATTTAGGTCCTCGAGGCACCGTTTCGGATGTAGTTTGAAACTTTACCCCAGATTTCATGTGAGTACATTCTCTGATAGTTTCTATTTATGATATCTCTTATATTTCTTGTATCTAGTGTAGATATCATAATTTCTTGACACGTTGATTACACGGATTGGTATTTTCGAATCCTATCATGAGATATTATTCCTTGTATATCTTGGCGTATCTTGTACAAGATTTGTTCTTTTTGTACTTGTATGGATACTGATTCTCGAGGAGACTAGCTACATTCTCGAAGAATCCCGTGTCGTAGTATGCCTTGGTTGGATCCACTATACCAGTCGGGGACGGGGAGTGTTAGTGTAGATATGTGATCATACCCTCCTTGTATCATGTATAGTTCTTGAATAATGTTAATCATATACCGCACATATAATTAATCAGGCCATAATTCTTGTATCA
Source organism: Iris macrosiphon (assembly GCA_036927795.1). Classification (NCBI taxonomy): domain Eukaryota; kingdom Viridiplantae; phylum Streptophyta; class Magnoliopsida; order Asparagales; family Iridaceae; genus Iris; species Iris macrosiphon. The sequence goes on from JAYESA010000006.1 coordinate 135,845,081, forward strand.
AGTTCCCAAGCCTATCACATGTTGAAACTAGTACTCACTCACTTAGCTAGTTGTATTTCTTGACTTTGGTATATGATGCTCTTTACTTTAGTATTTATTTCCAACATATCATATCTTGAATATTTCTTGGCTTTGCTCTATTTATTTAGTATTTCTCTCTATTTACTGTTACATAGTCTTTATCATTTATTGGAACTGTTGTTAGAGGTGTGCTTCGCTCTATCCTGATTGGATATATTTTTCAAATAATTTAGACGACTGGTATCCTATACACTATGGACCTCAGGACGTAGTTGGTATAGAGTTGGAGACAGTGGCTTAGGAGGAACCGATACCTGGAGATGATCAGCTAGTTAGACTATTGTATTAGGCATTTATTAGTTAGATATTTTTGGCCTGTATTATATTTGAGTTTATTGTGCTAGTCTATTGGACTTGGAGATGAGTTATATTTGTGACTTGTGACTTCCATTTCTTTTATTTCATATCGTGTCATGTCTTCCTCTAGTTTTATATTATGATTGAGTATGGTTTACCTCATCATATTATCATACTATTCCTCTATTTGGAGTTGAGATACCATGACAGGTACATTATATATTTTGTGTGAGATGTTTAGATAGTATTGATGACCTAGACAACGTTCTACTACCGATGCTGCAGCATAAGCTGGACGTTGTTCACTACTCGTACCCTCGTTCCGGGCGTGGGTTATGGCACATTTTTAGTGGTGGCCCATACATGTCAGGCTTCGTAAGTTGTGCGATGTCTGGTAGTGCACAACTTAGTTTTACTGCTGCGAGCCTGCGATAAGATATATGATATAAGATATTAGGATGAGAGGATACCCAATCACAAATTTAGGATTTCTTGAGAGATTCCTGGGATAACCCTTGAGAATCTTATTATAAATTCGAATTCAAATCTTTTTCTCTCGTTTCGGTTTACTCTCACTTGATGTTGTTGAATTCGATTCTTGATGTTTCATTGATAATTTTAATTTTTATATCGAGATGAGTTTTACGGACTAAATTACGATATCTTCTGATGACATATGTTGATAAGGACAGTGAGAAAGGTAAAATATTTGCTTTGGTTATGGAGCCTCGAGTTTATCACAATCATATTAGCTGGCATGACAAAAACGTTGGGACCTGACTTCGGATGTACATATCTTAGTTATAAAATTTAGGATTTCTTGCAGCCTTACCGGTTGACGTAGTGAGAATTCTAGATGACATGATTATAGAGTTGCATACCTTAGTTATGGAATCTATCGTTTACCGCAGCTATGCTTACTGGCGTGGCAAGGATTCTGAGTATCATAATTTCGGATAGACGCGTATAATTATCAGATTGTATCTTAAAATGGTTCTTAATGTATCATCTCAATTCCTTTCCACTCCTGTTATTATAGGATTCTGTTCCATCACCTTCCTTAGCTCAGGAGTAGAGATACCTTCAGTTCCTTTAGTCCAGTTCATTTTAGAGCTTCATTTCATTAGGGTTCCTTGATAGTGTAATATTTTGGTGACTTGTAATTAGGTTTGTATCTTTGGGAATCAGTGTTAATTGTTTGAAGTGTAGCTTGTGAGTATGTAAGTGGTTCTTGGTTAGGCATGTGAGCTATATGCATCAGTCTAAAGATAACTCATAGTACAGTACCTTATAGCAATGGTAGATGTTAATAATTAGTATTGGTACTATAGGTAAAAGGGGGAGTAGAGAGTATCGGTGGTGGTTCCATGAGTTAGTATCAGTATCAGCATGCATATTCTGGATAGTCATGAATTCAGGTAGTTGGATGAGCCATGTAACAATTAAGTATCACGAAATTGTGTTAAAAATCAATAGAGCAGGATATTCTATTTGGTAATTTATACTTAAGTGTGGTGAGAGTGGAAGAATATATATTTATGAAGGGTAGTAGTGAGTGTACCATAATAGAGTGGTACCCATAAGAGTATAGGTGAGTGTGATAGTATTGGAATGTATTATACTAAGTAGTAGGACTTGTGTTACATATGGAAGTAGAGCATTGATGTGGGTATATAGGGGTACAACATTATATGTCTAGTAATAAGTATATCACTTGATTTTGAGGGTGTTGATGTGTTAAGGAGCAAAGTGTGGTGAAAGGATGAAGTGCAGTATTCAGAATTGTGTGCACAATACATAGATGATGCTGAGTGAATACAAGATGGTGAAGTAAAATACTAGTATGAGAGTTTCCTGAGTATCAGAAGTAGGGGTCTGAGTATTAACAATTCCAATGGTGTATCTGTAAACTCTCTCATTTATTTTTATAGATAGACGGATTATGGGTTAGAAAATTTTGGTTTAGCAGTAGATGTTTGAGGTTTAGAATTAAGGATGCAGATGTATGATTCTTTAATTAAACCCTTGGCGCGCCCTACCGTTGTTGTAATATTCGGAGCCCAACATCAGCCCATAAATTCCAATAAAGTTGTTGCATTCTAGACTTGATACGCCAATTTAGGCGCTGGACTTTTCCATCACTCAAAATCATAATCTCTTGTGCTCTAATTTAATTGCACAACTTCCCGTATCCAAAATCCATTATTTAATCCTGTGTCGCGCACCTGTGTCGTTGCCATCAATTTTGAGACACCAAATCAACCCGTTAAGCCGGACCAATTAAAGGGTCCAAGACTGACACCAAGCCTACACCATTCATGACCTTTGTGTCACTCCCAATTGAGATTCCATGTGCCCCCATTTAATTTAAGAGCACATGATAATTTATTCTAATTAAATTGGGGATACCAACTTTGACTAATCCCATTTTAATCCTAATTTAATTCTAATGCCCCTTTAATTAAGCCCATGCAAAACACACAACACTCCCTCACCCTACAAAACACCAAACACCATTTCTCTCACAAATTTTGCATCATTTCATGTGTTTGTGCAAATACCCAAAATTAAGGGGCTTATTTGCAAATGTTGTAATATGTGTCATAACCTCATTGGTCAAGACCAATGAAGAAGCCTCACCCTCACTCATTGACCGGTCAAGCCCCTCTCCACTCTTTCTTTTGGATGCTCGTGTCAAATCCTCACCATCCATTCAAATTGGGGCTCATCCACACCACACAACCCTCACACAACTCCCTATAAAATGTCTCATCACCACACTCTTTCCCAAGCAGGCCCTAATCCCCAAACTTGGGAAACCCCACCCCCTCTCTCTCTCTCTCATCCCTCTTCTACATACTCAATCGAATACTTTTCTTCTTCTTCCTTTCTTCTTACTTCTTCTTCTCCTCCTATTTCTACTCCACTTCACCCCGGCCAGTTTCTTCCCCGACCCCGGCCGAGTCCCTCCACCGGCCACCCGCTGAACCTCGACTGCTGCAAAGCCCCTCTACTCCGGCGACTTCACCACCACACACCGGCCACTGTTATCGTTCCTCCACTTCCTCCATCACCGCCACCACCGCACACCAACGCCACCACCACACACCAACGCCACCGCCACCATCAGAAACCTGCAGCAGCTTCCCCCAAGCTCCAGCTGCTCCCCCCTCGGCCATCCCCGTTCCACCACCAGCACCACGACCACCTTCGCCTCCACCCGCCCGGAGCTGCACTCGACGAGCCTGCTGCCGAACTGCTCCACCTCCAGTCGAGCTCCCCACTGCACTCAACATCGCCTCCCCCATGCTGTCGACTCCCTCGACCACACTCCGGCGACCCCTCGGCCATCCGGCCAATACCACCACCACGCTGCCCGGGGTGAGCTTCTCCCCCTCTCCTTATAGTGTAATGATGTTTTCTTTCATGGTTGTTTGCTTAACTTAGTTAGGGTTATGTTGCTGCATAAGTTTAGGGTTTTAGTGTAAAATAGATCCAGTTACGATTACATAAATGCTATAAGAGATTTTAGGTTTATTACATGTTATAATATGCACTTGAGGGTTGTGGATGATATAGATTAAGGGTAGGGTTTATGAATGCTAGGTATGGGATGTTAGGGTATTTTATTTAATTTATGCATATTGTTATTTATGATGAGCAGTTTAAATGGTTGTGAAATGACGTTGTGATATCAAAGCATTGATTAAAATTAAGAGCTAATATTTTAATGAGGAAACACTGATGGAAATTGAGGAGCAGGTGATTATTGTGTAGTAGTGTGTAATATTGAACCAATAGCCATTCATTGACGTTTGATGAAAAATGATGAACATAATTACGTAGTAGTTTTATTGAGAAATGGAAAAGATTGTATATGTCTGAGGATTTGATCAGGGTTTGATTGACTGAATATTGTGATGAATATAGTAAGATTGATGTGGGATTTGATGATATTGTACAGATGATTAATTTGATTTGATATAATGTACTATTAGTCAACCTTGGTCAACCCTCTAGCGTCGTGTCCCTGTGAGTTGTAGCTGAGTCTGAGCATATGTTTAGACATGTGTCACATCCCTGTTTGCCACGTGATAGTTTATTGATTGAGTTTGTATCTCGTCTCTAGGTACTACGGGACCTGCGGACTTGGACGTTGTACCAGATCCCCATCTTCAGCAGCCGGACGCAGGCAAGTGTACCTTGCCACCCTGTATTTCAGTTACCAGATATTTATTGTTTCATTATTTACATTGTGTGCGTGTTTGATTATGATCGATACTTCGCATTCGGATCACAACCGGGTGCAGACGTTCGTCGTAACGTCTCATAACGATTGCTAGATGTTCGTAACACCTCAAAGTACGTACCTGTGTATATCATATCCTAGGACATATTCATACACTATTACCGTGCCAGATTTCTTGTATCCTGATACTGACATCATGACCGAAGACTGGGACGACCTTAGGGTCACGATTGTTGATAGTTACTTCTGTGCGAAGAGACTGCTAGATAGAGGTTCCGGTTCAGCGCACAATCGTTGAACGCTTGAGAAGGGGAAGACAGTTACTAGACGTTTGGGCTCCTCTGCACGCGCTTATATATGTATATGTATTATTTTTGTTGTGATCCTGTATCTAGAGTAGTTGTATCACCTATGTGACTCTTTGTCCGGAGCTGCGGTACGTCCCGTGTATTTCAGTGTCCGGAGCTACGGTTTTATTTTGGACAGCCCACGCATCGAACATTGTCTTTAAACTATGTCTCACTTAGTTGGTTATGCTAGATTACCCCGTCGTTGCACTTGTACTTTCTGTTATACTTGGCATGCTGTATTTTTATACCTTGTTACATCCCTCTGAGGACCTAGTTCCCTTCCAGGTTTAGGCGAGGAGGATTACCCAGATGAGTACGGCCCGGGTACGTATCCAGCAGCAGGATCCATTGTCGAGGACGAGGTCATCCCCAAGGACTTCGCCTGATCTCTGGTATTGACTCTATCCTTGGAACTGTATTACTATCCAGATTCAGATACCGTTCCTAGTTATCTTATTGCTTACTTTCATTCCAGTATTTGTACTAGCGGATTTGTTCCCTTGTGACTATTCTAGTATTTGTACTATGATATATTTTCTTGTGACATTTCCTTTCTGCACATTAGTTATTGTGATTACCTCTATGTGATCTTATATCTGTTGCTTGTGGATGAGATTTAGATTCACTATTTATGTGTTATGTGTTGGGTTATTTATTGTACTTTACAACTTAGGTGCACTCCGACGGGCCCATTAGATTGGAATGCCCGCCGAAGTGTGCTGCTGGCCATTGCCACGTGACTCGGTTCCTTATCTTTGGAACCGGGGCATGACAAGGTTTTTGTGGTGTCCCATGCAGGTTCGATTTAAATCGTCTTGGTCACCTGACCGTGCCAAGCGAGCCTGCAAATTAGGAATAGATATTAGGAAATCTCATCTACAAGTTTGAAACCTTCACATGACACCTCTATCTCGATTTCTTTTACCAAATTGCATCTTGTTTATTTCCTCAACGCTGATCGCAGTCATGACTTCTTTTCAGAGTTATGAATCTTCGCAGCGGACGCGTTGCACAGCCGGGCGAAAGTTCCCTATGACGCAGGATCATCCGGGAAACCGGAACTGGAGCATGTTCTTCTATTGACTCCAGCTCCCCTGGGACAGTCATCGGGGTAGCCAGAGGTGCCTTCGGACGGGCATCAAACTTCGCGTCAGGCAGGACCTGAGAATCAGAGGACCCCGATTCAGGAGGAGCAGCAGCTGCCCCCACCTCCACCATTACCACCCCAGATGCCCTATATGCCATTCCCTGCAGGGCAACCCATGGATGGGACACAGATATTTCAGATGGTATATGCGATGATGCAGGCCCAGCAACAGATCCAACAGCAAGCTCAACAGCAGGCCCAGCAGCGCCAGGCTGAGACCCTGAGGGAGAGTATCATGACGGCCTTGGGGCAGGCGTCACGCCAGCACACCAGTCGACGATGGGGTCTGTCATAGACTTTCGTCATATGATGCCACAACCTTTTGCTGGCACAGAAGAGCCGACAGAGGTCCACGCATGGCTCACCAGCATTCAGCACCAGCTGGAGGCTACCGACCTCCCCCCGGCACCGATGGATGACTACCGTCAGGATGCAGCTCACTGACAACGCTCATCACTGGTGGCTCTCAGAGGAGCAGCGTTTGGGACCAGACCGAGCCACGTGGGAAGAGTTCTCTAGGCTCTTCAGGAGATGTATATACCCTCCACTGCCCGAGCAGAGCTTCGGGATAGATTTCAGAACCTCAGGCAGGGAAGTATGACTATAGAGGAATATAATGCTGAGTTCCTCCGCCTGAGCAGATTTGCACCGTAGTTGATCCCTACCGAGGAGGCGAAGGCTGAGAAATTCTATGAAGGTCTGAGTTTCGAGACCCAAAGGTTTATCGGGTCCATAGCCCCACATCCTACTCCGAGGTATTATTAGCAGCACGATGCCAGGACCGCATCAACAAGATGGAGGCCAGCCTGAAGCACTCCTGTGCATCGTCATCAGCAGTTTGAGCCCCGCAGGGAGGACCTGCGAAGCGTCCACTGGTACATCAGCAACAACAGAGAGCAGCACCCCTGCAGGGAGCTGTTATTCCCACATGCCATTACTGCGGCAAGAAGGGACATTTATTGAGGGACTGTCGACGGAGGCTGGGCGCTTGTTTGAGATGTGGGTCAGACCAGCATGCAGTCCGAGATTGCCCAGACCAGAGGGCTCTAGTACAGATGGTTCATCGGCCAGCCTTGCCATCACCGAGGCCTTATCAGCAGCCTCCTGGACTAAGGCTGGCCTTACGCAGGAGCTGGAGCACTACGCCCACCAGCACCAGGGGAAATCAGAGGAGGCCACCCTTGGCCCCGCAGGCAGATCGATTCCAGCAGGCTCGACAGCAGCAGCCGAGGGCACCGGCACCGAGACATGGTCAGGCCTATACGATGACTATAGAGGAGGCAGAGACAGCCGGAGAAGTGATCGCAGGTACTATCTTAGTAGCTTCATTACCAGCAGTAGTCTTATTTGATTCTGGTGCCACACACTCTTTCATAGCTGCTAGTTTTGTGGCTACCCATAGAATAGCCACTGCACCCCTTCCGAAGATCAAGAGAATTCTTATGGGAGGTAGAATAGTACCGGTTAGCGATACATGTAGATCATGTTCAGTAGTTGTCTGCGGGCGAGAGATGCGTGCCCAATTTTTGGTCTTCTCCATGCCGGACTATGACATTGTCCTAGGCATGGATTGGTTGAGCCAATACCACGCAATGCTAGATTACCGTCGTGGTTGTGTCATATTTAGACCCCCAGATCACCCAGAGTTTGAGTTTTTTCGGGGAGCCCGAGAGCATGGTGTCCAACCTACCATAGTGACACACATTGTAGAAGGTGAACCGATGTACCCTCACTTTATATCAGAGTTTGAGGATGTGTTTCTAGAGGATCTCCCAGGCCTGCCACCTAACAGAGAGATTGAGTTCACTATAGAGTTGACTCCCGGAGCCGAGCCAGTTACTTTCTCCGTTTGCAGACTAGCACCGAAGGAGTTGGTTGAGTTGAAAGTCCAAGTTGATGATCTCTTAGATAAGGGTTTCATACGGGCTAGTGTATCTCCATGGGGAGCACCCATTTTATTTGTACCGAAGAAGGACGGGACGGTACGCTTGTGTATTGATTATAGGGCGTTAAATGCTGTAACGATAAAGAATAAATATCCACTGCCGTGCATCGATAATTTATTCGATCAGCTTAGTGGTGCATGTGTATTCTCGAAGATCGATCTCAGATCCGGTTATCATCAGATCAAGGTACGGAGAGAGGACATCCCGAAGACGGCTTTTCGGACGAAGTATGGGCACTATGAGTTTTTAGTTATGCCTTTTGGTTTAACCAACGCGCCAGCAGTATTTATGAGTCTGATGAACAATATTTTCCACCAGTACTTGGATAAGTTCGTGGTGGTATTTATCGATGACATCTTGGTATATTCCAAGAGCCAGGAGAAGCACGAGAGACATCACAGGATCGTATTGGAGACGCTGAGACAGGAGAGGCTGTACGCCAAGCTCAGCAAATGTGAGTTCTGCTTGGATAAAGTACCATTTCTGGGACACATAATCACCGGAGATGGGCTATCAGTTGACCCGGAGAAGATAGCTGCAGTTGAGACATGGCCAACCCATACATCAGTTACAGAGGTTAGGAGTTTCCTCGGACTTGCCGGATATTATTGGAGGTTCGTGGAAAATTCATAAAGTAAATACTGAATAAATAAAAGGGGTGCGCTAACCACCTAAGTGAATGCAATGTGAGGACAACTTAGTACGTATGGGAAAGTGTAGGCTAGACATATGATGACGTAATTCACCAATCGTCATGACTGGCTAGTATATGCCACATATGCCCCCATACAAGGGCACTGTATAATAACGTCCATCTCTGAAGAGCATGGCATCTGTATAATTTATCGTCCATATCGCTCCGAAGAACGTGGCATCAGTATAGTATATCGTCTATATCGCTCCGAAGAACGTGGCATCAGTGTAGTATATATCGTCCATAGCACTCCGTCGAGTGTGGCATCAGTGTAAAGGAAGTGGGGTATCCCATACGCTTACTGGTCGTCCTCCCTGCCCAATGTAGATATACAAGTCGTGAACACGACGTGGACATCTCGTACTATAATGCAAGTCTCTAAAGAAATAAACACTAAGCTAAATACCGTCACACGTATTGCTCGCACCGATGGCCAGTCGAGTATGAGGCACGCGTCCCTACATAAACTCACTCTGTGACGTGTAATGATACGTGTCAAGGCCTGGGGAGTCATACTAATAACTTCACAACTTTAGGTGGGTCTACTAGACACTAGGTCAGACACAAGTCCTAACGTTAATGCCTTCGTTGACTGCACCCGAGTCTCTCTCGGACGCGCACAGTTATATAATATAAATATACAACTAATAATACAGAATTTAAATAGTACAACAAGGCAAGGTATACTTGCCTGGCAAGAAAGCTGCGTAGTACCAATAACCTGCTCCTGAAGTCGCGTAGATAAATCCAATATCCTCGGGGTCAGCGTGCACAAGCACGAAAATCGGAGGTGTCTGTTGCGGTTTATCTGGCAAGGGTGACGGGTCCACGATGTCAACGATGACGAGGGTAATGACGATGAGATAATTTGGTTAATGATGGTGGTTATGTTGATGATGGGGGGGTTATAATGGTGATGATGGTTACAATGGTGATGATGATAGAATGATGATAGAAATTATGATAATGGTGGTGACGTGGATGATGACTGGGATGATGATGATGATGTGGATGATAATAGTGAAGGGGTGATGATGTGGTGATTGATGATAATAATGGTGATGACGAAGACGATGATGTGGGCGATGGTGATGACGAGGACGATAATGTAGATGCTGGTGATGACGAGGATGATGATGATGACTAGGTTGATGATGTGGATGATGATGTGTATGATGGTGGTGACGAGGATGATGATGACTAGGTTGATGATGTTTGTAATGGTGGTGGTGTTGATAATGGCAATGGTGGTGGTGATGATAATGTAGGTAGTGATAATGTGATGAAGGGGTGATGACTGTACTCCGGTCGGGGGGGAGGTCCGGCCAGGGGAGGGGAGGTCCGGTCAGGGGAGGGCAGTGAAGGGGAAGGAGGACAGGGAGGCTGCTGGTCGAAGTGCAGATCAGGGAGAGGTGATGGTTCAGGGTGAAGAGGTGCACGCCGGGAGGTCGAGGGAAGGAGAACGGGAGAAGGAGTCGACGTCGGGATGGGATTCTCCGGCGGGACTGCTCGGTTGCTCAGGTGGTGGGGACTGCTCGGTGATGTGCAGTCGGAGGAGATGAAGGCGGTTCAGAGGGTGTCGGGCTCCGGTCGATGAAGACGTCGGGTTGGAGAACGCCGGGGTTGGGTGATCGTGCTCCGGCGAGACTGTCATGGGGAATAGGGTGGTGGTGGTGAGATCTGCTGACGGGGAGAAGGAGACGAAGGGGGAGTACAGGCCGGAGAAGAGGCAGCGGGGGCGGAGTCAGACGGGCACGGCGGAGGGAAGGAGACGACAGCGGGGTCGAGCTCCGGTGGCTCGGGAGGAGGAGGAAGGAGACTCGTGGCGGATGGGAAACTGTTCGTGGAAGTCCGGCGAGGATGGCGAAGGAGGAGGGGGTTGCTCCAGCGAGGTCAGGGCAGCCGGTCTGCGCAGGGAAAGGGAGGAATGAGGTGATAAATAGGGGATTTGGGGTGGTCGTCTAGATGTATGTGTGTTTTGGTTTAGAAAAAAATAAAGAAAAGAAAGAAAAAGGTTGTATTTATATACATGTGGGATTTTTAGGTTTGGGGGTTGACCTAAGATTAGGGCTTGGTCAACACTCCTTGGGATTGGGCCTTGGGCTCACATGAGGATGTTTGGAGGGCCATAATTGTATTGTTTAAATGCAAGGATAGATTTAGAATAAAGGGGGCGATGTTGCGCGTTGCACATCCCGAACATTATAGGAAATTTCCTATGAAGGGGAAAGTTAGATTTCTTCATGTATTGTCCAATGGGGTGGACACCTCAATACAATTTTGCATAAAAGCGCCCAACAATTGGAAAAATTGCACAAAGATGGAAATTGGGTTTTAATTAATTAATTGAATATGCAAGGTGTTCTTGAATTAATTTGAAGTACATGGAAATAAAATTAGGTGGGACACAAGTGTCATAGTCGTAGAGGATTCAGTGTAGAATATTATCATAATTTTGGGTTGCACAAAACGGCCAAGATTGTGTCTCCAATTTTGATTGGAACGCACAAGGGTACAAAGTCATATTTTATTTAAAATTAAGAAATGACGTCCGCGATGTTTATTATGCGACTAAAATATAGCACTAGAGAGCATAATTATAAGTTACACCAAGGTCAGAATAGAAGGCGGTCATATCTAGGGTAAAAGTGTGAAATTTATAGGAAGGCCATGGCTAGTGTAGTGCTCCAATTATCGAAGCAACGGTAAGGTGCGCTAAGTGATATAAATATTGCATAATTAAATAAAATGCCGTGTTCTAATTCTAATTGGGTTCAAACTAGCCATAGTTTCACTATCTAAGCCAAGTAGGCATAATTTTGGGTGAGGGGGGTTTACACAATCCACATAAAGAATAAACATGAAGAATGAACAATTAGATTCATAGTCTGCAGCCCACTAGCATATATGTTCAAATAGACTTCAAAGAATAATAAAGTCTACCAAAACTAGGCTACAACAGAAGAATAAGTCAATAAAAAAATAAAGAAACATAATAATGGATAATGATGAATGTTAATACAAATAGATTAATTTTATCAAGTATCTAAAATGCGTCCGGTAGAGACAAATCCCTTACTAATAGACGGAGAAGATAAGGATAAGAAAATATATCAAAGTCCATGCTAAAAATGAACTAAGCAATAGCCGAGTCGTCACTGTAGTTGTACCCTCATCTGGTGTCTATTCATAGGACTCCAAGTAATCCTGCACATTGGAGAACGGATTTAGGTCCTCAGTGGGACATAACAAGATACAACATGTGAGCCAAATATATACAGTATAAACATGCATAAATAAAAAGTAAGAAAAGAGAAAATATGACTAAGAAATAATGGAACGTGCATACAAGAACAAATACGTATAAATGAACTGCTGAAAAAGAAACGCACAAATCAAATACCAAGTCTCCATAAACATATAGCAAGGAAAATCAAAACGCATAAACAAAACCCTCGCCCCTAGTATGGACTCACAAGTTTGCTTAAACAGTCAACCCTTGCCCCTAGTGTGGACTCGCAGGTTTGGTCAAACAGTCAACCCTCGCCCTTAGTGTGGACTCGCAGGCTGAGAAAAATAGAAACATAAATAGCAGTTCAATCATAACACACTCGTTCTCCCACCCCATGATACAGTATGGCACGTGTAAGATACAGATTACAATCAACCAAGTATGAACTACCACAATGACAAGTCATCTACTAGGCCTATCATATGAGAACACATTAATGGGCAACAAAAGGAAACAACACTAGCAAAATGGCATGCATAAGAAAATAGAATTTAAGCATATAAATATACTGTAAGATGGCAAAGTATCTTGCCTTGTAGTCCAATTCCGCTGAGGTCCAAAATTGAAAATTAGATTCTAAATCCTAAAAGAATACCACGATACCTAATTAATTACTTAATACAATTTTCTTAATTTCTACTTAGCTTATCCAATTAAGAATATAACTAATCCTAGGTTTAATATATTCTTTATTGTTTATTTGTATACTATTCTTATACCTTAGGTTAATAGCAATTAGGGAAAAGGATAGGGTGCTATATGAAAAACATACTTACCATTTAAGCATGCATGCACGTGAGTAAGAATTTAGAAAGATCTAAATGAATTTATGTGTAGTCATACTATTACTTCATGTATACAGTATAAAATTCACTTTATGAGTAGTGTACATTGTCATCTATTTTCTTATTTCATATCTTTCGTTCATTTTAGTTGCTGCCAATCTATTCTTCTCATATTTATCTATGCAAGCAATTATGCTAAGGGAGGTGTGGGGTTCTTACCGTGAAGATGTTACTCCGTTGGAGAATCGACTGCGTTGGGATGTTCGCTGGGTCGAGGGGTTGATGGCGTGGGATTTAGGCAATTGACCCGAACGTTAGTCACGCTCACTGTGGTAAAACTTCACACAAGAATGACTATTGCTCGGTCCGGCGTCCGCAGATGAGCACGATGGGCTCGGTGGTGGCTACGACATCTTCGATGACGCCAGGGACGCTGGGTTCGTCTTGGCGTTGCGTTGAGCGGCGCGACTCTGGTTGCGCGTGAGATGTTCCTTCGCGCGGTGGCGCATGTTGACTGCAGCGAGTTCGGGTTCCCGCGACGCCGTCATCGGCCTGGAGTCATCTGTTGGGCTTTGGCCGATAGGACAGTGGTACATACCAGTCGGGTTGGGTGTTAGCTTGGCCGACGAAACTTTCGGCGGATTGTTACCCTAGTGTCCAGTTTGCAAGGAGGGGATGGTAATGTTGCACGGCGGCCTCGGAAACTAGAGGGAAGGATGAGTCAGAAGATTAGAAGGGTGCTGGTTAATAGGTTTTGTAGGGTAAATAGATTTTATAGTTGCTTTTTACGTATCAACCGATAAGAGGTATTTAAATGTTAGTTAGACGCTCTTATAGATTTAGGATTTTGAATTATTTATATATGCTTTAGGATTTATTTTGATATTGATATAAAGATAGAGATGAATATAGGATAGAGCAGATTAGATGATATTGATTCTCTTTATAAAATATTATGATAATGATATGTGCATTCTTTATGTATCCTATACATAGCCATGCCCGAGTTGAGCAACATAGTAGTTTAAATATTTGAGTATACATCTAATAGTTATCACTTAATTATTTTATATTTATATATTAATATTTTCCTTATCTAATATATATATATATATATATATATATGTGTGTGTGTGTGTGTGTGTGTATTGGCTCAAAAAGAAGAAGAATGGAAATAACAGTGCCACTTCTAACTTAGGGATTATTGGTTGTATGTGTACCTTCAGCCTGGCCATATACATCTATGCTTATAGATATTTTCCCTTTATGAGTGACCCCTTATTTCTTTATTTAATTATCTAGGAAATACTTAAGGCCATTTTTAATTACTTACGAATATTAATGTCAACTGCTAATTTAGAAATGCAAGAAATATAATAAAGTTATAAAATTTAGGATAGGGACTTTTTAAGTTATTGGGGGTGAGGCTCTCAACACTGATGCGTATGTTATAAATTTATCTCCTATTGCTTCTTTGCTGGGTTATGTGCCTGACAAAGTATGGTACAACAAAAAATCGTCATACAATCACCTGCGAGTGTTTGGTTATAAGGCCTTCGTGCATGTACCGAAGGATAAGAGATCCAAAATTGAGCCAAATATGAGGCAGTGCATCTTTGTCGGCTATAGTTTGGATGAGTTTGGCTATAGACTATATGACCCAGTGGAAAGAAATCTCTATAGAAGCAGGGACATCATATTCGTCGATGATAAGACCATGACCAACACTCAGGATTTCGAGATTCCTTCTGAGGCTGAGGAATTGCCTGAGTTAGAGTTATTTCACTTTGAGCCATTTTCAGAGGACATTGAAAAGAATCCAGATATGAGGGAACCAGTACCGATAAGGTATCTGTACTTATAATTCTAGTAACCATAGTTGATAATGGGTCCATGTGTCTGGTTTTTAATTTTATGTAAGAGTTCGAAAGCCGTACAGATAGATCGCCCGTAAGGCAATTGACCGGCCTAAAACTGATTAAATGAGTTATATAACTGATTTAGATTTCTATTTTCGGTAAGATAATTATATGAAAGACTATCCTAGACCTCTAGATATATTTTGAGCATTGAACTAGACCCGTACTAGGACTCGCACATAGACTAGATACCCTAAATCCCAAACAATATCATTTTTCATGAGCAGACATTATATTGCCAATATATTGTCTGTAGGTACTGAGCCCAGCCTACTGACTAAGCTAGCTCTTTACCTATTTGTTATCTGGTTTTTGTTATAGGGATGTGATTGGAAGAGAGTTGGAATTGATGACTTGGCGTCCATCTAGTGACTCAAAGTAATACTTTTTTTTATAACACTCTCTCTCTCTCTCTCTCTCTCTTCACTCATTCTTATGTCCACCATCGTATCCTTCTTCTTCTTTCTCTCTTCTCCTTGGACCTAAAGCTAGGAGCTGAACCTAAGAGCTCTAGAATCAGCCTTAAGGTTTGGTAGTAGTTGCTAAACCCACCTAGGGGGAGGAGGAGTAGAAGTGTTAGGCTTGGAGCTTACACCATAGACAAGTACATCTTGTCATTGTGAATAGAAATAGGGTTTTCTCTTGTATAATTTATTTTTATTTATTGTTGCTTAGTTTTATCCAAATTAATTCAGTTTCTTTTAATATTTATTATAATTTTCATACAAATGTCATGAATTTGGTATGGGATTGATGCTAGAATCTAGGTTGGGGATAAATCCTAGAATACTAGGTTATAGCTTGGATTTGAGTGTGAAAATTTGGGTTTGAATCCACACCCTAAGTTCCTAAGTGATGTAAGAACCACATACTAGTTTTCCCAATTGTTAGGGAACAATTGATGATAAATTTATAGGACTTGGATATAAAAAAAACCATCAGCAAAGTTGCTGACTGTACAACATCAGTGCAGCCAGTACTAACATACTATTAGTATACTATCAGTATACTATGTAGTGTGCTCATTTTTCCAACAAGTCCAGTTACTATTCTATGTGACAGAACAATATACTAACCGTACACTAACAAAATACTGGCAGTATACTGACAATATAATACCAATATATTATCAATATATCAATAGTATAATGTCAATATACTATTGTCCTGCTAATTTTTTAGGAATTTATCCTAGTTTTGTGTCATTTTGTCTTGTGGACATTTAGCCTTACTTGAAATATTTTCTAGTGCCTACCCAATGTCCCTTAGTACCGGTATCAGAAATTTATCTAGCTTTCAAAACCTTCACCCCCGAACCCCCATGAGGGGCTCTACACCCTCGACCACCGTTCGCTGACCGATCAACAGAACCCCCGTCATTCTGCTATAATGTGTAGGATAAATTGATTGTTAAGACCTACAAATTAAATGATGGATTTTGTGTGAACTAGTAAGACCCTAGAAAATCTATTGTTGGGGTATCTAGTATCTAGTTGTCGTATCCCAGACTTTGATATATTTGATAATTAGTTGATCGAAGAATTATTGATGATGTTGGACCACAAGTGGTTGATTACTTGACCTTGTTCCTGACCTAGCTATATTGTATTCATGCTATATATATTATTCTATACAGATACTCCCGTAGTTGGTCAGTAGTCATAGTGTATATTAGAAGTAGAAATTATAGATTGATTGTTGCATCAACGCTCGGGATGAATCTAGGATGGAACCCTCGAGAACTAACGTGAATTCATACCAATGTACCCGTAGTTGGTCAGTAGTCATAGTGTAGATTAGGAGTAAAAATTATAGATTGATTGTTGCATCAATGCTCAGGATGAATCTAGGATGGAACCCTCGAGAACTAACGTGAATTCATACCAACGTACCCGTACTACGGTACACTATATATGATAGATGGTCGTCTATTCATGACACAGGTTCCTTGAAAAATGATAGAGTTAATTAGCTAGTTAAAACACACGGATCATTAGGAGATAGTGTGGTATATCCTTATACTTTTGGAGCACATTATTTGATATATTCATAATACCAAGACAATGTCTGCACTATAAAATCGCTGGAACAGTTATACAGCACCGACCGGGTGGCCGCCTTGCAAGGATACCGAGGACCGTTATTATTTATAATTATTATTCAGGCTTGGTTAGTCCTGCTTAAGCAGTGTACGATTGACGAATCGTTATATTGCATTCCTGGGATAACCCAAATACTAATATTGTAAGGTGTAGGAAATGATTGGTCTCTCTATTAAATCACTTGTATGTATACTATATCGCCTGCTAGTAGTCTTGGGGATGTAGGTTGTCTCGGCTTAGTGGTTTATTCCTTGTCCTTGTTTGGTATAGGGTTGGACTACTGTCCAGACGATAAGCTACAAACCTAAGCTATGACACATATTACTATGTACTGTTATTGATTGGGTCTTCTTGCATTATTTACTCATGCTTTCTTGTGGTACTTGTTATTAGGGGTTGACCATCTAGTTTTGTTTGGCCAAATCTAGTAGCAGAACGTGAGGATCAACTGTCTCTCCAGCCGATAGTACTTACCAAGGGGATGATTATCAAGGGGCTTAAGTGGGTTTCTTCTCTACCACGCTTATTATCATTTTGATTCTTTTTGGACATTTATCCTCCGGACACCTGTTCAACCCATGTATTCTGGGAGTCTGTTCCCTAGCCATTTTGGCAACATGATTGTATATATATCAGTCTATTGTTGATGATGTCATTTATTAATTGATACTATATATATATATATATATATATATATATATATATATATATATATATATATATATATTCTTTATTCATGCTTTTTGTTTCACTGATTGAGGCAGTATATTCTGTGAGATCATAGAAGACTTGTATTGTAGTCCATACCCTCTTGTCTAGGTACAACCATTATCGTATTACGGGATCTGACGTATACCATAGTACGTAGTTGGCTGAGTCATATCCTCGTTCTCCGTATTTTGGTACTGGATATGACATATGGTGTTTTGGTTCAATAATCAAGTTACACCCATATGGTCTTACATAGGTTTAATATGGACAAAGAAAAATTCTCGTGTACACCCATGATCGTCCATTCTCTAATGCTAAACGACTCATTCCGTCCTAAGGAAGACAATAAAAAAGGTATTAGAACATAAAGTTCTATATCTAACTACAATAGGCACATTATTGTACTTAGCTCAATGCACTAGACCAAACATCTTATTTGTTGTGAATCTCTTATCTAGATTAAGCGCCATGCCAACATGCCGTCACTAGAATGGCATTAAAGGCATCTTTCGTTACTAAAGGGTACAATATGGACTTATTCTATCACTACATCTCAAAATGGATCAAAATCCCTTGATCTTCGAAATAATGCTCGTCGTGTCGGCTATGTCGATGCCAGTTATTTTTCTAACCTGCACAAGGCAAGATCCCAAAGTAGTTATCTTTTACCATTTAGGATAGAACTGTATCTTGAAAGTTTAAAAAGTAGGTCATAGTCGTTACGTCTTCAAAACAACAACAGTAAAAGATTGAAGTCAAGTAGATCCGATCCCAATACAACTTGTACAACATGTTCACAATGTCCTTGCAAAACTCTATTTTCCAAAAGATTGTTCATGACATCGGATTGCAGAAACTTCCTGTATTGCAACACTCGTAGTTTGGAATGATGTTGACATCGGGAGGATATCCAAAAGTATACTCATTTGAGCTTAATATACTCTTTTTCCTAACTTATGGACATTTTACTGTATATTTGGCACCCTAAGAAGGTCTTAACGAGACACCCACATCACGATGGTCATATCTTTAAATTGTTTCACACCCTGAAGACGTATCGACACCGGTTTACTTTTTCTCTTTGATTACAATTTTTACTATTGGATTTCAGAATTGATGTTTTAGTGATGTCCATTTATATTTATATATCCTTTAAACTCGTGTTAATCTGTATGCCTGAAGACTAACGCTAATTTGTATACCTGAAGACTGATGCTAATTATTCCTAAAGACTGATCTAATAGTGCATACTCAAAGGGGGAGTGTTGCAATTTATAATTGCCAAGATTGAATGATTCTCAATTTTCGGGATCATTGTTCCATATATAAGATATGATGTAACAACCTTCATGGCTTGAGGATATATACTCTCCTGTAAAACTCTTTGATGGATTAGACATATTATACTACAAAGAGACTATTCTCTCTCTCTCTCTCTCTTTTAGAATTTCTATGGAATTCTCATAGTACTATCCAGGCTCGGTTCGGCCAGGCCCGTGAACCTTGTGCCGGACTAGATTGAGATTTTCATCTTGTGCTAGACTAGGCTGGAATTTTCACTCTTAGGTCTGACCCAGCCCGTTATAGTGCATGGGCTTGGGCTCGGTCTACCCAAATTAGGGTCGGGTCGGCCCAGACCAGCCCACTTAGCTCATACAACACAATGGAATTGATAACAAATGAACACAATGGAATTGATAACAAATGAACATATATTACATAAATAAATGAGTATTTCGAATCGCCTATTCCTCGATGTCCAGCAGTAGAAGGAAAGTGCTAGTCTCGACACTCGCTCTCCTCCGCGGAGGACTCCGCTTCCACCATCCCTATGGCTCCCTTCTCTCTCCTAGGGTTTCCGCTCGCCGCTTCCTCTCCTCCTCCGGACCTAGGGTTCCGGCTCCCTCCTCCTTCCCCACCAAATTTACTAGGGTTTCTTACTCGTCGACATCGGACGGCGGAGGAGCCTCCGCGTGCTGGAGCTGCGGCGCGTCAGCTGGCCAGCCCGGCCCGTTCCTCTCCTGCGGCCGCTGCCGGAGCGTCCAGCCGGTCGACGACTCCGTCGACTACTTCCAGATCTTCGGGCTGTAAGTATCCCTCGGCTCATCTTAGTCATGCCTGGTACGCGTTCGACACGGCAGAATACGGACACAGCGACACAAATCGTGGCATTGACACGGTACCTGTTCTTGGAGCGTCCGTGGTCCTACCTGTGCCCTATGTTGCACGGACACGAATACGACCCGACATGCCACGGACATGGCCATTAGTTTGGTCTGACCTGGTGTAGTTTAGAGTGCCCAGTACGTGTTTGACAAAAAGCCACATGGGCGCTGCTCCGATTTATGGAGTGTCCGTGCTTCTCACTTGTAGCAGTCGGATTTAGAAGTATTCTATCAAGCGAATATTCAAATTTGGAATGACCTACATCACCTGCCTACTTGAAGTTCAGTGTATCAGAAGTTATGGCGCAACTGAATTGAGTCTACTGTCTGGCAATCTTGTATGTATGTATGTATGTATGTATGTATGTATGTATGTATGTATGTGTGGATAACAAGTGTGCCGTTTATTTGAATAACCAACAAGAAGACTGGTCATCACCTTGCTTTTGTGAAATCCCAAGATTCTGCGGTGTAACATGGAATGCGTTGTAAATGTGGTTAGCTGTGGAGCATAACCAAATATAAAAATAAGCTGACAAAATAATGATTGGCTTGTGACAACCCCTACTATCCGTTCCATGAAGGGGACCAATCGGTGTCAAGTTCCTACCAAAGATGAGGCTCCTACTATCCGTTCCATGAAGGGGACTAATTGGTGTCAAATTCCTACTAAAGATGATTACAAGTAAACCCGATTTAACACCGACCCTTTATAAGGATCCATATTTTTGTTCATGCAGTTTATGCTCGTGAAACCAAGGAGAACCCTAATTTAATACTCCAGGGAAAATTCAAAACAAGAGTTAAATAGTTAGTTTTGTTTGGAGATCTCAGCGTCAAATGGACTCATTCTGGCATATTGTCTACACCAGCGGTACAGAAAAACAACTTATGATCCTACTTTAATTGATACATAAATCTTTTAATAAGATTCTGCTCTCATAGATACATACTGGTAGTAGGAGCCTTGACCAAGGCAATTAAATTAGTTTGAAATGTTTTCTGTGTTGATCTAAGCAAGCTCAACTGTAAGTAGGTCATTCATTTGTTTCCCCCAACCAGTATAGTCAAATGCGCGCCTTACTCCTAGGCGCAGGGGCAATGCCTCAGGGCACTCTAGGCAGGGAGCAATTCTTAAGGCGCACCTAAGGCACTCCTTTTCTGAGCGCCTTGGAATAGCTAAGGCGCGCATTGAAAAACTTGTAAAAAAAATAACATGTTAAGACTTTTTTTTTGAACTGTTGTACTGTTTTTAGACTGTTTTTTGAACTGCTGTACTTTTTTTTTTTTTACTGTTTTCTCTCACTCATTCAATTCAAAGTGATTGCAACATAGACATGGGGGAATTTGAAGGACACATGTTTATCAATGTAGAAATCCGATGTATATATATATATATATATATATATATATATATATATATATATATAATTTTTGCGTCTCGCGTCGCTCGGGCGAGCGTCTTAAGTGCGCCTTGTGCCTCAGGCGATTTGGACTCTTTGCCCTCGAGTGCGCCTTGCGCCTTTGACTACCTTGCCCCCAACTTTGTCTCATAGGTCTAAATGTGCTACTTTCTTGAATCTGAAAGCTTAGTATGATAGACTGACTCTGACAAGTAGGAAAATAAGTGCGGAAAAGTCAAATGTGTTCGCTGGCAGTGTCTTTGCAGCTGAAAAGACGTAGTACTCAGTGCAAATCTGTATCATTCTTTAGGCTAAGAAATGCTTCTGTATCGTTCTTTAGGCTAAGAAATGCTTGGAAGGGGAGTTTTAATTAGGCAATACAAATCACAAACTCAGTATGCCTCTATAAAATCATCATTTTAGTACATGGGATGCTGTGGGGAACTAGTAAGCTCCAATTAAGAGCTTTGCTTATTTGTTTGGAGTCCCTTTTTCATGAAATACCACTTGCTGTGAATTATAGTGATACTTTTTTCTTCTGACTTCGGATATGTCACGTACTATAAACAGGGAAAGGGTATATGATATAAGAGATGATAACCTTGAAGGCAAGTACAAAGATTGGCAGAAGAAACTACACCCTGATTTAGTTCATTCAAAGTCTGAGGTTCGTGTCAGTTACAAAGTGTGATTTTCATTCCTCCATTTCATGTACAACTTTTACCTGGGACTTAAGAGTTCTAGTGAATTCCTATTATGTAGAAAGAAAAAGCTTTTGCTGCTGAGCAGTCAGCTCGAGTTATTGATGCATTTCACACTCTCAGCAAACCACTGTCAAGGGCATTATACCTGGTAAGCTGGCTATGTTCTTGATATTTTGGGTTTTCTTCTCCATGTTTTACTTTCGCTTTATAGCTTTTTGCATATTAGATAATGGACACAATGTCCTTGAATGTGATGCATGGATTACTAAAATTTGATTATGATTTTCGGTAAGACAATTCTTTGGTACATTGCTTCACCTATTGAAAGGTCTAAAAGTAGTGCCCAGGATCACAAGTTTTGTTTTACTGCCATTATGCTTCTAGCATACATACAGTTCTCTTCTCATTTTGCCATGTCATTTTAAGTGGTGTACTAATTAGTAATCTTAAGGATAAGAAAAGTTTTTTTTCTTAGGTGATACATGATAACATTGAGAAGATATACTGTGTTATAGGAATTCTAGACTGTGTCCATTCAATACCTCATACTTAATTTATACTGGAGTCCTAATATTCCACTAGTGTGAGAAGGGGTTGAGATCTTACTCACTGTCATAGAGATAATTCTCTTGTTCTTTGGATGTCCCTTCCGAAGATGTAAACTGTGGCCTTGAAAGCAAAAATATTGAGGGAAGAAAAACGTGATGTTCATGCTTTTGACAATTGAAAACTGAGCTTTTCGTGCTATAGGTTTGATGAAATGATTAAACTTGGAGTAATAGATATCTTCGTTATGTCTTGATTATTACAATATATAGAAGGTTGTAAATCGTAATACCATTTTGTAGTACAAAATAGTAAGGCTTAATAAGTGTCATGGTTCGTGAATATAGCCTTTTGAGCTTTAGGGTATGAATGGACAAAGTATCATTTCTTGTGAGAGTGCCTACCATTTTGTAGCACAAAATAGTAAGGCTTAATAAGTGTCATGGTTAGTGAATATAGCCTTTTGAGCTTCAGAGTTTGAATGGACAAAGTATCATTTCTTGTGAGAGTGCCAACTGCCAAGAGAAGGAGAAGATCCGAGAATATACTTACTTAGCCTAAAAGTAATTCAACAAATATGCAGATAATATGTTGAGGTTGTACTACATAAGAAAGTGCTGTTTGGTTGCTCGAGTTATATGGTTTTGTACCTGTTTCACAAGAGCGAATGTTTTAGGCTTGTAGAACCCTCTTCCATAAAATCAGGTTTTAGGAAGATTTGAACTATATATATATATATATATATATATATATATATATGTCCTGATCAAAAGAGCTATTATTGGTCTATTTTTAGTCAATTTAACCATGGAGGTTTGACCTCATCATTGACTCCAGTTCAGCTTTTGGAATATATGGTAAGAACAACAAACATGAAATGAAAATGTTCTGTTACAATAAACTTGTGCATAGACCTGTGCCCAAATTTCTGAACCATGAATATGATCATATGGGAATCAATTTATGTCTGATATTACATATACATTCAAAGTACTAGGATTGAAGCAGATAGACGAATGGATGTGCTATATGTGATTGGATGAAACTAATATCTGATATGATAACCTCGATAAGACTGTGGATGGGTGGGGTGAATAGGGTTTTATATTATTTGAACAAATAAAGAAGACAGAGCAATTGAAACTTGAAAGATGCATGATATCAAATGCTCGATGTATCATGGTCTCCGCCATGAAGGCAATCTAGTCCCGTAATTCTCTCCGGCTTTAATCCACTATTTGAGAAATAGCATACAACACGAGCTTTAATCCGAAGACTCGTCAATTTCGTACACTTGAGCTTTAATACGAAGAGCTCAATGACTTCGAAAACACGAAGAGAAAGTTGATCTTCTAAACACTTGAAGGTCGAAGATTACAACTCATTAATACTCTAACACAATGGTAGTTGGCAATAAAGGCTACGTGTATTAGAGCTATAGGGTGTTTGGTGGTTTTGAAACTTTATGGCTCAAAGGAATAGAAATAAATGAGGCTTCACTCAAACCTTAAATACAAACCACCAAAAGCATACATTTAATGTGCAATGCTGCTGCGCAGACGGTATACCGTTGATATACCGCTCTATACGGTAACAAATAGAAAATGACTAGTTTTCTAGCTATTGGTTGCATTAAATGCTCCAGTGCTGAACAGGCACTAGGCGGTCCTAGACCGAATCGAAAATCCCCTGTTCGACGGGTTTTGCGCCTGTTCAGCACCTAGGCAACTCTGCTCGGCAGTTCGAATTTTAAGTTTTCTTAAATTTTTTTATGCTTAGTTGTATTGTAGATATGTTGTTTGGATTTTAAGATTGGATTTGGATTTAGAACATTATAAATTCAAATTTGTATTATGGATATGGTGATTTCTTTATTAAGTGTGTTTCATTATGAAATAATATTGATGATGTCTTCATGAATCATGATAATGATAGAATCTAAGTTGATGATTTTTTTATTAAGTTTTATTATGATATAATACTATATAAGCTGTTACAAGAGAGTAAAAAAAAAATCTGTTCGACGCCTAGGGGGCCTAGGTGCCCCTCCTCTGCACCGAATCCGTCTAGCGAATTTTAGAACACTAAAATACTCCGAAAGTTACCTAGCGGTTTACCAGTCTAATGGATATCAACCTAATCTCAAGGTTCTGTTTGAAAACGAGTTTTTACCAGTCTATCGTCGGTATACCGTAAGTGGTATATTGTCGGTATACTGATAATAATATTTTTGGCTCAGGCTAGGTTATGTTTCAAAACTGGATTTTATCACAGTACCATATCGTTGGTATACCGGTAGGAATGTTTTTACTCAAACGTAGGTTCTGTCTGAAAGTGACTTCTTGTCAATGTACCGCCTGTATACTGCAAGCGGTATACCGCCGATATATCGGTCTGACTCCCAGTTTCAGACAATTGTATCTTAGGGTGTGTTTTTGGATGGGTTTTCTATTGCCAACTACACAATGAGTTTACATGGAGTCCTACGACATATTACAAGATTATAAACTGAAACAATACATGAAACTTGAATACTTCTTTTTGTATTGTGTTGGGTGAACGCGCCATCTTCAATTCAATATCCTATATCTGGCATCTATCTTTTAATTATAAACATCTTGTTGAGTGACATCGTGCCGATATTTCTGTGAGAAGTGTTAGTCCAATAGCATATATATAATTTTTGTAAATAATCAAAATCTAAATTATGGAATGGGTCAATAATCTCCCCCATTTTGATAATTGACCAAAAAAAATTAATATATGAAGAGATAGCTCTCCCTAAATCTGAGACTTCCCTCAATGAGTACCTTTCGCTTCCATTATCACTAAATGGGGCCGAATAAACAGGATAGCCACATATATTACCATAACATAGTCATAGTGTCATAGAAGAAATGGAATGAGCATATAATGGAATGAACAAATGATTACTGAAATAACAGATAAGAAGCAAAACTTTAAACATAACATAACACCTAGTTTTGAAGCACTTAAAGGCTACACAGTTTTGAGACATAATCCAACTTTAATCATAACAAATAATGTCCCATAGGACTAGCAACAAGAACCTAACACATAACACTAAAGTTTTAAAGCAGTTAAAGGCTACACATAGTTTTGAGACAAAATCCAACTTTAAACATAACATATAACGAGATAACGTCCCAAAGGACCAGCAACAAGAACATAACACATAATACTAAGGTTGTGAAAAGCGCTAGGCGCTAGGCGGGCGGGCACCCGCCGCCTAGCGCCTTGCCCACCTAGGCATCCGCCTAGGCGGCCATCTAGATGTAGGCGGTTCAAAAAATATATATAAAAAAAAAAAACCTAATAAAAATTGCATAAAAAGTTAATAAAATTCCCATAACATGCATAGTCGGACGTCGGGGGGCTAGGCAAGCGCCTAGGAAAGCATCGGGCGGACACCAGCTGCCTAGCACCTAGGCGGCCGCCTTTTAGAACAGAGATACTAAGCACTCACTAAGATACCATACTAAACTGCCCTAAGCTAATAGTGACACCAAATACCAAATGTTGTCAAAAAGTTGCTGAACCAAGTCGAGATGCCAAGAGACTAGTGAGCAGGAGGATCATCCTCAGCGTCAACCTTCATGCGAGTGTGAGGTGCAACGATGCCATGAGGATCGATACAATTGGTATACATGAATCCATAAGCAGTGTGGTATTCAAAGCGAGGCCAGGAACTAGGGGATCACGAATGGATGGATAGTGGGAGCCAGTGATGATCACCTAATGCATGTAGTAATGGTGACTAGCTTGCCCTCGAGCAATAAGATGGCCAAGACCACGAATGCATAGGCGTAGGTCATCATAAATAGCCGCCATCCAGTTCCAAAATAATGGTGATCGACTCGAAGAAAGGAAGCACGAGTATGGGGGAACACGAGGGGTAGAGGGTGCAGTAAAAGAGAAGAGTTCAGTGGAGGATGCAACAACAATGGTAGGGCCTGGTAGAGGGTCAATGGTTGAGGCGGGATCAACATGGGGATCGATGAGGCGACAGAGAGGGGCTTGGGTGGGGGCTCGGAGGGACACGTAGATAGGTCGATTTTGAAGTATTGAAAAATAAGTGATGAACTTACCGTAAATGAGGGATTGGATGACATTGTTGCAGCTCTCAGTCATTGTCCAGATAATGGTCTTCGCTAGAGAGAAGGGAACCTCATTGTCCATTGGAAACATGGAAGAGAGCATCCAAAGTGATGATATCATAAATTTTGAATTTTGGAATGATAGTGGTGGAAATAAGACGATGAAGATCATAGTAGAATGGATTGAGATATATAGATGCAATTTTTAAGGGGCAATTTGGAAGGGCATATAGCATCGAGAAAATCTTCCCAACTAATGTCTTGGGAAAGGTCTACACGGAAACTATCTACAAGACCATCTCCAACATTAGGAACCCCAAAGATTTTACTTAGGGTTTTGGGCTTGAGAGTAAAGATCTTCCCGAAAACCATTGTCGAGAAACGAGTGATGTGAGGAATAGGAATAAGATTGCAATAGAAAGCCCGGATAGCTTTAGTAAAGACATGAATGCTGTGTTCCACCAATTTGTCCCAACCAAATCTAGTAAATAGGGGACGCAGTGTAGTCAAAGGCGCGCCTTTCTCCTAGACGTATGGGTAGCGCCTCAGGGCACTCCAGGCGGGACGCAATTCTTAAGGCGCACCTAAGGCACACCTTTTCCGAGTGTCTTGGAATAGCTAAGATGCGTCTTGAAAATCTTGTGAAAAAAATAATATGTTTAGACTATTTTTTGAACTGTTGTACTGCTTTTAGATTATTTTTTGAACTAGTGGATTTTTTTTGTTACTATTTTCTCTCACTTAATTCAAAGTGATTCCAACCTAGACATGGGGGAATTTGAAGTACACACGCCTCGCGTCGCTCGGACCCGCGCCTTAAGTGCGCCTCGGGCGATTTGGACCCTTTGCGCCTCGAGTGCGCCTTGCGCCTTTGACTACATTGAGGGGACGATAGCTGAGGTGAAGCACGAAATTTATAGGTTTGCTAGCGAAAATGTTCCTGTGACGGAAAGTAATGAACCAATCTTAGGATTGGGAGAGAACGAAAATAGTACCTATTGAAATTGCCCTCTGGGAGAGGAGGGCTGAAGCATTCTGGATCAGCACGATCAAAGGCATATGAAGTGTCTTCTTGGGTGATTTTTGAATGTTCGTCGGTAGTTTTAGGGGCCATGGTGGATCTGGGAAGGAAAGCTTAGAGGGGTTTGAGGAAGGCAAGGGAGATGCTAGCGAGAATAAATAGAGAGAGATGAGGAGAGTTACCAGAGAGGGAAGGGGAGGAGATGCGAGCAACTGACAAAGTGGAAGAGGCGCAACCCTTGGAGAAGGAGCAAATATTTCGGGAGAGGAGGAGACTAGGACCGAGGGTTTTGGAAGATGGAGGGATGCGGCTGCTAGGAAAATGAGAATTGATTGACATAAGATGGATCCCTAACAGGTTAGAGAAGAACCAACCCAAAATAGAAAATAGGAGAACCCGATAGAAATAAAAGTATCGCAGAACGGTACACCGACTACAATTTTTTTTTTAGATAAAACAACAAAAGATACGAGACTGGGCCAAAAATTCGAGATTAGTTAGAACTTTAGTTTGAAGTATCGGCTGATATCGATCCGATACGGTCGATACCGATACAATTTGGCATGTCCTGATCTGATACCATCTGATACTCGATACTGACCGATACCGACATTAGAGGTCTCTTTTCCGATCAATTCGGCAAAGAAAATAAATTAAAAAGACCAATTAGTAAGGGTGTAAAAGCATAGTAAGATTGTAAAAGCATATAAAAGAGGAAAACTTATCTATCACATATAAATCAATCGACAATAGTGACTACTATTTCATTCAATTTCAAAAATACTAAGAAAAAACCCTGTAAATACTTTAAATTATGCATAAATGTATAAAATAGATTTTCTAAAATGCTAATAATTTACTGATAGTTGTTTGTTTTTTTATACCAAAAAATCTGATACTCCGATCCGAAACCGCCGATACTACCAATACCGCCGATCCCGATACTCATAGGAATGGTCCAATACCGATTCCGATACCGATACTTTGAACCTTAGAAGACAAGGTTATAGGATGCCGATTTCTTGACGAATGAAGTTGAAACGGTCCTCGGCAAGAGGCTTTGTGAAAATCTTGGCAAGTTTGTATTCCCTGTCAATGAATTATAAACAAATATCACCTTTTTTTATTATGATCTCTTAGAAAATAGTGTCGAATTTCTATGTATTTTGTTTGAGAGTGACAAATAGGATTCTTTGTGCAATTGATAGTGCTAGTGTTATTGACATTATGAGAAGAGATAGCATAATAGTGTTTGTGTCATCCAAAGAATTTGGGCACAAAAACAACCGACCGCAATATACTCGTCAACTTTTGTTAAAAGAATTTGTTTTGCTGCTCTCTTGAAAAAACTTGGGCTAGTCCACCAAAATATCTTCTTTCCTCTCAATATCTATGTATGTATGTATGCTACTATGTTAACTCTTATGCCACTCCTATCCATCATCTATGTAGAAGGCTGAACTGAATCTTGCATATGCTAATGAAATGTTACACCAGTGAATTATCACATTTAACCACATATACGTTTGATCTTCAGGATATAGTCAAACATTATAGAACCAAATGTTTTGATCCTTAGGATGTCTTTAGCTATGTTCTAATTGTTATCCTGGCTTCTACAAATATTATTACATGGTTGTTATCTAACCAAGTATGTATCAGATGTATGAGTGGAGAAATATTACAATACCACCTATATATTACATTACAGATAAGAAAAGTGTTTTATATGAGAACGCAGCTACCAATCCTGGAATGTTCATTCCTTCGATAATCCCATTGTTGGTTTGTGACAGTTGCAACTTGAAGGAGTACACGTCGACGAAGAAAAAACAGTTGAAGACCCCGATTTGCTTGCTGAGGTAAAGTTCCTGACCCAGTTTGTTGGGAATTTTTTCAGTTCGTGGTTCACCCAAGGAATGTCAAGACTATTAAGGTGGAACGAATCATGGAATAACTTCCACCCGCTGTTTGCCTCTGCTTCGCTATTTATTTGGGTTGCTATAGTGATTCAAATCGTACCTTAGTATCTGGAAGTTAATATGTTCCCTTAACTAAATTACTTTTCAACCAAATCTTATGCACAGATGATGGAAATTAGGGAGGAAGTTGAGGAGGCTAATAGTTCTGAGGCACTTAATCAAATCCAGGCTCAGGTTTGCTGAAATGTTGCATATTGGCCATTTTGAACTGGGAAATTTTCTTATTTCCTCACTTGTTCTGATATAGATACAAAGAAAACTGGAAGTCTGGTCAAATTCCTTTCTAGAAGCATTCAAGAAGCGTGACTTTGAAGATGCAGTTGCTTCAACCCAGAGAATGAGATATTACCAGCGGGCTATTGAAGCAATTGTAGAGAAGCTCTGATTTTTTAAGGCAACCAATGAGATACAAAATGAATGGAGTTTAAATTATTTGATCGCAACTAAGTGGGCCGTGGCAGACCCTTCTAAATATACAAATCTCTTTTCTCCTGAGCTGTAGATCTTCACTGCTTCATCATGCTATACATTGTATCACAATATTTTTCTCAGGCTACTTCCATTGATTAATAAGTGATAGATCATCACTGCATCATAAAGCTCACTGTATTAATATATATTTTGCTATTATCTTAATTGTTGAGAAAGTAAACATGCTCCACTTCTCTTTTTTGTTGTTGTGCAAACATGTATATGAATTTGTATCACAATTGTACTCTTGCAGTTTTCATCATACAAAGAAACAGACTGTAGTACAGAGGCGAGTTGTTAAGCTATTTTGTGCCCATCAATTTGAGTTGCCAAATACATGTTTTTAATCTGTTGATTGGAATAACTTGTTTGATGAGTTCAGATTTGTTTTCGTAGTCGGGGAGATGGGCAAAAACTGTGGTAGAATTCTGAAAAGGTAGGAAAAGCTATTCGTCCTCCGCACAAAATATTGACCAGGTTAATCTTTGAGGCAAGGAAGCTGCTCCGCATACTGAGAAAGCCTTGAGCTTACTGAGGTGTGTAATGGGCCAGACGGCAGGGAATCCGGCCTAGGCCTGGTCCGGTCAATGTCGGTCTGGGTTGGCCCGGACCTGGTTCGGTCCGGCCCATAGCACATACGGGTCCGGGTTTGGTCTGAGATATCGGTCCGGAAGTTTGGTCTGAGATATCGGTCCAGAAGTTCGGTCCGACCTGGTTCGAAAACTAGTTTGAACCGGTTTAAACTCCCAAGTCCGGTCGATCCGGTCAATCGACCTAGTCTAGGTTCGATCCAGGTCCGGTCTGAACCAGAAAAGTCAAAAATAATAATTTACCAATTGGGAAGTATTTTTAAAAATATCTCCATTCTAATGGCTGGTTTTAGTTGTTTTAGGAGTATTTTGGTCATTTTGTTAAAAATAACCAAAATATCCTTATAATAACTATATTTTAGGGATATTTGGAATAATTTAGCGCCCGAAAATTCCTATAAATAGGACATAAATTATCAAAATTAACCATAATAAATTTTCTTTCCTCTCTTACAATATTTAGAAGCAAACAAATTTCTGAAGTTTGAAGTAACAACTTTCTGAAGCATGAAAGTTACAACTTTCTGGATACTGGAGTGCAATTTTCTGGAGTCTAAAATGTAGTTTTCTAGAAGTTTTAAATTTTGGAGGCTTCAAGTTGACGTTTAAAGTAATTTTAATAATAAAAATAATTGTTTTCCTCTCTTTTTTTTATTCGTGAATTTTCTTTTCTCTCTCTATCTCGGAAAAACAAAATTTTCTTTTCTTATTTTTTTTCTAAAAATTACCTTTTTAAATATGGATGTTACTGGTTCTAACCAACCTTATCAGAGTGGTTCCGAACAAAATTATAATTATTATATTAATTTTTATGAAAATAATCTTGTTCAAGATTTTGTAACACCGACACAAATGTTACCTCTAGAAGTTAGAAGTATGGCTAATAATTTTTGTCACCGATAATGAGGGAACACCAATTTTAGATATAAAAAAGATCAAAAATCAATAGCTAAAGGTGCACAATGCAAGAAATTTTTTAAATAAAAAAAAATGATGGCACAAACACTTTAAAAAGACACTATGAAAGTTGTTATGACAATGACACATTACAAGCTAGACAAATACAACTAAGCAGCGGTCTTCACCGATCTTTTATAGAAAATTTTACTTATTCTGCTGCTCGTAACAAAACTGAGTTAACAAAATATATTATTTGTGATGAACAACCTTTAACATTTTGTGAGACTGAATCATATTCTGATTATGCAAGTACTATTCTTAATCCTTGTTTTACTAAATATTTTAGATCTACTACTAGAGCGGAAGGTGTTAAAATTTTTGAAAAAGAAGAAGACAGTTTTAAAAAAATTTGTAAATATTAGTAAATTTGCTTTAACTTATGATATATGGACTAGTAAAAATAATTACCCTTATATTTGTATCACGACACATTATTTAGATTCAAAATAGATTTTGCAAAAATAAATTATCTGTCTACGACCTTTAGAATTCTTACATACTGGTGCTGCAATCGATGGAGCTATAATGCAATTTTTACGTGAATATGATATTCACAATTTTTTTTTCAATTTTTTTGATAATGCTAGTAATAACACTTCTTGTATTACTATTTTAAAATCATATTTTTTTGCCTATAGTTGAAGGACGACTTTTTCATACAATATATGCTTATCATATTATAAATTTAATTGTACAAAAATATCTTCAATTCTTTCAAACAAATTTAGAAAATATTATATCATGTTTAATTAGTTTGAACACTTCTGCAAGTAGACAACAAGATTTTAAAACGTTATGTGCACAATATGGTATGACTTTTAGGAGATTTATTAATGATGCATCATATAGATAGAATTCTATTTATTAAATGTTGAAATCTTCTATTAAACTTAAAGATGATATTACACATTATTGTAATGTTAATCTAAATTTTGATTTTTAAGTAACTAAAAATGATTGGTTAAATGCTAGTTCAATTTATAAATTTTTAGAATTATTTTACAATGCTACATGTATTTTATCTGGAGTTTATCATCCAACTTCTCCTTTAGTTTTAATAGAAATTATTAACGTCTCATTTATTTTGTAAATATAGAAAAGCTCCTGGTTTTGATTATGTTGTTTCAAAAATGGAAACAAAATTTCTAAAATATTAGCGTGATATACCTCTTTTATATTGTTTGGCTTTCATTTGTGATCCTAAGATTAAATTAGATGATATATTTATATTGTTAGATAATTTTAATGACAATACGAATGTTCATGTAAATAGCTTAAAATTAAAAATTAAAGAAATTTTAGATACTTTTGCTTTATATGAAAAAAAGAAGTTGTATCGAACCGACCGGGTACAACTGTTCAAGGTAGTAGTAGCTCCGATTTAATGTCTAAGTTATCCAATGCTAAAAGTATACTGCAAAGAAAGATAAAAAAATAATCATTCCTACCAACACAAGAATTGTCATTGTATATTCTTATGAAGAAGATGAAGATAATTCTGGATCGTATTTTTCAATTTTAGACTGGTAAAAAATACATGAAAAAACGTATCATATACTTTCTTCTTTAGTACGTGATCTTCTAGTGGTACTGCTGTCCACGGTAGCATCATAATCTTATTTTAGTACATGTTCGATGATGATAAGCAAGAAGAGCATGTCAGATATTTTGGAAGCCTGCGTCTGCGTTCAAGATTAGGTTCGTGCGAAAAAATGAACTCAACACTTAAGAGAAGAAAGTGCCAACATCAATGAGCTGGACTTTCAGTCTCTTACTTTGGGCGATGCTACTGGAGGAGAAGTTGAACAATAAACCTAGACGGAAGGCGGACGATAAACGACGTAAAACAAAAGAAAAGACTTGTACATTTTATTACAAAATGTATAGAAATAAAATCTCAAGTTTCATTTTTTTGTTACAAAAAAATGTTTTATTACATTTAAATTATAATGGCATTAATAAAATTGTTTTACTTTTTTCCCTTATCAAATTTCTGTTTTTTGAAAAAAAAAATAATGAATTGGGCCAGCCCTGATCTGGTCCGAACCCAGTCCGGTTCGACCGGCCCAAACTGGTCCACGGGTCCAGACTGGGTTCGCCCCTCTCGAATCCAGTCCGGGTCGGCCCGCCTTCTCTCATGAGCTAAGTCCGGTCCGACCCAGGCTAAGTCAAAATCGGTCAACTCTGGGTCCGAGCCGGCCCGACCCGGCTCGATAGACACCGTGAGCTTACTATGTAGTTGGGTGAGTTGTGACGTTAATTGTTAAGAGTTTATTAGTTTGTAAAGTAAATATAGACAACATTGCTAGAAGTCATGTGCTCCAATTTAGGATTATTTACGCTAACTACTCATATATTTTTGGTTTATAATACGGGGTACCTCTTTTTAAACAAATTACACTGACTACTACTACTTTTTTTGGTTTATTACGCGGGGTACCCTTACTTTAAGATAAAAATAAAAAGTTATAACACTAATTACCCATAATTTTAATTTTTGTTTTCCTTTCTAAAGGGAGGTATGATCAGTGTAATTTGTTTAAAAGTAGGAGTATTCCGTATTATAAACAAAAAATATACGAATAATTAGTATAAATAGCCCCCCAATTTATATGCATCTATGTGGCTTGAGGCCTACCGGACTCGAGAATCAATTCGAAAATTTTGTGTAAAGAAAATAATTTTAAATAACTTAGTAAAAACAAAAAAAATTCTGAGAAATTTATTGTAACGAAACGTTTCACCAACGCGGTCACTCCACGTTCCCGATATACGTATTTGGAACGTATTTTATTTTAGCATGGTTGAATGTGCATGGAGACTAGACCCATTCTTTGGTTTAACCTGGTTCATGGTTCATTTGTGGGTTGGTTCAAGTCATGAGAACCCTTGGTTCAACACTCAACCCTACCATATATAAGCCAACCTCTCATTCTCTCACTTCATTCCTTCATTTTATTTCTCTCTTGTATTTTCTCTCCCATTTCCATAGGCAAGTACACATTGCATGAAAAATTAAAAAATCCTCCTTATTAATTGATTATTATGTTCTTTGCATAATTTTAAACACTTTTAGAACTTGGAGTTTTCAGATTTGGTGGATAGAATTGAGTAGATCTACATTTTTAAGTTGTCAGGAAGATCAGAGAGCGACTTCGGGTTGCGCAAGACCGACATCGTCATTGGACAGATCAGCATAGTAGACCGATAGAGTTTCGTGTCGGCGACCATGTGTTTTTGCGGATTTCGCATGCCCGTGAGATTTGGGGTTCGCGGGAAGCTTAGTCTGCGATACGTTGGGCCGTTCGACATTCTCGATCAGGTAAGCGATGTGGTATATTGTCTTGCCCTTCCACCTTCACTACATGAGGTACACGATGTATTTCATGTATCTCAATTGCGTAGGTATGTCCCGGATCTGAGTCATATCCTCAACCATTCTGAATTAGTCGTTGTACCGACTTATCTTACGAGGAGCAACCCATATCCATTCTGGATCGAAGAGAGAAGGTACACAAGAATTGGACTATTTCTCTTGTCCGAGTTGTATGGGGACATCACACTCTTGGAGAATCGACGTGGGAGCACGAGGACGATATTCAATCTCGGTACGCGCACCTGTTCGATTCAGAAGGTATATTCTACCTTGAGCCTTCGTATCTAGATTTCATGATCATGTGATCACCTATGTGTTGTGATGATATTGCTTGCATGTGTAGTTTTACTAGTAGGATTATATCATGCTTGTCCTGACTTCTCTAGCTTACTTGGATTCGAATTTCAAGGACAAAATTTTTCTAAGGTGGATAGAGATGTCACTCCCCGTTCCTGATATACATATTTGAAATATATTTTATTTTAGCATGGTTGCATGTGCATGGAGACTAGACCTATTCTTTGGTTTAACCTGGTTCATGGTTTATTTTGTGGGTTAGTTCAAGTCAAGAGAACCCTTGGTTCAACACTCAACCCTACCATATATAAGCCAACCTATCATTCTCTCTCTTTATTCCTTTATTTTCTTTACCCCTCTTGTGTTTGCTTTCCCATTTCCATAGGTAAGTATACCTTGCATGAGAAATAAAAAAACCCTCCTTATTAATTGATTATAATGTTCTTTGCATGATTTTAAACACTTTTAGAACTTGGAGTTTTCGGATTTTGTGGATGAAATTGAGTAGATCTACATTTTTAAATTAGGGTTTCCATGGGTGCTATGAGTTTTTTTAGGTTTTGATATATTAAACATGTATTTTTGAAAAATAATTTTTTTTACATGACAGAGCTTTCAATTTTAAGCATTTTGGCATTTGATTCACTTGATTTGGACTTAAAATGAGGATTTTATGGTCAAAATAAATTTTTGATATTTGGAGCTTTGTAAACCCCCTCACCCAAAATTAGGCCTACTTGGCTTAGATAGAGAAATTAGGGCTAAATAGAATCCAAATAGAATTAGAACACGGTATTTTTATTTAATTATGCAATATTTATATCGCTTAGCGCACCTTACCGTTGCTTCGATAATTGGAGCACTACACTAGCCATTTTCTTTCTACGAATTTTACAACCTTGTCCTAGACATGCCCACCTACTATTCTGACCTTTGTGTAACTTATAATTATGCTCTCTTGTTCTATATTTTAGTCGCACAATATTCGTCACGGACGTTTATATTTAATTCTAAATAAAATACGTCTTTGTACCCTTTTGCGTTCCAGTCGAAATTGGAGACACAATCTTGACCGTTTTTGTGCAACCCAATTTTTTTAATATTCTACCCTGAGCCCTCTATGTCCATGATACTTGTGTCCCGCCTAATTTTATTCCCATGTAATTCTAATTAATTCAAGCACACCTTGCGAATTAATTTTAATTAATTTAATCCAATTTTCGTCTTTGTGCAATTTTCTAATTGTTGGGCGCTTTTATGTAAAAGTGCATTGAGGTGTCAACACCATTAGACAATACATGAAGAAATCCAACTTTCCTCTTTATAGAAATTTTTCCATAATTTTCGGAATGTGCAACGCGCAACATCGCCCCCTTTATTTTAATCCTAGCCATTGCATTTAAACAATGTAATTTATAGCCCTCCAAACATCCCCATGTGAGGCCCAAGGCCAACTCCAAGGAGGTGTTGACCAAGCCCACTCCTAGGTCAACAAAACCCTAGCTCACATGTATAAATATACAATATATTCCTTTTCTCCTTTTTTTCTTTTTTTTTCCTAATACCTAACCCAATACACAGCCGACCCCATCCCTGCTCATCACCTTCCCCGACCACCCTCGCCGGAGCCACGATCGGAGCAGGCCTCGACCTGCCTCTCCAGCATGCCACCACCACTGAATCTTTTCTCTCTTCCTCCTCCGCCTGAATGACCCAGACCCACCCTCTCGACAACCTCCCCACCGCCTGAGACCAACCCGAGCCTCCCCTTCTTCTTCCTCCCCTTTCCCGCTGCTCATCGTCCACCGCCACCATCTCCTCTCATCCTCCGTTCTTCTCCCCCTCCTCGACCACATCCCCCTTGTCGACTCTCCTCCACCGCCACTCGCCTGAAGCCGCCGGACATCCCAGCAACACCACCAGCAACACCACCGCCACCCGAGCCTGCTGTACCCTTCCTGCCAACCTGACCTCCCTCGGCAACCCGTCGGACCACCCGAGCCCACCTGTGCCCTCCTCCCTGACCTCCACCTTTCCCTGCTCCTCTCCTCCCTGTCATCAGTACCTCCCCTGGCCGGACCTCCCCTCCCCTGGCCGGACTCCGGTCAGCAGCCAACATCCATCATCAGCATCATCATCATCATCACCACCATTACCATATCATCCTCATCTCCAAATCCTAATCACCATTATCCCCATCATCATCCTCGTCATCACCATCATCCACATCATTATCATCGTTCTCGTCATCACCATCGTCCATATCATCATCATCCTCGTCATCACCATCGTCCACATCATCATTATCGTCCTCGTCATCACTATCGTCCACATCATCATCATCCTCATCATCACCATCGTCCATATCGTCATCCTCGTCATCACCATCATCCACATCATCGTCCTCGTCATCACCCTCGTCCACATCATCATCATCATCCTCGTCATCACCATCGTCCATATCATCGTCCTCGTCATCACCATCATCCTAGTCATCACCATCATCCATATTATCGTCCTCGTTATCACCATCATCCACCTCATCATCCTAGTCATTACCATCACCTACGTTATCATCCTAGTCATCACCATCACTCACATCATCATCCTCGTCATCACCATCATCCACATCATCATCCTCGTCATCATCATCCCCCACATCATCATCCTCGTCATCACCATCACCCATATCATCATCCTCTCCATCACCATCACCCATATCATCATCCTCTCCATCACCATCACCCGTAATCATCATCATAATCATCACCACTATCACCCTAATCATTGACCTAATCGCCAACCTAATCATAATTATCATTATCATTATCATCATCATCACTGTCATAATTATCACTGTCATCATCGTCATTATGGACCCGTCACCCTTGCCAGATGACCTGTAGCAGTCACCCCCGATTCCCGTGCCTGTGCACGCTGACCCCGAGGATATTGGATTATTCTACATGACTTCCGGAGTCGGATATTGGGACTACATAGCTTCTTGCCAGGCAAGTATACCTTGCCTTGTTGTACTGTTTAAATTCAGTTATTATTTTAGTTGCATGTTTATTATTTTAGATTATATAAACTGTGCGCGTCAGAGAGAGACTCAGGTGCAGTCAACAAATGCATTGATGTTAGGATTTGTGTCTGACATAGTGTCTAGTAGACCCACCTGAAGTTATGAAGTTATCGGTATGACTCCCCAGGCCTTGACACATTTCTTACACGTGTTGTGAGCCTCATGTAGGGCACAGACTTGCGTATGCGGTTGGCCACCTGTACGTGTAGGTCGTGCGACAGATAGGGTATAACTGCTAATAGTGATGCATGTTAGAAGACTTAGCAGTTATTAGTAGTCGGATCATAGACTATTATAGTACGAAGGTCCAATCATTGTCCTTATTTGGTTGTAAGGTTGGACTATTGTTCTAACGATAGACTATGAGCCAGAGTTACGACACCGATACTTGCACTCCGTCTCGGTGTAGTAGCTACAGCGTATTGTGGAAACAACATACATAGAGCATTGGACGGGGAGGACGACTAGTAGGCGTATGGGACACCCACTTCCTTTACACTGATGTCACACTCGACGGAGTGATATGGATGATATATACTACACTGATGCCACATTCTTCAGAGCGATATGGACGATATATACTACACTGATGACACGTTCTTCGGAGCAATATGGACGATATATTATACTGATGCTATGCTCTTCGGAGCTGGACGTTATTATATTACAGCGCCCTTGTATGGGAGCATATGTGGCATATACTATCCAGTTGTCACTATTGGTAAATTACGTCAGCATATGTCTAGCCTACACTTTCCCATACACTCAAAGTTGTCCTTAAATTGCATTCACTTAGCTGGTTAGTTCACCCTCGAGTTTTTACAGTATTTACTTTATGGCATGCTTCTATGTATCTTGTTATGTCCCTCTGAGGACCTGGTCTCTTTCCAGGTGTAGATGTTCATGAGTATTCGCAGGAGCACAGATCCGGACTGGTTACCTATATTTCGAGGAGGTCTTCTCTTCGAGCCTCATGATTGTTAGATGTTGTACTTATATGGTATTTATCTTATTTATTTTATATTCTAATTCGGCAGTGAATTTGTTTCCATCTGACTGTCATCTTTAGATACTTAATATTGATATCTAGTTTCATAGATATTGGTTATTTACTTATATATAATTTTTTGTGGATGAGATTTAGTTATACCCTGTGACTTGTGATAAGTTTATACCACTAGTGAATAGCTATTCATATTATAGTGTACACATGTGCTATGGTTTCCATATATTGGAGTTGCCATATCCATGCGGCTGGCATGCTTACGTGTCCTAGTCCTATGCATTTTAGGACTAGGGCGTGACATATTTTTGTGGTGGCCCATGTAGGTCGAGAGCATATTGTCTCGGTTATGTTACTATACCGAGCAAGCCTGTACCTAGGAATAGAGTATAGGACCTCATCCACAATTGACTATGATTCACGTTCCTTCCAATCTGTTCTATTTGAATAGCTGCATCCTGCTTGATTCATGTGCTTCCCTAATAGTTCTTGAGTATAGCCTCTGTTAGAATATAGGAATCCTTGTTGTTAGATAATAATTAGGGTAATATTCCTATTAAGAATACGAGTAGAGTATTGACACATCACTAAGATAGAATACTTAATGAATCCTAGCGTCCCTTACCTATAAAATAATTTACCATTATCCCTTGATATATTTATGAATGACTTGAGAGTAGTATAAACACTACTAGAGTTAGTTAGAGATTTTACCATAATGTTTGACCCTAGTATTGAGTAACCAATAGAAAACCAAAATTGAATATTATGACTGAACCTAACCTTCATAGTAAGATAGTATTGGAGAACTATAAATTTAGATTCTTGTCTTGAGATTAGCAGACAGTACCTTAGAAAGCCAAGAGCAATGCATAGAATATTTTCTTGATCATACCTCAAACACAGAGATTAGCATAGCACATTTCTCTTAGAAAACCATGATATTATCTAGAGTCCCTCTGTTTCTAACTTCATATCTTGTTCCTCTGAAAACTTAGCACTCGC
Organism: Iris macrosiphon; assembly: GCA_036927795.1. Taxonomy (NCBI): domain Eukaryota; kingdom Viridiplantae; phylum Streptophyta; class Magnoliopsida; order Asparagales; family Iridaceae; genus Iris; species Iris macrosiphon. Next base: position 135,885,380 of record JAYESA010000006.1, read on the forward strand.
GATTTGTGCTATGACTAATTATGTTCTTCAATTCTTCATCTTTTAATTCGTGCCATATAATCTTTCTGATTGTAGGCCAAGTGATTTTATTTCATATTAGGATATATAGTTTTGTAGGATTATAGTTGTAATCTTGAACTTTGAAATTATGTGATTGGTAGTTAGAACTTGATAGTTTAAGTTATTCTTGTAGATTATGACCTAATGATTATCCCTTAGTTTTAAATCGCATAACTTATACCATACCTCGATACGAGTTATATTTTCCGTTTTCCCTTGAAGGCCAGTAACCCTTCCATTCTTACTATTGACACTTGTTCTATAAGCACTATGACTAAGACTTAAGATAACCATGACCTATATAATAGGATACTCTAATAAGTACCAAGACCTCTTCTCGTAAACCTTAATATAAGTTTCTACATTATCCTTAAGGTATTACAGTATTAGTTTATTGTTTTAAGTTGGATAGTATACCTCATAACATAGTATCACATAGTCCTCGGGACCCATTAATATGGTATAATTGAATGACATTAACTATATGCTTGCATAAGACGATAGTGTTTATTCAGACTGTATAACTTAGAGGTCCATGCCCCTATTTGGTGGACTAGCGACTTAGACAAGGAGTTAGTATGACAACTGTAGAGATTGTAGAGTCTTATCTTCTTTGTGAACTTAAAATATTATTGTGTACCTTCCTTCATCATAATCCAGCGTATTTATATTTGCTATACTACCTTGACTTATGACGCTATTATAGCCTAGTTTTGCAAGCTTACTCTTTTATCGAGCTTGATCACGATATATGTATTACTGGGTATACACACTAATACATTTCAGAATCAGTGTATTAAGGTCTAGCTAACCTTAGTGCGCTTGGTTCGCCCTTCGAATAACTACCTTACGTGGATTGAGATATATAGTTGACTAGTAGACGAAAGTACTTGCTCTCTAGAGATGTCTGAGCATATCGTATCAGTTACATAACTGTACTGATACGAGCATGTGAATAGGGATTGTCACTACCCAATTCTAGAAAATAGGGTTATTTTTTTTTATTTGATAAATTATGAATTATTTTTAAATAATTATATTTATATTTATTTAGTGATTGTATTATTTTTAATTAATTGTTTTAGAGTTTTGGCTAGTCTGGACCCATGTCAGACCGTAGTGGACCCATGTCCGACCCAGCCCACACCCTTGTGAGAATTATTTTGGGGCTTAGAAATATTTATTATATTTTTAGTGGGTTAGTTGGAGAGATTTGGAGTTAGTTTGAGTGCTTTTGAAACCCGGAACCCAAACCCAAGTGAGAGGAGGGCATTTTGGTAATTTTTCCAACTTGTGAACCCCTTTATTCATGCTCCCACCCGACCAAACCCCTATTCCCGTGAGAACACAGCAGCCCCTCCCCCCCTTTGTTCCATTTTCTTCTTCTTCTTCTTCTTCTTCTTCTTCTTCTTCACTTCTTCTTCCTCTCCACTACTTCTTTCTTCTTCCTTCCTCCTTCCAAGTAAGTTCTTCTTCATTTTCCTCTTCTTTCTTCTTCTATTCTCCATGAATGATTAACCCTAACCTTGTATTCTCCCTAACCTAGGTGTGTGGAGCCTAGATTTAGTGTGGAGGCTAGATTTGGAGGCTTGGAGCTTGAGGGAGGTGATTTCAAGTAGATCGGAGACTTTGGCCTTGGGATTTCAACTCCCAAGAGGTAAATCCTAATTTTTCCCCTGTTAATTACTTTTATGTAGTATAATTAGTGGTTTAGAACCTTTCTAGACCCTAAGCCTACCCGTAGGAGAAAGTTGGAACTAGTTTGGTTGAGTTTGGAGACTTTGACATTAGGTTTTGTGTCAATTTCGGGTGGAATCCGAATTTGGCCCAATTTTGGGTGATGCCCTAGGTTAGACGGACCTAGGTAGACATTGTCGGGTGTCTTGAGGGTGAGTGCGTGTCTCCGTTCAGACACGGGAAGTCGTGTCGAGGAGAAACGGGCGTTTCGGGCGAATTTAGGATTTTTCGTCGTCGCCGATTCTAAGTGCGTGCGCATTTTCGCCACGGGCCTAGAATCGATGTGGTAGCATTTTTTTCTAGGATCTAGGCATCGTTTAGAGCACGTGGGTAAATTTTGGGCCGATTCTGAGTTCGTTTGGTGTGCGTTTCAGGAGGTTTTTCGAACCGCGTATCGCGTGTTCGTCGAAATGACCGAATGACCATTTCGACTTGGTTTCCTAGTTTCGGGCTTGTGCGTGCGTTGGGTTAGCATCGGAGAGTGTGTGCTAGTATTCTCGGGTTATATTTTATATATTTATAGGTGTTTGTGTGTGTCGGGGCCGTTGGGCGAGCGTTGGTAGGCGTTGTGTGCATTGTTGTGTGTAGTGTTGTGTAGGTGTATAAGTGTATATATATATATATATATATATATATATATATATATATATATATATGTATTTGTGTCTATATATATGTATATATATTTATATATATGTGTGTATTTATATATATGTGCTTGTGTATGTGTATGTCTATGTGTATATATATATATGTATATGTATTAGTGTGCGTGTGTATATATATATATATATATATATATATATATATATATATATGTATGTGTATATATATATTTGAGAGTGTGTGTATATATATATATATATATATATAGGTGTTGATATATATATATATATATATATATATATATATATATATATATATATATATATATATATATATATATATATATAGCTATGTATATATTTATGTGTGTGTGTGTGTTGTTATGTGTTTAAGCGTGTGTGTGTATTAGTGTTTGTGAGTGTGTTAGAGTGTGTGTTAGAGTGTGTTTAAGAGTGTGTGTATATATATATCTAGTTGTATATATGTATGTAGTTATATGTATGTTTGTATATATATATAGTGATACATATATATGTATATAGGAGTGTGTGTGTGTGTTTGTGAGAAGGAGGGGGGGGGGGGGGGAGAACTGCAGGCATGCAGCAGCTAGCAGAGCAGCAGCAGCCAAGCAACAGCAGCAGCAAGCAGCAGCAGCTGCACAGTAGCAGCAGCAGCAGTATTAGAGCAGCAGCAGCAGGCAGCAATGCAGCAGCAGCAGCACAGTAAAGGCAGCAGCAGCAGCTAGCTTGTCGCAGCGGGGAGCGAGGTAGCTAGGTAATAGAGAGTGAGATTGATAGAGAGAATAGTGATATAGATAGATAGGTAGTTAGATTGTTAGATAGATTAATAGATAGATAGTTAGATTATTAGATAGATAGATAGATTGATAGTTAGATAGGTAACTTAGATAGTTATAGAGATAGATAAATAGATAGCTATTAGATCTATAGATAGCTAGGTATTAGATATATATCTATCTAAGTGTATAGATATCTATATACATATAGTTATATATATATATGTATTGATACTAGATAGATATATATATGTATAGGTAAGGTAAGGTATTATATGTGTATGTGTGTATGTGCTATGTGTATATATATATATATATAGATACTTAGATATGTATAAATATATGATAGATATATATTTTCTAGCCTAGATTTATAACTAGGAGTATATCCATATACCTAAATAGCTAGTTAGTGGGGTAGTTAGTGAGGTATTGGGCGACATCTCAATACCTTGTGAATATCAAGGTATCTCAATACCTTTAGATATCCAAGGTATTGAGCTTCGAGCGGGATATTTGAGCAATAGCCTAGGAATAGTATTGGAGTAATTTTTATATGCTTATGTGTATATATTTACGCGTGCTAGCATAGATTTTAGCGGGTTTAGGCGGGGTGCGTGGCCTAGGGCGAGGTATCGGATACCGAGGGTATCCCGGTATCTCGAGGAGGCGAGTTTGTGAGTTTTCTAGCTTAATGAGCTCGGATTGACCTAGAATTTCAGGGACACCCTAGTTTGACCTAGCTTTGACCATAATTGTCCTCGTTGACCATAAAAGTCAACGTTTGACCTAGTTTTGACCTAGAGTTGACTTTTTGGACCCCAGGTTGACTTTTTGACCCGAATTTCACTGGTTTGACCCGTTCGACCTAGAATATCCCTAGAAGCCTATTTTTAATTATTTTATATCAGTTTAAATTCTTAGAACCCTGTTTAATCTTGCTTTTCGCATTAGGTGCTTGCGACACTTGTCCGGATCTCGATCCTCATCAGTTGCTCAGGACATCAGGCGAGTACCTACCTCTGATAGTTTCCATTTTATGATAGCATTTATATCACCTGTTCTAGAACTGAGATACTTGATTCTGACACATTATTACACGAGCTGGTACTAGTGGATCCCGTCATAAGATGTTATCCCCCTTACCGTGTTCAGCGGGTACTCTATCACGTATATTTCATCATGTGCTTCGGGTATTGATTCTCATGTGCTATCATGTGCTTCTTGTGCTCTCGCCTTCGTGTGCGTGAGCTATTATCATGTACGTAGCGTATCATAGTTGGATCCAAGAGTATTAGTTGGGGAGGGGAATAGGAGTTGGTTATGTGATCAAAGCCAAACAGTATTCATGTGTATATCGGTTATACAACTCACACATAACGGAGTTATCGTAGTGTTTTTCATGTGCAACCTAAGCCGATCACATAACGAACTTGTGCTCAAGACACTTAGCTAGTATTCATGTTTCTCACATGCAGTTACTTCTCTACTTGTATTGTTCTCCAGTTTACTTGCAGCTACTTATTGTGCTCCAGCATATATTTATTTTCTGTGCATTTGTATACTTTTCTATTGCTCGTCATATACACCTTACCATGTATTTGGAGTTGCTTTCAGAGATATGTACTTTGCTCCAGTCCTGACTGGGCATATTTTTTTCAGAGGATCCTGAGGATTATTGCCCTACGTTCTACGGGCCGGGTGTTGACGAGGGTTGTGACCCCGAGATCGAGGAGGAGTGCGCCGAGGAGACGCCTATAGCGCCCTAGCTAGCTAGGTGGGTTTCCTGGGTTGTTCCCAGTGGTTTATTTGGATGATTGTACTTATTCTTTTGATGCTGTGAGATATTGTAGTTATTATAGACTTGGACTGTATTTTGGATATTGTTTTGCTCTCTTTGGTTCTGTTTCTTTGTTGATATCATATCGTGCTTTTATTTCTTCTCCTAGTTTTGTGATTGAGAGTTTATATATATATATTGCGTGGTTGCCCTCCTTTTGGAGAGGATTATTCATATATATATTGCGTAGTTGCCCTCCTTTTGGAGAGGTCATGGCAAATTTTTTTGTGAGTTATACATAGATTGGTTTGACCTAGAACGGACCTTTACAGCATTCTACCGCCGATTCTGCGGCGTAGGCTGGACGTACCCACGGTTCATGCCCGATTTTCGGGTGCGGGTCGTGACAGGGATTACCAAAATAGGATTTCAATCCACAACTGCCTTGAAAATTTCCATTGAATTATTTAAACGCCTTGATCCCTATACTTGTATTCTATTACCCCCACCTTGAATTCTTTGTTATTGCTCTCCGTCTTTCCTTATTTCGGAAAGACGAAACCTCGTGCTTGGTATAAGTTGATATACATATAGTACTAGATATACCCCATAGGCCAATCACATTACTAGATGACTATCTTTTATAACTGATTAAGGGTAAATCATATATGATATATTTGGTGTTAAATTTTTTGAGGATTGAGTAACATGATTAAGTAAATTTGAGGAATCAATTTTATTAAATGTAAGAGCCTTATGTGACAGATGAGTAAATCCTAAGTTGGGTAGAAGTTGCATTGTCAACTTGAGAGAAATTTCTTTTAGATTGTGATCGAGAAAAATTAGATTGAGAGGTTCAAGTCATTTTAATTTTGAGAATTTTAGAAGAATGATTAAAGGATGAGTATTTAATAAAATTTTAAAACCTTGATATGGCAAACCAAATATTTATACTTTGAGAACATGATTTAAATTTTTGAAAACTGAAGAGTGAATCATCGATTTAAACTTTGAGGATAAATATAGAATTCTAGACTTGAACATTGACAGATTGAATTCCAAATTTGATAATTTGAATTAAAAGTTAAATTTTGATTGTTGAATTACCTATTTAAAATATTGATGATATAAATTAAAACAAAAATTTAAAGAGTACAAAAATTCATAAGTTAAAGATAGAAATAATATTGGATTAGAATTATTTTCTAAAGGAGATTATGATAGTTGGAGTTCGTGATATAAAAAATTGATGTGGGTTAATTAAATATTGAAGATGTTATATGGATTCAATTTAAATTTGGATGTTGAGGATTTGGAAAAGTGAGAAGAGATTATAATAGGTTGAAATTTGAATTGAACAGTGACTATCTTAATTTTGAAGTGATCACGAAGGATTGATTAGAATGTTAATTATCGTAAAGAGATTGCGATTGACTTACCTTATGTACGTGAAGGAATAACAGACTATGCCTTATTTTAATTTTGAGGACGAAATTATTTTAAGTTGGGTAGATTATAAACTCCCTCACCCAAAATTAGGCCTACTTGGCTTAGATAGAAAAAATATGGCTAAATAGAATCCAAATAGAATTAGAACACGACATTTTTATTTAATTATGTAATATTTATATCGCTTAATGCACCTTACCGTTACTTCGATAATTGGAGCACTACACTAGCCATTTTCTTCCTACGAATTTTACAACCTTGTCCTAGACATGCCCGCCTGCTATTCTGACCTTTGTGTAACTTATAATTATGCTCTCTTGTACTATATTTTAGTCGCACAATATTCGTTGTGGGCGTTTATATTTAATTCTAAATAAAATACGTCTTTGTACCCTTGTGCGTTCCAATCAAAATTGGGGACACAACCTTGACCGTTTTTGTGCAACCCGAATTTTGTTAATATTCTACTCTGAGCCCTCTATGTCCATGACACTTGTGTCCCACCTTTTATCCCCATGTACTTCTAATTAATTCAAGAATACCTTACGCATTAATTTTAATTAATTTAATCCAATTTTCGCACTACTAGAAAAAGCGGGATTAGCGACGTATTTTAGCGACGTCAAAATAAACGTCGCTAATAATATATAAATTAGCGACTCCTTATAAAAACGTCGCTAGACGTCGCTAAATGGCAACATTTAGCGACGTTTAGCGACTTTTATTAAGATTTTAAAAGATAAGTCGCTATAAGTTTAATTAAGGTCGCTAAACGTCGCTAATATGTCTAATTTAGCGACGTTTAGCGACGTATATAGCGACCTTTATATTAAAAATATTTAGCAACGTGTTTAGCGACGTCCTTGACGTCGCTAAAATTTAATTTAGCGACATTTTTATTGGACGTCGCTAAACGTCGCTAAAATTTGGTTAATTAGGGCTCGGTTTTATTTTTCCCCATCTGTTGAAATTTCAAAAAGAAACAAAATCCCTCCCCCGCTCCGTCGACCGACTCTCCACCGCGACTACTCCGGTAAACCCTACTCTCTCTCTCTCTCTCTCTCTCTCTCACAGGACACATGTGACATTGACACAAATACGACACACACACAGACACTGACACAGACACAGACACGACACACACACACACACTGACACAGACACTATTCAGGATGTAGGGTTAGGGTTAGGGTTAGGTTTTTTGACATGGGGTTAGGGTTAGGGTTAGGGTTAGGGTTAGGGCCGACTGGCCCAAGTCGACGAGAGAGGTAACAGCAGCAGTGAGCACTGCTTACTAGCAGTGAGCAGGGGGAGACTTGAGGCACATCAGCCCATTGTGCAACAGGCAACTTGGGGAGGCACTGCACAGCTGAACATAGTGTGCATTAAGGTTTAGGTGCATTGTAGTTGGTTGTTAGCTTCTGCAGGCAGGTGTGAGGGGGCCCTAATACAGTGTAAATACTGCATCCTTGTGCAGCAACTTACTGAGCCAGTCAGCAACTAGTGCAAGGCAGGATATGGATGTGTTTGAGATGGGGTTTGAACTCGTATGATTTGAAGGACATGAGGGCAAGTGTCAGATATAATACCAACATCTGAGAGAAGATTGGGTATTCATAATGATACTATAGTGCACACATGAGGGTGTGGCTCGGGATAAGGGGTAATCAAATATTGAGGAAGAAGGTAAGCAGTAGCAGTGGGTGACTGATTTAAAGAGGTGTATTAGTCAGGTGTTTGAGTGAATATATGTGTTGAAGAGAATAAGTAATAGGTGTGAAGGTTGAGCATTCATATAGGTGTATCCCAGATCTGGGAGTATAGATGGAGTGTTTATATGAGTATAGATGGAGTGTTTATATGAAGTATAGAATTTAGAGTACTTAATAGGTGTTGTTGGTACCAGGTGAGTTTTGATTACAGATTTCTTAAGAGTGTATGTGTGTATCAGTGTGCCAATAACGGACACTGACACAGACACAGACACGGCACGCACATACACACTGACACAGACACTAATCAGGACCTAGGAGTATGGTTGGGGGCAGCTGCAGTTCTATAGTATGATACACTATTTCTAGGATGTTGACTGCACACTTATAGTGCAGTTCATAGTACTATGGGGTTGGGGGCAGCTACAGTTTTGATAAATAAAAATATGTATTATATCAGTTATGATTTTTATAGTACGGTTAAGTTAGGAAGTTAGGTGATAAACTATTGTATGTAATGATTTATATGATACATACTGTCAATTTTGTAGAAGTTTCTAGAAATGGATATGAATTACTATCTGCGTCATCGTTCGTGGATGTACAACCGTCATCTTGATGACATGTGCGATATGCGGGATGAATTCATTGAGGGTGTACAGCAGTTCCTGCAGTTTGCCAAGGCGTTCCCTCAGTACATGGACGGTACCAAAATTAAGTGTCCGTGTGTGAGATGTCGCAACAGGAAATATCATCCAGAAGTGGAAGTTACATATCATTTATACTCGAAGGGCTTTACGCCAAATTACTATCAGTGGACCGCGCACGGAGAACTTGTATCTCTAGCATCGGAGTCGGAGCCCTATGTGGAGTCGTATATGGATGTCCAAGACCACGATGCTTACGACGACGGGTTGGTGAATATGGTTTATGATGCGGCGGGGCCTAGTTTCAATCCTGATAATTATGATGCAGCGGGACCTAGTTTCAATCCGGACAATTATGATGCAGCTGAGGAGGCACCGAATGCCGATGCTGCAAAGTTTATGGAGTTGCTTGAGAATGCAAGGACTCCACTATATCCTGGTTGTGAGAATCATTCACCGTTGGAGGTGGTTACAAGATTATTGAGCATCAAGTCCGATTTTAACATGTCGCAAGAATGCTATAATCGATTGCTCGATTTGATTATAGAGATCTTACCCGAGGGTGCAAAGTTGCCTAAAGACTTCTATCGATCTAAGAGGATGGTGAGATCGCTTTGGATGGGATACGAGAAAATTGATGCATGTCGCAACGGGTGCATGTTGTACTACAAAGACGACAAGGATGAAGATGCGTGCAGATTCTGTGGTGCTGATCGCTACAAGGCCACTGTTAGAGGAAAGTCTGTCGGTGCAAGAAAGCCTACCGATTCGATGCACTACTTGCCTTTGACGCCGCGGTTACAGCGGTTGTTTATGGTTAAGGAGACTGCAGAAAACATGAGTTGGCACAGGCGAAAACAGATCGAAAGAGTATTAGATCATCCATCCGATGGAGAAGCATGGAAGCACTTTGATCGAGAGTATCCACATTTTGTCGAGGAAGCGCGTAATGTCAGATTGGGGCTCTACTCTGACGGTTTTACCCCATTCGGACTTTCGGGCTCCCAGTATTCGTGTTGGCCTGTGATCGTCACTCCGTACAATCTACCGCCTTGGATGTGCATGAAGACTCCGTATATGTTCCTAACCGTTATTATCCCGGGTCCGAACAATCCGAAGAGGAACATCGATGTGTATTTACAGCCTTTGATAGATGAGTTGAATCAGCTGTGGGAAGTAGGTGCCAACACGTACGATATTTTTAGGAAGTAGAATTTTCAGATGAGGGCAGCACTTATGTGGACTATCAACGACTTTCCGGCCTATGGAATGTTATCAGGATGGAGCACCCATGGTCATCTCTCATGTCCGTATTGCATGGACCGTTCTCAGGCTTTCTGTTTGAAACACGGAGGCAAACCGTGCTTCTTCGATTGTCATCGATAATTTTTGCCGAAGGATCATCCGTACCGGAGGAATCAGAATGCTTTTCGTGCGGGAGTTGTGGAGAAGGCCAATCCACCGCCAAGGTGGCCCGGATGCACGATATGGGAAGAGGTAAAAGATTTACCAAGTGCTATCGAAGAGCCTGCTAAGGGGTACAAGTATGACGGATTTGGTCGCACCCATAACTGGACGAAGAGGCGTATATTTTGGGATCTGCCATATTGGAGCACCAATCTGATCAGACATAACCTTGATGTCATGCATATCGAGAAGAATATGTTTGATAACATAATTAATACTGTAATAGATGTAAAGGGGAAGACGAAAGATAATCCGAAGGCCAGGTTGGACTTAGAAGACATATGTAGACGTCCTGCATTGCATTTGATAGAGGAGGGGAATGAAAAGTTAAAGCAATCTAAGTCAGTTTTCTCACTGGATAAAGAGGATAAAGGTAGACTTTGTAGGTGGATTCAGGGTCTAAAGTTTTCAGACGGGTACGTGTCGAACTTGAGAAGATGCGTCGATCTCAAGGAGAACAAACTAGTAGGTATGAAGAGCCACGATTGTCACGTATTCATGGAGAGGTTAATTCCGATTGCATTTTGAGAATTCTTACCGCAGGTCGTTTGGGACCCATTGACAGAGCTGAGCATATTCTTCAGAGATCTTTGTTGTACTAAGTTGCTCGTCGATCGTCTAGAAAAGCAAGAGAGGGACATTGCGGTAACACTATGTAAGCTCGAGAAGGTGTTTCCTCCAGGATTCTTCGACTCTATGGAGCATTTGCCAATTCATCTTTCCTATGAGGCACGTGTTGGTGGTCCTGTCGGTTATCGGTGGATGTACCCCTTCGAGCGTCATCTGAATCACCTAAAGAGAAAGGTGAAAAATAAGGCACGGGTTGAAGGATTTATTTGTGAAGCTTATGTTCTCGAGAAGATTACAAACTTTTGCTCGACGTATTTCAAACCGCATGTTACTACTAATAGGACGAAAGCTCCCAGAAACGATGATGCATATCAGGAATCTAATGATGCAATACTCAAAGTATTCAATGCATCCGGAAAGCCTTCGAGAAAAATGAAGAAGAGATATTTGAATGACGATGAGCTAAGGGCTGCTCAATTGTACATATTACTCAATTGCGACGAGGATGAAGTGAAGAAAATAGAGGGGTAAGTAATTAATATGTCCACGTTTACATCATCTCAATGTAATAGTATAAGATACTATTATGCTACTAATCAGCAGTTGCTTCATTGTTTTTCAGCACATATAATGATGAGTTGAGGTCGGTTAGACCCTACATAACAGACGAAGAAGTAGAACAAGATATGAGATGCCATTTTTCTTCTTGGTTGAGCGCATATGTAAGATACTTGGTAATTACTTTTTATTTCTGCACTTGCAAAACAAATAACTTACTATCGCTACTTTGGTATTTAGGTCGATCGTCTAATATCACCCGAGAATGAATCTATTAGGACTCTAGCCAAGGGACCAATTACTGCCGTAAAAATATGGCCAAGTTTCTGTGTGAATGGGTTCAGGTTCAAGTCAACAAATGCTTCTATCAGAGACAGCTTTCTGGATCTTGATTCCACGAAAAACAGTGGTTTGTGTATCAAATCTTCAAACTACAAAGACGTCAATCCGGGCAATGATTTTTTTGGCATCTTACGAGAGATTGTGGAGTTGACATATAATTTTGGCACAGAACCTGCTAATATCGTGCTATTCAGGTGTGAATGGTTCGATCCGATTCAAGATCAAGGTTGGAAAATTGACAAGCATGGCCTTGTGGATATAAACTACAAGCGTAGATATCAAGGCTACGAACCATTTGTCCTATCAAGTCAGGCTCAGCTCGTGTACTTCATAACTTATCCTAGAGGGGGACAGCGAGGTCGGATTGGTGGGCAGTATGCAAGACTAAAGCTAGAAATACCTTTGACATTGATGAAATAGCTTATCAGGAGGACGATCTACCTCTTGTAACAAATATTGTAGATGTGGACTCAACGGAAGTTACTCATTACACGAGTAATAATGTAGAAGATGTAGAATTATCCGAAGAGGACGACGAAGTAGATGAAAGTGAAGACGAAAAAGAGGAAGAGCAGGACGACGAAGGTGAACAAGATGAATTTTCTAAAGATGATTAAAATTAAAAAATATTGCATGTAGAATGTAACTATATTATGACTGTAGAATATAGATCAATGTTGGAAAATTGACAAAGTAGATGTACCCATTAACGAATATATGTATTATATTTTGACTGTATAATGCTTTGAGATATGTATCACATTTCGACTGTAGAATGTAGTATATATTTGTGTTTCTCTATATTCATCATATGTTGTTATCAGATATGACAGGACGACGCGGAGGATTTGGCAGGTCCCGAGGTAGACCGAGTGCCACTCCGGTACTGCCTACTGTTGGTTTCGGATCATCGTCGCCCAGTACTCCAGTATATCGATCAGTCATATCTCCGACTGTTGGGACGAGTAGTTCCTGGCGTGATAGTACACCCTCGTCCAGCGTTCCTCCTGCTGACGGAACCATGGGGACAGATGAGCATGTCGAGGAGGTCGTGCCCATATTATCCCAGCATCAGCAAGATCCTCCATGTGCACCTCCGGAGGAGACGAGGACAGAGATTTGGGCCGACGGTACAAAGTAAGTCAATTAGATGGTTTAGTATATATTTGTGTTTCTCTTTATTCATCGTATATTGACCGGCTCAGTAATCTAAATTATTATCTCTGTATAGATATCGTCCATCGTCGGTTCAGAGACGCCTGGGCCAATTTTTGAGGAACAACTACGGTGGCCCTTGGATCAACTACTCTGAGGCTCCGGAGGAGAGGAAGGCGTTCTGGTTTGCGCACTTCCAGGTAAAGTATATTAAATAAATCCTCTAATTTATGCATATTATATAACTTATTCGTGCTGCTAACTTAATGAATTATTTATTATAGCAAACGTATTTTTATCCTCCGCACCGGGCCGAGTTGATCGAGCGGCTCTTTCCTACCGTTGCCGCCAAGCTTATCCGAGATGCTCTGGATGACCAGAAGGCTCGTGATCGTGCTGGAAAACCGATCCAAGGTTGGATCACGCCTGAGCAGTGGACTGCGATGAGGGGTAGATTCGACGATCCGAGCTACAAGGAAAGGTCTAAGAAGGCCAAAGCGGCTAGGCAGAATGCTGCCAAGTGGTGTGGTGGCTCGATTTCGATGACGGAACATTTTCGTCGTTTGGTATATTTTTTCTTTTAAAATATATTATTTTAATACAAGTACCATAAAATGGTACTTGGAAAAAAATATTTAAGTTTAGTAATAAATAATATATTTTTAACAGGTACAGAGAGGTGAGGATGCAAACATGGTGACCGTCTTCTTGGCCACCCATCGTAAGGACGGAAATCTCATTGATGAGAGGGCCTCACAGACCTACGTAAGTATTACTTTAATTTGTGTTTATTTTAATATAACTTAGGCAATTATCGAGTTTCCAAACCTTTTCTAGGCCGAGTATCTTAGGCTGCGTGAGCGGGCGACTGCTAGTGCACCTACACCTGGAGAGGCTGGTACTTCGTCGCAGCCCGCTCCATCTCCGTCGACGGACGACCTGTGGGTGACCGCAACTGGTGGTCTCCAGAGGGGTACGTACTACGGTACGGGCTCCTATGGCGCCCTGGTTGTGACGCAGTCATCTAGGGCCTCCCAGACAGCTGCGCATTCCACACACCCCTCGCAGTCGCAGCCCTCGCAGTCGTTGGCCCGAGTCCAGGAGGCCGTCCAGGAGGCCGTTAACCGTCAGATTGCGTCTCTCCGTGATGACTTGCTGCGAAGTATGGAGGAGCAGCCCAGGTCCCAGCCGCAGGCGGACGATCCGATGCTCATCGCACGATTGGATATGCTCGACCGCAGCATGACGGAGCTACGGGACCTGACAAATGATATTAGAGCCTCCAATGACCGCAACATCATGGAGCTGCAGGCGTCACAGCTATCGATGGGCGAGAAGCTGACGAGGATGCAGGATTCAATGGGTGATAGCAGTATGAGGCTGTTATCTACCCTGGATTCTTACAACCAGCGACTCGCAGACTTGGAGCGGGCACGACCTCCACCGACGTCACTGCCTTATCCATCGACATCGGTGTCGATTCCACGGGACGAGTATGAGGAGTTCTTATCCTTCAAGCGCGCCGGTGGTCAGCCTCCTGCAGATCCGCAGTAGTATAGTTATTTTTATTATTATTTATGATGCGATTGTATATTATGAATTATTGATACTTCAACAATAGGCATGATGTATGATGCTTCTTGTGGTATTTAATTTTTTAGTTAATTTAATTGGATTGATACTTAACAATGCTTCTTGTGGTCTTTAATTTAATTGGATTATATAGTGGAGATGGAGGAGGAGTCGAAGAAGGGTGGTTCTTGTGGTGTCAAGAAGAGGAGATGGAGGAGGAGGAGGACTAGAACTGCAGGGAATCACCAATCTGGATAATATTTTTTTTAAAATTTTTTTTAAAATTAGCGACGGTTTTAGCGACGTTTAGCGACGTTAACTTAAGTCGCTAAATGCGTCGCTAATTAGCGATGCTTTAATACGTCGCTAAATACGTCGCTAATGACGTCGCTATACATCGCCAAATGCTGACATGGCAGTATAGCCAGGTCATTAAAGACGTCGGTGTAACGTCGCTATAGACGTCGCTAATGACGTTGCTAATGACGTCGCCAACTGCTGACACGGCAGTATTGCCAGGTCATTAAAGGCGTCGGTGTAACGTCGCTATATAAGTCGCTAATTAGTGACGTTTAGCGACTTTACAGAACGTCGCTACGTAGTGACGCGGCGTCGCTAAACGTCGCAAAAATTTGCGACACATTAAAGTCGCTAAAAATGTCGGTATAGCGACGTTTAGCGAAGATTTTTTTTTGGCGACTTGATTTTTTTCGACAACTTTAGAACGTCGCTAATTACGTCGCTAAACTAATTTAGCGACGTTTTTTGGTTATTTAGCGACGTTTTTAGACGTCGCTAATTTGACTTATTCTGGTAGTGTCGTCTTTGTGCAATTTTTTAATTGTTGGGCGCTTTTATGCAAAAGCGCATTGAGGTGTCCACACCATTGGACAATACATGAAGAAATTCAACTTTCTCCTTCATAAGAATTTTTCCATAATTTTTGGAATGTACAACGCGTAACATCGCCTCCTTTATTTTAATCCTAGCCATTGCATTTAAATAATATAATTTATAGCCCTCCAAATATCCCCATGTGAGGCCCAAGGCCAACTCCAAGGAGGTGTTGACCAAGCCCACTCCTAGGTCAAATAAACCCTAGCTCACATGTATAAATATACAATATAATCCTTTTCTCCTTTTTTCTTTTTTTTTCCTAATACCTAACCCAATACACAGCCGACCACCCTTGCCGGAGCCACGACCTGGGCAGGCCTCGACCTCCCTCTCCAGCACGCCACCATCACTGAATCTTCTCTCTCTTCCTCCTCCGCCTGAACGACCTAGACCCACCCTCTCGACAACCTCCTCATCGCCTGAGACCAACCCGAGCCTTCTCTTCTTCTTCCTCCCTTTTCCTGCTGCTCACCATCCACCGCCATCATCTTCTCTCATCCTCCGTCCTTCTCTCCCTCCTCGACCACAGCCCCCTCGTCGACTCTCCTCCACCGCCACTCGCCTGAAGCTGTCGGACATCCCAGCAGCACCACCAGCAACACCACCGCCACCCGAGCCTGCTGCACCCTTCCTGCCAACCCGACCTCCCTCGGCAACTCGTCGGACCACCCGAGCCCACATGTGCCCTCCTCCTTTACCTCCACCTTTTCCTGCTCCTCTTCTCCCTATCATCAGTACCTCCCCTGGCCGGACCTCCCCTCCCCTGGCCGAACTTCGGTCAGCAGCCAACACCCATCATCATCATCACTACCATTACCATATCATCCTCATCTCCAAACCCTAATCACCATTGTCCCCATCATCATCCTCGTCATCACCATCGTCCACATCATCATTATCGTCCTCGTCATCACCATCGTCTACATCATCATCATCATCCTCGTCATTACCATCGTCCATATCATCATCATCGTCCTCGTCATCACCATCGTCCATATCATCATCATCATCCTCGTCATTATTATCGTCCATATCGTCATCCTCGTCATCACCATCATCCACATCATCGTCCTCTTCATCACCATCATCCACATCATCATCATCACCATCGTCCACATCATCGTCCTTATCATCACCATCATCATAGTCATCACCATCGTCCATATCACTGTCCTCGTCATCACCATCATCCACCTCATCATCCTAGTCATTACCATCACCCACGTCATCATCCTAGTCATCACCATCACCCATATCATCATCCTCGTCATCACCATCATCTACATCATCATCTTCGTCATCACCATCCTCCATATCATCATTCTCGTCATCATCATCACCCATATCATCATCCTCGCCATCACCATCACCCGTAATTATCACCACTATCACCCTAATCATTGACCTAATTGCCACCCTAATCATAATTATCATCATCATCATCACCCTTGTAATAATTACTGTTATCGTCGTCATTATGGACCCGTCACCCTTGCCAGATGACCTGTAGCAGTCACCCCCGATTCCCGTGCCTGTGCACGCTGACCCCGAGGATATTGTATTATTCTACGCGACTTTCGGAGCCGGATATTGGGACTACATAGCTTCTTTCCAGGCAAGTATACCTTGCCTTGTTGTACTATTTAAATTTAGTTATTATTTTAGTTGCATGTTTATTGTTTTAAATTATATAAATTGTGTGCGTCCGAGAGAGACTCGGGTGCAGTCAACGAATGCGTTGACGTTAGGACTTGTGTCTGACCTAGTGTCTAGTAGACCCACCTGAAGTTATGGAGTTATCGGTATGACTCCCCAGGCCTTGACACATTTCTTATACGTGTTGTGAGTCTCATGTAGGGCACGGATTTGTGTATGCGGTTGGCCACCTGTACATGTAGGTCGTGCGACGGATAGGGTATAACTGCTAATAGTGATGCATGTTAGAAGACTTAGCAGTTATTAGTAGTCGGAGCATAGACTATTGTAGTACGAAGGTCCAATCCTTGTCCTTGTTTGGTTGTAAGGTTGGACTATTGTTCTAACGATAGACTATGAGCCAGAGTTACGGCACCAATACTTGCACTCTGTCTCGGTGTAGTAGCTATAGCGTGTTGTGGAAACAACATGCATAGAGCATTAGGCGGGGAGGACGACTAGTAGGCGTATGGGACACCCACTTCCTTTACACTGATGCCACACTCGACGGAGTGGTATGGACGATATATACTACACTGATGCCATGTTCTTCAGAGCGATATGGACGATATATACTATACTGATGCCATGTTCTTCGGAGTGATATGGACGATAAACTATACAGATGCCATGCTCTTCGGAGCTGGACGTTATTATATTATAGCACCCTCGTATGGGACATATGTGGGATATACTAGCCAGTTGTCACGATTGGTGAATTAAGTCAGCATATGTCTAGCCTACATTTTCCCATACACTCAAAGTTATCCTCAAATTGCATTCACTTAGCTGGTTAGTTCACCCTCGAGTTTTTACAGTATTTACTTTATGGTATGCTTCTATGTATCTTGTTATGTCCCTCTGAGGACCTGGTCCCTTTCCAAGTGTAGATGTTCATGAGTATTCGCAGGAGCGCAGATCCGGACTGGTTACTTATATTTCGAGGAGGTCTTCTCTTCGAGCCTCATGATTGTTAGATGTTGTACTTATATGGTATTTATCTTGTTTATTTTATATTCTAATTTGGTAGTGGATTTGTTTCCATCTGACTATCATCTTTAGATACTTAATATTGATATCTAGTTTTATAGATATTGGTTATTTACTTATATATAATTTTTTGTGGATGAGATTTAGTTATACCCTGTGACTTGTGATAAGTTTATACCACTGGTAAATAGCTATTCATATTACAGCGTACACATGTGCTATGGTTTCCATATATTGGAGTTGGCATATCCATGCGACTGGCATGCTTACGTGTCCTAGTCCTACGCATTTTGGGACTGGAGCGTGACAATATTTTTTGCCTTGGCTGAACCTGCTGTTGGAGAAGACGAAGTTCACATGCAGCCAGCGAGCTATGCGGCTAAGAGTGTTATACAGCCTGAGAGGGTTATGCGGTCTGAACTCTTTGTTGCATATTAACAACATGCATCCATCTTATTGGAAGCATGACTGCTTATTTATACAAGTGTTTTTGAACTCCTTGTGTTTTCATTCGCTGAACGAATAAGAAATTCGCTAAGTCCAAGGAGCATATGCGGCGAGTGACCTTATGCTGCGAGCAGAGCATGCAGCCAACTTTCTTGGACGCATGACTCTGAACCGTTGTTACTTATTTTTTTGACTTTGTCCTTTCTTTCTGACATACTTTATTGAATCGGGGATGGACTTCCTATCTATCAGTGAAAACATTGCTTCGGTATCAGACCGGGGGCTTTCACAACGTGGGTGACGAGATCGAGTCCTTTCTATCTTTGCAGGCAAGTTGCTTCCCGTTTGCTGTTCCTTCTGAGTCAGGTCCTATTACTCTGGAGACTCTTAAGCAATTGATGTCTTCTATCACTCAGAAGATTGAACAATGAGGGCCTCTTTCCATTTTACTTCGAAAGCCAGCCACATTAGTCACATCAACCAATTTATGTCACTTCACTGACACTTCATTTATTGGCCGTCACTTCAACACTTGTCCCAAAGAGTAGACTTTAACCCTGAACATGCTGCTCTGACTTCATATGCAGCAAAGTTGTCCATGCAGCCGAGACTTCATATGCGGCCAAGACTTCCCCTGCGGCCTAGAGACATATACGACCATGATTTCCTATGCGGCCTTGATTGTTGATTGAATGCTTATGATTTATATTTAGGTTAATACTTGTGTTATGATTCTAAGGAAAAATAGATTTAGTAACCAGACCTCGTGCTAGACATGACCTTGAGCTAAGATTGGCTATGAAAATGACATGAGTTGAACTGAGATTTCAGTATGAACCAGACTAAAGATAGTGACTAACCGGTTATGTGCATGACATAAGCTTTGTGTTACAATGTGATCTTCATTCATGTGACCCAATTTATAATTGGTAATGTAAACCCCCTCGACCAGATTCCAGTATTTTATGAATATTTTTCAGGTATTCAGGATTATGGCAATATTTTAATTTATTTTGCTTACATATCCTATTTGACTTGTGCACCTGTCCATCACCGAATTATTTGGAGCTTTACCCTGACTGTTATCCCCGAACAAAGTTCACATACCTCTCCTAGACATGCCAGTCTACTATCCTGCACTTTGTGCAACTCCCAGATACTCAGTTTTGAGCCTCGTATGAGACGCACAAATCTCGTTGCAAACGTCCGTATTTAATTCCTATTTAAATTCCCAGATCTGTACCCATCCCTTTTCCAATAAAGATTTGAGGCCCAACATGCACCTGTTTTGCCCAGACAAAAATACGTTATTTTTTCTACACTGAGTATACTACATTTAGTGTATTGACACCGCAAGAAAATTATGGCCCTACCTGCCTCTAAATAATTAGAGAACACCGTGCGCAGTATTTATTAATTAAATAAATACGATGGCCCGTATCACCCCAAAACCAGTCCCAGTCCCTGCCCAGACTCACCCCCACCCTCTCGGGACCCTCACACAGCAATTTTCCTCAGTTCTGTGCATTTTGGCATTTTCAGGAATCGGGTATTTTTCCCAAACAATTTCGTAATTGTGCAATTTCCCAAAATAGGACCTCTGTGCAATTTATAAAATTACAGGGACTTTTCTACAAATTACAGTGCAAGGTGTCACCCCCTCATTGGCCGGTGAACGTGCACCGTCCATTCCAAAAGGGGTCCAGATTCGATGTATTTGCATAAAGTAAATATCCAATTGTGAAATTACCAATTTAACCCTTAAAATAATTTTCTATAAAAGAAAATAAAAGAAAAATAAAAATAAAAACCCTAACCCTAACCTGGCCGCAGCCGACCCCCCTAGCCGTCGGCTACCCCCCCGGAGTAGTCCCCCCCCTGCGGCGAGTCCTCCCCCGCCCGCGGCAAGCCTCCTCCCCCCCGCGGCAAGTCTCTCCCCCCCCGCCGTCGCTGAGCTCCGCCGCAGCTCGACTCCTCCTCCTCCTCCCCAACCCGATCGCCTCAGCCCCTCGCCACCAGCAGCAGCTCCTCTCGTCGACATTACCTCCACCACTCCCCGTCCGGCCAGCCCCCGCAGCCCCCTCCCGCCTCGACGAACTTCCCCTCCCCCGAGCCCCCTCTTCTCTCTCGACTGGACCCCCCTGGCCGGCATCGACAGCCACCGCCGCCATCTCCCTCGACTCCAACTGCCACCACCACCCTCTCCCAGCCTGTACAGAACCCCTCCCTGCTCTCCACCACCCTCTCCCCGTGGCCGGAACGGCTCCCCTATCACCCCTCCACCTCCTCCGCCACCCGATCCTGCCACTCCTCTCCTCCCCGAGCCCCTTTCCCCTCCGCCACCACCGCCACCCCCATCACGGCCAACCCCACCACCATCATCGATCTCCACCACCACCATTTACAATCCAGCCACAGTCTACTCCCCCTCCTCCTCGACAGAGTCGACGCAGCGGTCACGACCCAGCCACCCGACCCCGGACACAGCGGCCCTGCAGAACTCGGACACAGCAGTGGCTGACCCGGACACGGCGGAGTTGAATCAGGACACAGCACAGTGACCGGACACAGGAAAAATTCATCCACGGAGCCCTGTTCAGGTAACCCGTTCTATCTCCTCGTAGTTCCATTTTTAATTCTGTCAGTTGTGACACGTAGGCTATGTGACCCTCTCGGTGCCCGTGTAACCCGCTCGGTGCATCGCGTCCTGTGGCGATCGCGGCACGCGATCCAAAAACAGGAAAAATAACGACCCGATTCACCCCGGAACTGAGTACGCCCCGCCAAATGGGACGACTTGGTCGCACACGCTCTTTACCGAAATGTGCGCGCCGTTGATACGGACGTGCGGGATTTCACAGAAGTTGATTTGGATGTGCGTGCACACCGGAATCAACGCGTATCCGCCGGCAACGTCCCGTATTCGCCTATTCTGGAATACACTGCAACTTTGTGTACACACGTCGGATCGAGACAAAACTTGTGCCATCGGACTCGTAGCAATACGCTGGTCCTGTGATCCAAGTTTGGTTCGATTTTGAGAACGTTGACAAAATCCCGTATCGTGGGCCCCACATGCTCCACTTGACGGGCGATTTTGTGACCGGCTCATCGGAATCCAATTCCGGAAGTTCCGTTGGGTTCGTATCATCGTTCCTGACTTGTTGACACTAAGTTTGGCAAATTTGGAGACCTTTGACCCTGACACATTTTTCGGTGCAAAGCGGCCCACATGTGGACCCCGCTTTGACCAGAAACTGTCATTTTTGCCCCTGTGTCCAAATTGGACTTAAGGACAGGCGTTTCTAGCTATTTGATATTTTCTGAGACTGTTAGTGATGTTTATTTCAGTATCCGGAGACATTTATTCTGAGGCCATAGTTCTGGCTTTTGGCTTTTGACATCTGGACATATTTTTCAGCTCTCCTGCCAGGCAAGTATACCTTGCCTTGTTGTACTATTTAAATTTAGCTATTGTTAGTTACATGTTTATTTATTATATAAATATGCGCGTCCGAGAAAACTCGGGTGCAGTCAACGAAGGCGTTGACGTTAGGATGTGTATCTGACCGAGTGTCTAGTAGACCCACCTAAAGTTGTGGAGTTTTTGGTATGACTTCCCAGGCCTTGACACGTATCAGTACACGTCACAAAGTGAGTTTATGTAGGGACGCGTGCCTCATATTCGACTGGCCATCGGTGTGAGCAACACGTGTAACGGTATTTAGCTTAGTTGTTATTTTTATGGAGACTTGCATCATTATACGAGATGTCCACGTCGTTTTTACGACTTGTATATCCATTGGGCGGGGAAGACATCTAGTAGGCGTATTGGAAACCTCCCTCCATGAGTCTTTTATCCTTCGTACCATGCTCCTCGGAGATGGTCGATTGCAGAGTGCCCTTTAGTCAGGGGGCATATGACACATATACTAGCCAGTCCCGACGATTGGTGAATTACGTCAGCATATGTCAGGCCCACACATTCCCATGCGTACTACAAGGGCTTTAAATTGCATTCACTTAGATGGTTAACACACCCCATTTACTGATTCAGTATTTACATTATGGCATGCTTCTATGTATCTTGTTATGTCCCTTTGAGGACCTGGTCCCTTTCCAGGTGTAGATGTTCCTGAGTATTCGTGGGAGCGCAGATCCGGACAGGCTACTTATATTTTGAGGAGATCTTCTCTTCGAGCCTCGTGATTGTCAGATGTTGTTCTTATATGGTGTGTATCTGGTTCATTTTTATATTCTATTTCGGCAGTGGATTTGTTTCCATCCGACTGTCATTCTTTAGATACTCTGTATTGAGATCTAGTTACCTGGTTATTGGTTATTCCTGTATATTTGATTACTGTGGATGAGATTTAGATATTACCCCGTGACTTGTGATTAGTCTTACCACTTGTGAATTTATTGTTCATATACAGCGTACGCACGTATATATGGTTTCCATATATTGGAGTTGCCATATATACGGGCGGCTGGCATAGTTACGTATCCTGGTCCTACGTATTTTGGGACTGGGGCGTGATAGGTAATTGGACTCGAATACTGTATCCGTATTGATACAAATTATTGCCTGGAAGTGTATACGATCGGATGTGCGCCGAGGTGCAACATACCGTGTCACGTGTTAAGTGATTTATATTTGGATTGTGCATCGAGAATGCCTCCAAATTCCTAAATGTGTAATATTATAAATATATATTGTTTTCCCAGCACGGACATGAAATGCGAGTCAACTACCAAAGCGTGGCTAGTATATTGATTGACTGAATATTGCATACATGCTCGGGTGAATCCAGATTAAACTTTTATGGATTCGTATCTAGGGTGCTCATACTTTGTATGATATCTTAAGGAAAATTGTCATGTGATCACGCCTTTAGATTTCGAACACAATATAGGGCTAATTAGGTAAATAAAAGTGGTAGTAACATTTAGAGGGAACGGTATCCCGAGATCATGCCATGAACCTTCCCACAAAGATTCATTCTAAGTGTGCTATGGGCTGGCCACCACAGATACTGTATATCATCTGCCTTAGTGGAGTACAGTTTCTGACCTATTATAAATAATGCCGAGCCACTGTTTCACTATAGGAACATTGAAACCGTTAATACCGTATTTTTACTGCAGTGGCCCCATGGGAAAATAGTGTATCATGCAAGTGCCTGTATATTCCTTATTTGGCTCAGTTAGCTCATGTTCGGCACTGACGTGATCTGAGGATACCTATTATGTATTATTTTTTAGATAACCTCAGAATCTATAAAATAGCAAGCCGTATAAGTGTTTGACGATATAAAAAAATAGACTTGGTTGTGATTGTATTATTCGGTTAGTAGCCTAGGGAAATAAGTTATCATAGTGTGATGGTTCAACCGTTGTCCTTGTTTGGTTATAGGGTTGGACCTTTGCGCTAGGATATGCCATGGACCTAAGTTACGACACCGAACCTATGTATTATTATAATTATTTCTTGGGTTTTTGTTTCTCCATTTCGTTCTTCCTTTATGGTGCTTGCTATTTGGGGTCTAATCCCACTGGTTTTGCATAGCCAGATTTTGAGCCAGCACCCGAGGATCCAGTGTACTATCCCCTAACTCATGGCACGTACCAGGAACATGGTCGTAGAAGATAACGAGTAAGTTTTTTCTTCCCTGCTAGTCATTTTATATTTACTTCTTTTAGACGTTTAGCCACCAGAACCTGTTAGCCGGCACGTCTGGACATTAATTTTCTTACATTATTGTATTAAATCAGACTGCAGCTGATCACTGTCATGTACTTTTGATACTCTGTCAACTTCTTATTTTGTACAGCTGGTCTCTAGAATATTTTGAGAAAGCGTTTGGGACACCTTATTGCTTTATCATACATGCTCTATGTTAACTGTTTCTTATTTGAGTGATTAAGACAGAGAAGTTCTTGACTATAGGAGACTTGATTGTAGCATGCACCCCTTGTCTTATTACAGCCGTGATTGTCGTACGACGTATAGTACCTTGTACAGGGTAGCTGGCCATGTCCGTCTCTGTATTCCGGTACTGGGGCATGACAAGGTTTTAGTGGTGGACCATGTTGTTCTTGTTCTTCAGACTTGTGGGGTGTCATGGTCATAGGAGTCTCAATCAAACATGATCCTTCTTGAAATTCTTAATTCATACTCTTTGATACTCAGTTTGAAATTTTCCAGATTGATTGCTTCCTTGTTCCATCTCGTCCTGTACTTGATTGTTTATTGTGTTATCCTTTAGGGATTCTCCTTCCCCCGATGCTGCAATAATAAGAGAGGCATAATTGCTAGTAGAACAAGATCCTGTAGAACCTCAGCCAAGGATCCGTGTTGAGCCCACTATAAATGGGACAGAATAACAGGCTTCCGGTGTTTCCGTACTTCCCTCAATGCATACAATACTGGATACTCCGGCCTTGCTAGAGGTTATTCGTGGATTGTTGGCTGCCCAACAACACCCGATGGTGGTGCAGCAATAACAACAACAACATCAGCAACAACAACTTCAGCAGCAGGAAGAGAATGCCATGTTGAACCAAGGGTTGCAGACGACCCTAGAACGAGACGGGAGAACAGATTCTGGGGCATCTGTTAGATTTTGTAGACTGAACCCCAGATATTTTGATAGAACGGAGGACACAATTAAGGCAGATGATTGGCTCCAGGATATTAAGACCATTCTGTCAGTAGCTAAAGTTTCGGCCGAGGAACAGGTTTACTTGGTTCACCTACAACTCCAAAATCTGGCAAGGGATTGGTGGGCCACAATGGAGGTAGTATTAAGGCGTCTTATTTCATGGGATGGTTTCAGGACCCGATTCAGGGCGAAGTAGTTTGGGATTGTGACTCATTGTGAGTTGAATAAAAGGTTCATTAACCTAAAGCAGGCTGGAAGGACAGTAGACGACTATGCGGCGGAGTTTTGTTGACTAAGCAGGTTTGCTCCAACCATGGTGGCAACAGATTTGGAGAGAGTAATGAGGTTCCAGCAGGGACTTCACTTAGAAATCTTATACATGGTAGAGGTACATGACTACCAGACTTTTAAGACGGTATTGATAGCAGCCAAGAGGGTTGAGCTTACTTCTCAAAGGATGGCATCAAGAAAAGTGGATCGGAAGAGGCCTTATGGACAGAGCAATGAGGGAGGATCGGTACCGCGAACGTCAACACCATCCCCTGGCATTCGCATCCATGACGTGACATAGAGGAGTCCAGTGACCTCGACAGTGATGGCACCATCTAGGCATCAACACCCAAGGCAGCAGTAGCAACAACAACAATGACAACGACGGGGAGCACCGACAGGTTGCACCTATTATGGCAAAGGAGGTCATACCCGAAATGTTCGCCGGGAGCTAACCGACTATGCTTGAGATATGGGAGCCCTGATCACAAGGTTGCCACATGCCCTTTGATACAGAGGCTGGGAGGGCCAGTACAACAGTTTCCTGCATTGCCAGCTCTAAGGACATTGCAACAAGGAGGACCAGCAGCAGCAGTACGACCTTTAGCTTAGCGTCCGTTGTCGATGTTGGCCCAGCTTTATAGATAGCAACAACAATCGAATCAACAGAGACCGCAATAACAGCAGCAAGAAAGACAATAACAGGGAGCTCGACAAGGCCAAGGGCATGCACTCACCTTGTCTTTGGAGGAAGCTGTGGCGTCGGGCGAAGTAGTGGCAAATAATATTTCTATTACAACCTTTTCTGCCATAGCTTTAATTGATTCTGGAGCTTCGCACTCATTTATATTTGTCATGTCCCACTCCCAGAATACTGGATAAATATGAGGACTGACATGGCCAACTGCACCTTACAGAATACCGAAGTAAGCCTCAATGTGTTAAGGTTTTCTAGAAGACATATGGGTGAACTTTAGCATGCTATAACGTCAGTCCTAAGGCCGACAAATCCTAGTATCTCAATCCATCAATACAAGTACAAGATTATATCATATATGAAAGCAACAAGGCATCCTAAATAACATACCATATATGATCATGAAGCTAATGAATACAAAATACTCCACTAGCAGAGTATAATGATACATGATCAAATATACCAGCCATGGTCTAATATATACATCATGTTGACCGAAGTCAGATAAGTGATCTCAAAATAAGGGGCTAACACTACCTATTGCTAAAATACCATAAAATAGATAACACTACGAGGGGTAGAGGAAGGAAATCCACTCACGAGCTTCGGCCGTAGTCCTACGAGTGTGAGCCATCTTGCTGGAAGTGTGGTGGAGTCTGGTTCTTCTCGGGATAATCTGGCCATACAAAACCAGTAGGATCAGAACCCCAAGCAACAAGTACCACAAAAGAGCTCAAGGTGTTATTAGACTAAACATATCACAATATTAGCAGAAAAGAGACATAAGAATAAATAAAGGTCAAGACTTCTACAGTACCAATGTACTTGTCTCAAAATATAACTGAAAGAACTGCTAACAAAAATGCTATAAAGAAAAGTAAGACGACGAGGGACAAGAGGACGTAGGAACTACTTTGGATCGGGACCACAAACCTTAAACCAAACAAGGACCGGGGTTGTAGTCCTTCACACGAGCAGAACTTTGTACTCTAACCACGCGTCGAGAGAAAAAGAAACTAGGAAAGCGAGCTATAATAAAAGTAACATCATCTAGTGCACGACCAAACAACTCTACGGCTTGCTACGATTAACTAGTTAGGGTTGTCACATGCCTTAATTACTAAATACATGTTTTAAGAATATTGCTACCTCCGAAACTGCAGTCAACCCAGATGGCCAAGGATACTCTTGTAGAGCAAACTTAAATGCACATTCAACAGCACTAAAACATAACTAGTTACTTGTCATAAACAGAAATTCGAGCTTGTAAGGATAAACTAAAGCTTGTGAATATAAACTTAAACTTGTGAATCATAAACTTGTCTTATAAACATAAACTTGTCTTGTAATGTGTTGTACCACGCGTAAACTTGGTCAGCCATGGAGCCCTTGCCTAGCAGGGTGATTCCATGCTGTATTGAGCCCTTGGAGATCGGGGTAGCCGGTAGCGCAATATTCTTCCATCCCAATGATCTAGGCGAATCTTATCTTGTTTAATTATTTCTAAATTATTTCAAGTTCTCGAGTCGTGGACACTTGAGAACTTTCTATAATGACGAGTCACGAGTATGAGCTTTTCACGAGTTATCGTATCCACGACATGCAATACATAGGACAATACTCACACTCGATTGCTCGATGCCAAAATAAAATAAATTTTCACACGGTGTCGTGAGGATCAAAATCATATGTTAATATAGGGAAGCACAATATCCAACTATGCTCCAATACTCAACTGGGCTAAAACAGTTTATGCATTTAAAAAAAAGATATATTATAGTAATTTAAGGATAACTCTCACATGTGAACTCCAAATAAGGTGATTCAAAAAGATTTGGAAAGGCAAGACAGAGATCTACAACTTTCATATTTTGAGTTTTATAAGATTCTAGATAAAAAAATACCTTAAATAGGCAAAAATAGGTATTTGGGTCACCATGCATGCAACACACTGCGCGACAAGGATTGATGCGCATTGAGGCACACGACAAGGGTGTGATGCGCGCTATAATGACTTATTTCGTTCAAGCGGATAGTTGATTCAAATGGCACAAGTGCAACGACCTGACCCGCCTTGCTCAGCGAGAAGACTCGTTTGGGGCAAATGATTTCAGACTTGGCCCTTCATGAGTTCAGACTTATACTTTCAAAGGCTCGCTCAGAGTATCGCTCGACCGAGGCGAATCATCACTATGGTGGGTGGCTACAATGAACTTGTCTTTGCTTAGCCAACACACTTAAAATATGGACGATATATGCTAGTCGCTAGGTGAATCACCCCTTGTATGCTAATAAAGAATACAACACACCTAGCTAATGGAATAATTTCATCTTGTATTGCTTGTGTTAGAACATGGGAATGAAACTTGGCTTATAACATGGACCCTCGCATGCTACCTTAGCTTTATGCAAGTAAACCCCGCTATGCCTCGAGTAGATTAGTATATACTCTTCGTAGTCACCGCTTCACTTGTTTACACTGCTCGCCTTATGTATTATGTCGTCCGATATGTCCCTGTACAGTTTCACTCCTCGCACTACCCCTTAGACCCGTGCTAAGGTAAATGCTTATGTTTCATATAATCGCATGCTTGCCTGCTTACATTGTAACTTTTACTCATTGCCTCATTTTAATGCTTGTCACATAATTTTATGCCGCGATCCTGTAACACTATCCATATCGTGCATGCATCTAGTTAGCCAGAAGACTATCAAATATTCTTTCTGTGCAATATGAACCTGCAAGTATCCGGGACCGTTAGGTCTGTCACGCCCCAGTCCCAAATATGAGGAACTGAGCCACGTGGTAATGACAGTGGGTACACTCCGATGGGCTTCCCAATCTAATGGACCCGTTATAGCGCACCTAAGCGATAAAGTACAAATAATATAACCCAATAATTTAACATTAAGTAATGTAACTAATCTCATCCCTAAATATAGAAATAAAACACAGAGAGAAAATAAGTCTACTAATGTGCAGAAAAAAAGTCTGGAAATATATCATAATACAACCGAAAAGAGTCAGGCGGGGACAAACCCGCTAATACAAGTACTGAATGAAAGAAAGTGCAATAAGATATCTAGAACCGATATCAGCTAACTAGATAATGATACCAGATCCAAGGTGAAGTCACTACCAGTGATCAAGTAAAGTCCTCGGGAAGGATCTCGTCCTCTGCTACAAGTTCTGCTCCTGGATATACACCCGGTCCGTACTCCTCCGGATAGTCTACCTCGCATATGGCTGGAAGGGAACCAGGTCCTTAGAGGGACGTAACAAGGTACAAAAATAACATGCCAAAGTATAACAGAAAATGAAACATATGGTAAGCCAGGTGTAATCTAGAATAATCGCCTAAGTGAGACATAAACTGAAGACAATATTCGACACGTGGGTTGTCCAAAAGTAAATATAAATATAAATATCCATAGCTCCAGACACGAAATCTCTCGTGCATCGAGAAACTCCGTAGCTCCAGACACAGAATCTCTCGGTATGTGGATAATAAATGTGTAAATAGTAAATATGTGCGTAGTAGCCCAAACGTCTAGTAACTGTCTTTTTCGCTCACTCGACCTCGCGAATCATATCCACAATACGCTCAGCCAGATCCTCTAACTAAGACAGCCGAGTCATGACAAATCATAAAGATGTACAACCAAGCTCCTAGAACCTCAAAAGGTTCGGTCTCACTGACAACCTCACATACGTAAGTCTGTCTAGATGGAGACGCATGTCGTGTGTCCTATGGAACTGATATAACTGTAAAGTACAACCAGGGTATCGAGACCAATCTCTAAAATCAACACCAGACGACACTGACGTACGTCCACACCCAAATATGACCCAGACGCTAACTATCGATACGGTCCAAGGATATCATACACGTACAAGATAAAGTACTAGAGAATGTATTTGGAACTGAAATATAATATGGCAAGGTACACTTGTCTGATTTCGAATGCTGAAGATGAGGATAAGAATCTGGTCCAACACCCACGTACGAATCCAAAGATCCTAAGAGAAAGATTGGAAAAAAAATTATTAACCAAGATAATTTGGATAATTATTTAGGATTTCCCGCATAGTACCACTTAACATACTGTTCGGCACAAAGGTATTATAGGAAAAGGAAAATTATATGTGCGACAACAACCTATCTTCACATTTTAACCACTTCAACCACATTACTAAAATTTGCACTCCTCTTATGCATTTATACAGACTCTCTCATTCTATCCACATAACTAAAGTCACCCCAACCTAGGGATCCCCCCTACACATGTCATATTATCACCCTAAAATCCATTGTACCTAATAACACATTTCATATAGCAAATCTGAATTCCATTGCAACTCAACAATAAAGACTATACATAAATCAACTAGTCACCATCTTCTTCTATTCTTTTACAAGACTCATTATTTGCTTATACCCACACAATTCTTTACTCCTTAGTTAACACACGTGTACTCATAAATATATATATTCCATCATTCCTCATCAGTTTTATAGTGTTCAACAGAAAAAAACTTTTACTCCAAATGAGCCATTTGTTCTTCTAGCTCACATTCTATCCTCTGTAGATTACTAGTCCCAAGTAGCCCACAAAGGAGCTTGATCACTTACCACAGTTTTAACCTTTGGTTAAACTAAGATCTAGTCTCCCCTCTTATCGTTAGGTACCCTCTGAACAACACTTAGAAGAAATAGTTGATGGAGCTATGGTATGTACAACTGTTCATGTGATGGTGGCAAGTATGTACACGTTCCTCAAGGAGTGAATCCCTAATGTAGAACAGTGGCATGCAATTGTCTATTACTACCATTTATTTGTTGCCACTCTAGTGATATGGACCTTGCTTTCTCCCCAAGGACATCCTTCCCATACCCATTGCTACCACCCCACGTTTCCTTCACAGACCTCTACAACCCACCTGGGAACCCACGCTAACCCAAATATATGCACACTATTCCATAAGGTACAAGCCTATATTCGTATGTATAAATTTCTCCTTCAAACCATTATCCCCAGAACATTAGGTAAGTATTTTTCTATGATTCCTCCTTCTATAATAACACTCATCAAAAATGACACCATTTTACTTCTTCTTTAATTAGCTCACACACTGATTCATCTCCGAATGTACTATTCCATCATTAGTTCAACCCATGCACAAGACAGAACACACATAATGCACCTTGGAGCAAAACTAGGGTTTAACACAGTCCTCATAAAGTATGCTACCCATACTACCATTTATATTAGTAGCCAAAAAAAACAAAGGAGGTGGGATAAGGAGGGGTTGGTTATCGGTCCAGATGCAAGCACTTGTGTCGGGTTTAGGTGTTTAGCTGCTGCTGGGTTTGGTTATCGGTTAAGCTTTAGTTTCAGCACTAGGGTTTCCTCAAGGCTTTAGTTGGAACGAGTTGGGTTTAGGTCTAGGCCAAACAGTGGTGCAGGGAATGGGAATTTTAGGCTAGGCTGGAGTGTGGGGTTTAAGTAAGAGAGAAAAGAAGAAGGAAAAATGATAAAGTAATATGTACTAGGGCTGAGCTCACTTGGGCTAGGTTAGATATTAGGCTTAGGAGTAATCTTTCATATACATAATAGCTTGTTAGTTTATATGTACATGTATGAAAATTACAAATTCTAACTCCTACAACCATAATAATTACTAGTAATAATTTTACTGTTTTAAGATTACTGGTTTATTAAATTTTTTATAAAAAAAATGAGTGGGTTTACAAGATCACCAAGGCAGTTCCCGAACTAAGAGAAATGCATCAAGTCAAGTTGAACTCTGAACGAAAATTATGTCAAGTAAAGCAAGAATCACAGCACGTGGAGCAATACTCGTTCAGAACAAGAATCAAGGATTATCATGTCATGTTGTGAATCTGGAAGATCCAAGACTTGTATGTCGCGGACAACTTGGTAACAAGGAAGATTCTCGAATCTCGTTCCACGGACGGTCTCCGGGGCACCGGGGCCGATCTGATCCGAATGAAATTCACGCAGCAACCTTTCATGTGCGGGCAAGATGGCGTCTCTGCTCACGTCGAGCCATTCTCGCTCAAAGGCTGATAGTCTCATGTGCTGGACGGGATTGATTGTAGCGCACCATGTATTTTCGTTGCATACCATCCTCGTCA
Source organism: Iris macrosiphon (assembly GCA_036927795.1). Classification (NCBI taxonomy): domain Eukaryota; kingdom Viridiplantae; phylum Streptophyta; class Magnoliopsida; order Asparagales; family Iridaceae; genus Iris; species Iris macrosiphon. Next base: position 135,917,653 of record JAYESA010000006.1, read on the forward strand.
ATGACTATAACTCATCATTTATGGCTATGCCAGTGACTCATGTTCATATAGATAAGTCATCATCGCTTAGCGGCAATCCGCGTGCGAGTCATTGCATAGCATCATGTAACATGGAATACTTGATTGGATATAAGTATAACACACTTGTACATAATGGAACACTTGAACATCATTGTAACATACTTGAGGAACCCGTGTTAAACTCGTGCACCTGAGTCAGAATCCCGCTCGTGACACTCGTGTTTGCTTATGCAATTTGACTTCGATTTCATATTTATACATTCGTGCTTGGTTTAACTTGGTTTTATCATTGGACAGGGAATGACGAATGATAAGTTGGTTAGTCTCACCGTGTTACTCTTATATCGCACGACACAGTGCCACATGAGTTAGACTTTTTATTATGTCATAAAAATGACCCTAAGGCAAGACTAGAAAGACAACTTAATATATGGTGCACGGAACCTATATAACCTGTTTGGATTTGTCGAGTGGGAGAGAAGCCTCTCTACCAGTACATTCATGTTCTGATAACCCCCCAGATTGCTTGCAGGGTGTGGGATAACCTCGTTTGATGTGGAAGCCCCCTTCGTGCTAGCTAAGGCATGGAGTTCGCTCTGGAGCCTTGGAGCGTTGCGTCCGGAACTGAAGCACATATACAAGTTATAATGTTGGAACATCGCTTATATATCATTCAACAATTGTAGCCACTTGGCACGCTTTTATTGTTTTGAAAGAGAGAGCGCTTGAGCGACTTATAATCTTGGTCTAGTGTCACTTGTAATACTGATTCGATATCAATAAAGTGCTTATTTTACTTCCATACTTGTGTTATTCAATGCTTCCGCTATAACGACTCTGTGAACTTGTTACCAATCGCCAATTCGTTTCTTATTCTGTTGCATTCGGACTATCTGTGCGACTCTGTGGCTTAGTCATTTTATCGTATGTTTGCATCATGGCCTTGCACGGGTGTAGCTTGTGCTCGTGCGACATCACGTCCAGATGGGAAAGATCATCCCGCGGGAACGTTGGTGCGGTGATTCACGTCCAGCGGGGACGGCCGATTCCTGCGGGATATCGGGGCGTGACATATTGGTATCAGAGCATTGGCTTTACATTTTTGGACTTCTTATCAATTTTCTTAGTTTCGAAAGCTCGTTTGTATATTATGTGCATACACTCTCTCTCGTTGATCCATTAAAATATTTTATACAATGAGTCTAAATACTTTCAAAATTGTATGTGATTGATATGATTGCTTGAAATGGATAGTTATGCGAAGACCCGTGTTCTGACCTGTGTTAGACTTTGTGGGAATTGATTCATGCTAGAATATGCAAGTTATGTGTGAATTCGAATACCTATACGTGATTACCCAGCTGGTTAGTGTGCGAGATGGAATATTGTTCAGACGGTTAGCCATGCACATAACCTTTCATCTAAGTTGTGTTGAGTATCGTGCACCAAGACTCTTTGGTGTGAGCCAGTTTGCAAGCGAGATTGTGATATCGTTCAAATAATGATAAGTCAGACTTAGAATGGCAACCGATAGAAATATTATCAGATCATCGTTAAGATGAATATAGTATATCATGCTTGGATTTTGGAAAGTAGCTCGGATGGTATTTCATATCCGGAAGATACAAATCAAATATGATTTACTTAGATGATTATCAACAGGAATATATACGAGACTAAGATTTATCAGGCGATGCTTAGGTATCGCACATGAGTTCTAAGGAACGACTTGGTGAATATTCTAGTGAGTGATGCGAATACGATTGAGAATTTAATTGAATGACTCAATTCTTGAGTGGTGTATCGATCATTTTAAAAATATTCAAGCAAATTTATAGGTCTCGTGCGATAGTTGATTTAAACGATTGAGAATATATTGAACAAAGTGAAAAATCTTATATCGAATAGGGATTCAAGGTAATGAAATCGATATATTGGTCAAAAAACTTGGTAAAAACTTGAAGGATCGTACGAGCGATTTCAAATTGAATCAAACGGATTAAAACTTGAGTAGGATATCGCTCGATAGAAGTTAACCCAAGAAGGAATATTATGGTTCGATGAAAGAGGTAAGCGATAACAAATTTGATCTGGAGTTTGGAAGAATGATCTTGAATCTAGTTCGAAAGATAACTCTCGATAATCAGTCCCAGCCGAGAACGATTATCCTGCGAAGCGATGGCATAGTAATTTCACGTCCTGTAGGTATAATCGAACTCGCGAAAACATGTTCGGTGATTATTCAAACAAACTCGATAAAATAGAGCGTAACGAAGTGAATAGACTTTAGCTTGAATATTTGAACTTAGTTGTTTGAGGAATGCCAGAAGTAGACTATGGAATTATCGAACGATAATATTTAAGTTGGACGATTGGCTAGACGAATTATGATCACGACACGAATGGCCATGACTTGGTGGATATATATATATATATATATATATATATATATATATATATATAAAACTTGGATGAAACGAAAGTGAAATGATAAGGTGCTCGATAGAAGTTAACTCGAGAAGGAATATTATGGTTCGATGAAAGAGGTAAGCGATAACGGATTTGGTATGGAGTTTGGAAGAATGATCTTGAATCTAGTTCGAAAGATAACTCTCGATAATTAGTCCCAGCCGAGAACGATTATCCTGCGAAGCGCTGGCATGGTAATTTCACGTCCTGCAGGGATAATCCAACTCGCGAAAACATGTTCGGTGATTATTCAAACAAACTCGATCTCTATTGAGCGTAACGAAGTGAATAGACTTTAGCTTGAATATTTGAACTTAGTTGTTTGAGGAATGCCAGAAGTAGACTATGGAATTATCGAACGGTAACATTTAAGTTGGACGATTGGCTAGACAAATTATGATTACGGCACGAATGGCCATGACTTGGTGGATATATATCCTTGGCGTAAACCGCTTTTACGCGTACAAGGGAATACGCTGCCTAGTTTTACACAGGCAGATATGAGCTGTTTACGCTCCGCAGAAGACAAACAGGCTGCCACATCAAAAGTTGCTCTTCGTACAGGGCTCGAGGCACGTCTCTGCATTTAATGCGCAGAATGATGGTAGATCTTCGAGACGGCAGATCTTTGAGACAACGCCTCTGCATTTAATGCGCGGAAGGGTGACAAATCTTCGAGGTACGTCTCGGCATTTAATGCACAAGATGGGGGCAGATCTCTGCATTTAATGCAAGAGATTTGATTATATCTCCGAAAGCCGTGATTTCGGCTAAAACGTCCACATCATCGCTTTTTGCACATTACGCCACCAGGCTACTTTCAGCTAGGAGAGCACGCTGTACGCTATCTCCTTGGAATACGCCACCAGGCCATTTTCAGCTATGGGGGCACGCTGTACGCTATCTCCCTGAAATACGCTGCCTAGTTTTACACAGGCATATGTGAGCTGTTTACGCTCCGTAGAAGACAAACAGGCTGCCACGTCAAAAGTTGCTCTTCGTACAGGGCTCGAGGCACGTCTTTGCATTTAATGCGCGGAATGATGGAAGATCTTCGCGACACACCTCTGCATTTAATGCGCAAGATGGGGGCAGATCTCTGCCTTTAATGCAAAAGATTTGATTATATCTCCAAAAGTCGTGATTTCGGCTAAAACGACCACATCATCACTTTCGCGCATTACGCCATCAGGCTATTTTCAGCTATGGGGGCACGCTATACGCTATCTCCTTGGAATACGCCACCAGGCCATTTTCAGCTTTGAAGAGCACGCTGTACGCCATCTCCCTGAAATACGCACACTCAAGCTACATTTGTATTGGTGCGCATTAAGGCTATTTGGTCCAGAATTCGCTCAAGGCCTCAGTCAAGCAAAGAACATCATGCTTCTACGCCTACTCGGCTTCTATGCCTGCTCGGCTTCTATGTCCACTCGGCTTCTATGCCTACTCGGCTTCTATGCCTACTCGGCTTCTACGCCCGCTCGGCTTCTACGCCTACCTGGCCTCTACGCCAGTTTGATAAACTATTTGGCTTCTACGCCATGGTGACAGTTATTGGCTTCTACGCCAGTCTCTTCTACGTGGGAGAATAACTACCTATGTGGCTTTTATGCCATGATCTTCGTAGCAGTTATACGCGTTATCTCTTCAAGGGGCACGCGTCACACGCTCATTCAAAAGATCATTTATACGTAGGTAACGGTTATAGTAACCTTCGCGTAAAAGGTGCTATACTTTCCACTGCCCGGCTTCTACGCCGACTGATGGTTACTGTCACTAAAAACCCTATAAATAGGGACCTCTATCGACAGAGGTACGAGGTCGAAAAATGGAAGCTCAAAGATTCCAAGATCAAAAGGAGAAGGTCAAGGAACTAAGAGTCGAAGAGTCTTTGAGAGAGAAGAATCCAGAGCTCAGGCAAAGAGTAGTGATCGACGACTTTGGCATCGAGCATCCACCCTCTTTTGCAACCTTCGAAGCTGCTTTCTGTCTTCTACAGCACTTCTTCATCATCGTGTGGTCCAAGGGACAAAGTGATCGACTGCAGATCAGACTCCTATAGCAATATTTACCCAGATTAAAAATTGTACTCGACATCCTCGTATAGGATTAAATTGTACAATCTTGTTTGTAAACCAAAGAGCGGGTTTCGTATAAACCTCATTTTCTATATCTTTCGTTTATTATCAAACACAAGATGGCGACTCTGCTGGGGACGTCTTTCTCCTCTGATGAGAAAGTTATTGCTCAACACGATGCAGTATCCGTAGGATCCGCAAAGAAGACCCTAGTCGTCCAGTTCGACCAGTCTGCCTATAAAAAAATGCTTCGAGCAGGGGGTAGCTCTCACTCTCTCTCTGTCCAAGACAATAGGAAGCTGCGTAAGGTCTGTATGCCCAAGACATCCCCTACCATTCCTGCCGACTCTTCGATCTCTCTGATCTCTCCGACCAACCAGGTTGTAGCTGCACAACCTTCGTGTTCCGCGCGTAAAACTCTGTCTCCTGTCCGTGACGTGGTAGACAAAACTTCGGACAATGCCTCAGCGCTAGTCCAGAAGTCTATTCTGCGCTCTGTGCGTAAAACTCAGTCTCCCGTCGATGACGTGGCAGACAAAATTTCTGACAATATCTTAGCGCCAAATTAGAAATTCCAAACGCGCTCCGCGCGTAAAAATGCATTTGCCCTCCGCGGAAAAGCAGATGATCCCTGCAACCTACACAAGGGAAAGCAAGTGGCGGACTACGCAACTTTTCGGCATTTACGCCAGCAAGGGAAGAATCTGCCCGCCCTCCGGATTACGCGAGGAGCTGATGGCCGACTGAGGACCTCCTCAGCTTTACGCCAGCCTGAGCAGAGCTCCAAATTACGCTAGGAGAAGCCCCTCAGCATAAAGCAGGCTCAGTTTACGGAAAGACACACTCCTCGGGGATCATCCGCTACCCAGATGGCCAACCTGTTGTATACGGGTGGCACATGGAGGACTATGGTTCCCAACATCCGCATGCCCACTGACGTGAACAGAAGGAACAAACCATCTTCTTCTTCTTCTGTAAAAACTCCTGACTTGCGTGAATTTCTAATCCAGAAATGTAAAGACAGGAGTCATAAACAGACTTCAGTCCCTCTAACCGTCACACGTGGGGAGATCACGTGGGAAGATGCATCAACATCTAATATCGTCATGACAGGTAGGCCACATGAAGATTCCATCTTTATTATTCCCCTAACTCGCGACGACCAGCATCCAATAGTTTTCGGGCGCATGCGGAACAGTCCGATTGTACAAGAGGAGTCTTGCGAATCCGATGCTGGGAAAATGCAAACCCACCGATATAGCCCACAAGCTTTAAAAATTATACAAAGCATGGGTTATGATTTGAAGTTAAAATAAGGCCTCAACTACGGGAAAGGCAAACGAACGCCATTACATGGTAAGCCTTACCATCAACAAACTCATTTTGGGTTGGGGTATACCGCATCTCTTGCGAACTCCAAACCTTCAGAGTCTGATCCTGTACAATCTGAGGCAGGTCCTTCAAAATTAATTTCTGTGGACAAATGCCACGATATGTATGGGGGTAGCCTACCTCGACAAAATAGGGCAGCATCCAAAGCTGGGAGTAGAATTTCCTCAGAATCCGAGGATGATGCGACAATGACGATCTTCCCGGAAGACCGTAAAACTCAGGCATCGGGAGCCCGAAGACTAAAAGGGACATTCTCTTTCAATGAAGATGACATCATTAAAATCTTCAATATGTTGATGGAGGAACACAAACTTCAGCTTCCCAACATCAGATATCCTGAGAGGGCTGGTAAAGTTGATGACCCAGACTATTGTCTCTTTCATCGGTACATTCATCATCCTACAAAGGCGTGCTATATGCTGAAAAGGAGAATCCAAGAGTTGATTGACGCCAAAGTCATCACTTTGCATCTGTAAAAGAAGGGACGATCATAGTAAATTGGTTTTTCTCTAACATGACAATTTGCTCCCCTCAGTAATATACCCGATGATGAGTCCCTAAAATTTTCCCAGTGGATTCTTTAGGACTATCCCCACTTAGGAAAATCACTCCACAGTGAATTGTTCAGACATAAGTTCATGTCCATATTACCTCTGAACTATTGTCCAAATATTTCATTTCCAACCCCAGAGAGTTTGTCATGTTCATATTACCTCTGAACAAACCTTCCTAAATCCGGCTATCGATTATCATGTCCATATTACCTCTGATATCGGTTGTCATCTCAACTTAGCACCCATACTTAACTCTAAGTATGCCAGTGGTGTTGAGTCCACAAAAACTACCATGTCCATATTACCTCTGAGCAGATGTATGCCTCCATCCCCGATGGAGTCACACCCCAAGAGTTTGTCATGTTCATATTACCTTTGAACAAACCTTCCTAAATCCGGCTATCGATTATCATGTTCATATTACCTCTGATATCGGTTGTCATCTCAACTTAACACCCGTACTTAACTCTAAGTACGCCAGTGGTGTTGAGTCCACAAAAACTGCCATGTCCATATTACCTCTGAGCAGATGTATGCCTCCATCCCCGACGGAGTCACAACTCAAGAGTTTGTCATGTTCATATTACCTCGAACAAACCTTCCTTCTCTGGCTATCGATTATCACGTCCATATTACCTTTGATATCGGTTGTCATCTCAACTTAGCACCCGTACTTAACTCTAAGTACGCCAGTGGTGTTAAGTCCACAAAAACTGCCATGTCCATATTACCTCTGGCAAGGCTTGTCCCAAACCTATTATTTGCACTCTCATGTGCAACAAATGATAGGTCCACAAAAAATTCCTCTGTGGAATGTCAGCAGAGAAAAAGTAAGTTCACGTTCATATTACCTCTGAACTACGTCTCTCCGCAATCCCCAAAGAGTCTATATTACCTCTGTCAGGATCTGTCTCAAACCTATTACTTGCACTAATGTGCGCAAAAAGTAATAGGTCCACTAAAAATCCCCCAGTGGGATATCCTCAACAAATATGGTATCATACTACGTCCATATTATCTCTAGTATGATGTCTAAAAATCGCGCTTACAGATTAGCTAAGCCTAAATAGAAATTTGGCAATAGCTACTATCAACTGCGAATCTCCCGGAGAAGTACTATACTTGATCTCCTTCGTTTAAACGGAGTATGACGAAGATCTTGTTCTGACAATACCATGCACAAAGGTTAGCTGGATCATATTCTATCAAGTTCATGTGACCTCTGAATAGATATCCTTAACTAATTTGTAAACCTATCATGTTAATGATACCTCTGATAGTGTTTAGTATACAGATTTAGTTGGATTATATTCTTTCAGGTTCATGTTAACCCTGAATAGATTTATATTCGGCAAAACCTTAATAAAAGAATGTCATGTTAATGATACCTCTGATATCACTTTCACCCTAGCCTATCATATTCTAAAATGATGGGCCCACAAAGTCAAAAAATGTGTCTTTATTATCTCCGAGAAATTACAGGAGAAATAAGAAGGTACATCATTTGGGAGGAGCAGTCAAATCACGGATCTGCTGCGCCAGAGCAACCATTCTCTCATCCATGGAGTTCAAGACGTCAGCACGAGCCCGCTCCAACCTGGCCGCGTCATTGTGCAAAGCAGATAACTCGGACCGAGCATGTACAAAACCTGCGTAGATGACACCCACATGCGTCAGGTTCTGCTGAGCAGTCTCCATTCGATTCTTCAGCACATCTCGAGATGCCGACAAAGAGACAGCCTCCTCCTCCGCTTGAGCGAGTTTATCTCTCAATCAGCGGAACCCATCACCTTGGCCAGCGGAGACGCATGCAAGTTAACTGCAAAATGCAAGAAAAATACGTCAATTTCTATACTAGACATTACAATCTTGCAGCATATGCCAAGAGGCAACAATCTGTGCTTTACGCCAAGATTGTAAAAACTTGATCTTTTACGCTGGAATCTTATTCCAAGGCGTAAAAAATTCAAGACTGGCAGTATACACAAAAAACTCGACAGTCTGTGTTTTATGCCAGACTGCCAAAGTTTGAGTTATTATGCCGAATTTTTCATCCAGAAGCGTAACACTCAAATTTTATGATATACGCCAAGTTTTGACAGTCTGTGCTTTTACGCCAGACTGCAAAAATATGGAGTTTTTACGCTGACACATTAGAAATATGGGCGTAAAAGATGAAACATCTCTGTGCATCATCTTCCTCGAAGAGGCTATCAGCACAGAAGACGACCTAGCGCGTTCACGTACAACGTGTGCGAAGGGTTTTCGTCGTTCTCGTCGTCCCAAAGGCTTTACCTATAACGCCCGGCGCACAGCTCGTCGGCGGGACACTTCGTTCAGAATGAAGCTCGCCTTGCCCAACCGGAGTCGCCCTTGCTTGGGCAGAAGAGCGAGAAGAGGAGGCAGCTTTCTTTCCCTTAGAGGAAGAGATTGGTTTCGGGGCCATTGCTGAAAACTCAGAATGCTCGGAGAAGAAATGAAGGAGAGAACTCGAACATTCGAAGGCTTTCTTTTGCAAAAAGACAGATGAAAAGTTTTTCTCTAAAAGCCTTGGGGTATATATAGAGTTCGGATGGACTCCTCGAATCCCTAACCAAGTCTGACATTTAATATTCGGTTATGATTTGGGGACCATGTCAGCCTATTACTCAGGGAAGGCGGACAGTCAGCAAATTCGAAAAGTTTTCGTGCAAAGCAGATTCGTGTTTTATGCTAAGGAGCTTTCTACGCTCGACAGCTACAAATCTACGGTTTTACGCTCACAGGCTATAAGTCTATGGTTTTACGCCCGGATGCTTTTATGCTCGGTAGCTTTTACGCTCGAGAGGCTACAAACCTACGACTTCACGCTCAGAAGCTACAAATCTATGATTTCACGCTCGGTGGCTTTTACGCTCAGAGGCAACAAATCCACAACTTCACGCTCGGAAGATTTTCTTTTCAGAGGCTACAAATCTATAATTTCTATGCTCGGATGCTTTTATGCTCAGCAGCTTTTACGCTCGAGAGGCTACGAACTTATGATTTTCTTCTCATCCATATTTACAGATCTATGACTCTCCGCATATCTAAAAATACGCAGGCCAGAGTATGCGTATATCTGAACCATTCTCAAGATGGCCAATTGTAAGGGTTCACGCAGAGGATACTCCTTCTTAGCCTCAAAATACCCCAAGTACCCAAAGCATACAGAGTTCAACATTGAAAATTACTCTTCTTCTTGTATCGATTGGAAGTTCGTCCAGAGTCCAGTCTGAATATTTCCTCTACAGTTCAAGATGGTGACTCAGTTTGACAGCCGTTTCCCGCCCTGTTTCAAGGGATTTTTGGGAAATAATTCTTGAAGATGATAGTCTGAACAAAAAATTCTTTCTCTAAGAAAAGTGATAGTTCAGAATTTTACGCAGTTCCTTATTCCTAACAGCAGGACAGTTCGAATGCTCGACTTAAATGCTAAGCGGCTTTCTGTGCATCTCTAGTTATGCGTAAAAGACAGGACGGGACCTAATACTCTTTCTATTAGAGTCGGCATAAAGTTATCCAGACGTGTCGAAGTTACACATATTCAGACTTCATCACAGCCTATATATAGGCAAAAGTGATCACACCGAATCCCAACAGATCCCCAATAATCCGCCAAGAAGCCAGCCTTGAAAAATGTATCAGACTTGACCGTTTCATGCTTCATTCAAAGCGTTTCAAATTACGAAGATTTTGAAAGCTTTTAAGGGGGTCTTGTAGAAGCATGAAAAATACGCTGAAAAGCTATACGCAACACTTTTAGTGCTGGGCAGCGTAAAATATGACTTCGGAGACATCGACGTACAAACAGAGCTTTTTCGCTAAGTACAACGTAAAATATAAGCTCAAGGACTATCCGCGCAAGGCAGTATGTCCAGGCTGCTTCAGCATAAAAAGGGGATGCTGTATCGCCTTTACGGCGTAAAACTCATCCGCTTTAATGCAGCATTAAAGTATACGAGGAACGCTTCGTATTCCCCGAAATGAACCTGTCAAATCGTGCAGTGAACCTGCCAGTCTGACTCCTGACAAAGAGTACTGCACGACTACCCAGACGACGGCTATAATGATGGCGCGACACAGCGACCCAGACTGTCTTTTAGTGATATTTCCTTGGCATAAACCGCTTTTACGCGTACAAGGGAATACGCTGCCTAGTTTTACACAGGCAGATATGAGCTGTTTACGCTCCGCAGAAGACAAACAGGCTACCACGTCAAAAGTTGCTCTTCGTACAGGGCTCGAGGCACGTCTCTGCATTTAATGCGCAGAATGATGGCAGATCTTCGAGACGGCAGATCTTCGAGACAACGCCTCTGCATTTAATGTGCGGAAGGGTGACAGATCTTCGAGGCACGTCTCTGCATTTAATGCACAAGATGGGGGCAGATCTCTGCATTTAATGTAAGAGATTTTATTATATCTCCGAAAGCCGTAATTTCGGCTAAAACGTCCACATCATCGCTTTTTGCATAATACGCCACCAGGCTACTTTCAGCTAGGAGAGCACGCTGTACGCTATCTCCTTGGAATACGCCACCAGGCCATTTTCAGCTATGGGGGCACATTGTACGCTATCTCCCTGAAATATGCAGCCTAGTTTTACACAGGCAGATGTGAGCTGTTTACGCTCCGCAGAAGACAAACAGGCTGCCACGTCAAAAGTTGCTCTTCGTACAGGGCTCGAGGCACGTCTCTGCATTTAATGCGCAGAATGATGGAAGATCTTCGCGATACGCCTCTGCATTTAATGCACAAGATGAGGGCAGATCTCTGCCTTTAATGCAAGAGATTTGATTATATCTCCAAAAGCCGTAATTTCGGCTAAAATGACCACATCATCACTTTCGCGCATTACGCCATTAGGTTATTTTCAGCTATGGGGGCACGCGGTATGCTATCTCCTTGGAATACGCCACAAGGCTATTTTCAGCTTTGAAGAGCACGCTGTACGCCATCTCCCTGAAATACGCACACTCAGGCTACATTTACATTGGTGCGCATTAAGGCTATTTTGGTCCAGAATTTACTCAAGGCCTCAATCAAGCAAAGAACATCAGGCTTCTACACCTACTCGGCTTCTATGCCTGTTCAGCTTCTATGCCCACTCGGCTTCTATGCCTACTCGGCTTCTATGCCCGCTCGACTTCTATGCCCGCTCGGCTTCTACGCCTACCTGGCCTCTACGCCAGTTTGATAAACTATTTGGCTTTTACGCCATGGTGACAGTTATTGGCTTCTACGCCAGCCTCTTCTACGCGGGGGAATAACTACCTACGTGGCTTTTATGCCATAATCTTTGCAGCAGTTATACACGTTATCTCTTCAAGGGACATGTGTTACACGCTCATTCAAAAGATCATTTATACGTAGGTAACGGTTATAGTAACCGTCGCGTAAAAGGTGCTATAGGTGCTATACGTTGGTAACGGTTATAGTAACCGTCGCGTAAAAGGTGCCCGGCTTCTACGCCGACTGATGGTCACTGTTACTAAAAACCCTATAAATAGGAACCTCTATCGACAGAGGTACGAGGTCAAAAAATGGAAGGTCAAAGATTCAAAGATCAAAAGGAGAAGGTCCAGGAACTAAGAGTCGAAGAGTCTTTGAGAGAGAAGAATCCAGAGCTCAGGCAAAGAGTAGTGATCGACGACTTTGGCATCGAGCATCCACCTCTTTTGCAACCTTTGAAGCTGCTTTCTGTCTTCTACGGCACTTTTTTATCATCGTGTGGTCCAAGGGACAAAGTGATCGACTGCAGATCAGACTCCTATAGCAATATTTACCCAGATTAAAAATTGTACTCGACATCCTCGTATAGGATTAAATTGTACAATCTTGTTTGTAAACCGAAGAGCGGGTTTCATATAAACCTCATTTTCTATATCTTTCGTTTATTATCAAACAGTGCATGCATCTAGTTAGCCATAAGACTATAAAATAGTCCTTTTGTGCAATATGAACCTACAAGTATCCGGGACCGTTAGGTCACCAAGGCAGTTCCTGAACTAAGGAAAATGCATCAAGTCAAGTTGAACTCTGAACTAAAATCATGTCAAGTAAAGCAATAATCACAGCTCGTTGAGCAATACTTATTCAAAATAATAATCAAGGATTATCATATCATGTTGTGAATCTGGAAGACCCAAGACATGCATGTCGCGGACAACTTGGTAACAAGGGAGATTCTCGAATCTTATTTTACGGATGGTCTCTGGGGCACCAGGGCTGATTCGATAAGGATGGAACTCACGCAGCAGCCTTTCATGTGCAGACAGGATGGCATCTTCGCTCATGCTGCATCATTCTCGCTCAAAGGTTGATAGTCTCATGTGCTGGATGTGATGGATTATAGTGCACCATGTACTTTCATTGCATATCATCCTTATTAATGACTATAACTCGTCCTTTATGGCTATACATGTGACTCATATTCATATAGATAAGTCATCATCGCTTAACAGCAATCTGCATACGAGTTATTGTAGCACATCGAGTAACATGTAACACCTGAATGGATATGAGTATAACATACTTGTACATAATTGAATACTTGAACATCTATTACAACATACTTGAGTAACCCGTGTTAAACTCGTGCACCTGAGTCAGAATCCCGTTCGTGACACTCTTGTTTGCTTATGCTAATTGACTTGGATTTCATATATATATATTCGTGCTTGGTTTAACTTGGTTTTATCATTGGACAGGGAAGGACGAATGGTAAGTTGGTAAGTCTTGCCGTGTTACTCTTATATCGTACGGTGCACTGCCACATGAGTTAGGCTTTTTATTATATTATAAAACTGATCATATGGCAAGACTAGAAAGACAACTTAATATATGGTGTACGAAACCTATATAACGGGTTTGGATTTGTCGAGCGGACGAGAAGCCTTTCCACCAGTGCATTCATGTACAGATAATCCACCAGATTACTTGCAGGGTATGGGAGAACCTCGTTCGGTGCAAAAACCCTCTTCGTGCGAGCTAAGGCATAAAGTTCGCTCTGGAGCCTTGGAGTGTTGCGTCCAGAACTAAAGCACATATACAAGACATAATATTGGAATATTGCCTATGTATCATTCCACAATTGTAGCCACTTGGCACGCTTTTATTGTTTAGAGAGAGAGGGCTTGGGCGAATTATAATCTGGCCTAGCGCCGCTTGTAATACTGATTAAGTATTAATAAAGTGCTTATTTTACTTTCATACTTGTGTTATTCAATGTTTCTGCTATAACGATTCTGTGAACTTGTTAATAATTGCCTGTTCGTTTCTTATTCCGCTGTATTCGGACTATCTGTGCCACTCTGTAGCTTAGTCATTTTACTACATGTTCGGATTATGTCCTTGTACGGGTGCAGTTTGTGCTCGTGCGACATCACGTCCAGATACAAATGTCATGACCCACACTCGATATAGGGGCACGGGAGCGTGGGTACGTCCAGCCTATGCCGCAGTATCGGCTATAGAATGCTGTCTAGGTCACAATAAATACTAACATAACTAAATACCTGTCAATGATATCAATATCCATAAGGAGGAAAATATACATCTCACAATATTTCATAATGTAAACTCAATCACAACATCTATAAGAGTATAAGGCACGATAAAAGATGAGAGGAAGGACATAGTTAAACACCATGTCTCAAACATAAAGATAAATTATAGTCTAGCTGTCCAACACAAGTCTCCAATTAAACTTAACATAGGTCTAAACATAAACTGAAATAAACCTCAATAAGTCTCAGATGCGTAATGTAAATACTATCTAGATAGCTGCAGGCAATGTCTCATCTAAAGGAATAGTCTCCTCTAAGATCTCTGGTGTGTAGTCTATATCTATACCGGGTCCATAGTGTATAGTACAGAACTCCTCAAGATCCTCTGGAAAAAATATCCAGTCAGGATTGGAACAAAATACACCTCTAACAGCAGTTCCACATATATTGACAAAATCTATAACACAGTGTAAAGAAATACAAGACAGATAGAAAATACTGGCAATAAGAATACTGGAAATAAGGAAATGCTGGAATAAAGAAATACTGGAACATCATCATCAATATACATCTAGCAATGAATAAAAATACAAGTACACGCAAGAACAAAGAACCGATATGTAAGTGTGTACAAGAACAATAACTAAAACCTGTGGGAATGCTAGATCAATATACTAGAGATACATGTCAAGAATCATCTAACTAAGTGTGTGAAATATCAGTATATCATGTGATCGGCTTGGGACTAATAAGACTCATTATATTTATTAGCGATCATCCCTGCAAGGTCAGGCTAACCACATGTAACAGCGATGAGGCATGTAATGGTAAGGCTGCACCGACGTGAGGTGTGGGTGAGCTATGATACATGTAAAGTTGGGTATGATCACATAAGCTGCTAATATTTCCCCGTTTCCCCAGTTAGCACGATGGATTTGTCATGACCCGCACCCGAAAATCGGGCATGAGTCGTGGGTACGTGCAGCCTACGCCGCAGAATCGGCGGTAGAACGCTGTAAGGTCCGTTCTAGGTCAACCAACTATCTATATATCTCACAGAAAAATCTGCCATGACCTCTCCAAAAAGGAGGGCAACCACGCAATATATATATGAATAATCCTCTCCAAAAGGAGGGCAACCACGCAATATATATAATCTCTCAATCACAATAACTAGGGGAAGAAATAAAGCACGATATGATAGCAAAAGGAAACAAAGAAACACGGAGCAAGACAGTGTCAAAACATATACAGTCAAAGGCCATAATAGTCTACAATATCACAGCAACAAAAGAATAAGTACAATCATCCAAAAATAAACCACTGGGAATAACCCAGCTAACCCACCTAGCTAACTAGGGTGGACACCTAATGCACCTTTGCATAAAAGTGCCCAATAATTGGAAAATTGCACAAAAAGTGATTTATTGTTTAATTAATTAAATGAATGCAAGGGGGGTGTTCTAAAATTAATTAGAAGTACAAGAGACTGAATTTAAGTGGGACACAAGCATCAATTAACAGTCTGGCACATCTAAGACAATGGTGTGAATCTGTTGGAAGATAAGGGCTAGTGTAGCGCTCTAATTATCGAACAACGGTAAGGTGCAATAATCAGTTAAAATCATAATTATTTATATATAATTAATTATCATGCAATTATTTACATATTAATTATGAAAAGACAAAAATACCCTTAATCTAAAAAGTGGGGGTGACTAGTCTACCCTCCTTAAAAGAATTTCGTCCTCAAAATTAAAATAAACTAGCACAAGGACAATCAATCAATAATAAATTATAGTTCAAGTCTCGAAGAGATACGGATACTGCTCGCGCATTTTGTCCTCTCTCTCCCAGGATGACTCTCCTGGAGAGTGATGTCTCCATGCAACACGAACCAAAGGGATAGTCTGGTTCCGCAATGCCTTCTCTTTACGGTCCAAAATCTCAACGGGTTGTTCAGGATAGCTGAGTGTCGGTCCAACTTCGATCTCCGAGTGATCTAGTATGTGACTAGGATCGGCCACGTACCTTCTCAGCTGCGACACGTGGAACACGTCGTGCACTCCATCTAGAGCAGGCGGCAAGTCAAGTCTTTAGGCCACTGTACCGACCCTTGCAAGAATACTAAAGGGCCCGATGTATCGTGGACTAAGCTTTCCGCCTCTGCCAAAACGAATCATGCCCCGTGTCAGAGAAATCTGTAGGAACACCAAATCTCCAACCTAGAACGAACAATCATAACACACAATCTAAAACAAAACAATCACAACCGAGTAAAAACAAAACTAATACCTGAAATCCTAGGGGTCTACGGTGGCTATCGGTCCAATGTCGCTGTCTGTCCTATGCCACTCGCAGTCTGTCTCTGATAAGTTTCACCTTTTCTGCTGCATCCACGACCATTTTTTGTCCTAACAAAGCTCTCTCTCCAACATCATCCCAAGATAACGGTGTACGATACCTTCGTCCATATAAAGCCTCGAATGGTGACATCTCAATATTGGCTTGGTAGCTGTTGTTGTAAGCAAACTCGACTAGGTGTAGATGATCCTCCCAAGAACCTCCGAGATCCAATACGCAAGTGCGTAGCATATCTTCAAGAGTCTGAATAGTCCTTTCAGACTGTCCGTCTGTCTGAGGGTGATACGCGATATTGAATTTGAGCTGAGTGCCCAAGCTAGACTGCAGACTCCTCCAGAAATGGGAAATGAAACGACTATCCTGATCTGAGACAATACTCATAGAAACTCCATGTAATCTGACAATCTGCTGTACGTACATCTCTGCTAGCTTCTCTGTCGATGTACCCACCTTGAATGGTAAGAAATGGGCTGATTTGGTCAACCTATCCACGATGACCCAAATCGTGTCCTTTTCTTCTGGAGAACGAGGAAGTCCCGAAACGAAATCCATAGTCACGTGCTCCCACTTCCATTCTGGAATGGGTAAAGGTTGAAGCAATCCTCCTGGCCTCTTTCGATTTGATTTCACCTGTTGGCACACTAAACATCGGGATACGAAGCGTGCTACTTCGCGCTTCATACCATACCACCATACATGCTCCCTCAAATCTCGATACATCTTGTTGGCTCCGGGGTACATCGAGTACTGAGAGCGATGTTCCTCCTGCAAAACTTCTTCGTGCAGCTCTCCACTTGGAACACACATCCTCGTGCCATGTCGTAAGGATCCATCATCCGCAATAGTGAACTCGTCTATCAATCCTGTCCGAACTTGTGCTCTAATATTCCTTAGAGTCTCATCATCATACTGAGCAGCTCTGATTCTATCTATCAGCTCCGATTGGATCTGCAGTCCCCACATCTGAATCTCGGCTCCTGGAACTAAAACTTCAATTCCTAAGCTATCAAGATCAGCTAATAAATGTCTATCCGAAGTCAAGCACATAGCCATCGGATACCTGCTCAAGGCATCGGCGACTACGTTGGCCTTTCCTGGATGGTACTATAATGAGATATCAAAGTCTTTCATCAACTCTAACCACCGTCTCTGTCTCATGTTCAGTTCCTTCTGTATAAATATGTACTTCAAGCTTTTGTGATCTTTGAAGATCTCCACATGCTCTCCGTACAGATAGTGTTTCCACAGCTTTAGGACAAAGATAACTGTTGCTAACTCCAAATCGTGAGTGGGATAGTTTTTTTCATGAGGGCATAATTGTCTTGAAGCATAGGCAATTACTTTCCCGTGCTGCTGAAGAACGCATCCCAACCCTTTTCCTGAAGCATCACTGTAGATAGTGAATCCACCTGTCCCTGATGGCAACGTCAAAACTGGCGCTGTCGTCAATCTCATCTTCAGCTCATCGAATGCGGCTTGACATTCCTCTGTCCAGACAAATTCCACATCTTTCTTGGTCAGCCTAGTCATTGGTTCTGCAATCTTGGAGAAGTCTTGTACAAATCTTCTGTAGTATCCTGCTAGTCCGAGAAAGCTCCTGATTTCAGCTACTGTACTGGGGGTAGCCCATGACTCCACTGCCTCTATCTTGGTTAACTGAGATTCTGTTACCTCTCACCATGTATCCCAGAAATTCTACCTTGTCAAGGAAGAACTCACACTTTGAAAGCTTCCCGTACAACTTCTCTCTCCTGAGAGTTTCTAAGACCATCCTCAGGTGCTCTTCATGCTCTTCAGGGGTCTTTGAATATATTAGAATGTCGTCAATAAATACTACTATGAACTTGTCAAGGTACTGATGGAATACCTTGTTCATCAAGTTCATGAATACTGCTAGTGCATTAGTTAAACCAAACGACATTACTACGAATTCAAATTGGCCATATCTGGTCCGAAAAGCTATCTTTGGTATGTCTTCCTTCTTTACCTTTACTTGGTGATAGCCTGACCTCAAGTCTATCTTCGAAAATACCTTTGCTCCTCTTAATTGATCGAAGAGATCATCTATCCTCGGCAGCGGGTATTTGTTCTTGATAGTGAGGTTATTCAAAGCTCTATAATCGATACACATGCGTACCGTGCCATCCTTCTTCGGTACGAATAATACCGGTGATCCCCATGGCGATGAACTGGATCTAATAAAACCTTTGTCTTGCAGCTCCTCTACTTGTTTCTTTAGTTCTACTAACTCGTTGTTGTTAACTCTATAGACATGTTGCGAAATAGGCTCCGCTCCTGGTATCAAGTCTATAGAGAATTCAACATCTCTTTCTGGCGGCAAACATGGCAACTCCTCTAGAAATACATCTAGGAACTCTGCTATAAGTGGATGTAGTAACTCCTCTTCTTCCATCCTGGCTCCGCAAAAAGTGCCTCTGCTCCGCTCCTCTTCTCCTCTGGCGATCTCGAACTCTGGTCCTCCTGGTGGTCGAAATACTACTCTACCTCCGTGACAATCTATAAAAGCATGGTGTTTACTCAGCCAGTCCATTCCGAGTATAATATCGTATCCCGGAAGTAACATAATGAGTAAACTCATGCTCAAATCTCGGTCTTCCAATGACACTCTCCGATCATTGCAACAATCACGGACTAGGATAATGCCTCCTCCTGTCGTGATCTTGCAAGTCCTATCTAATGGTTTCATTTCTAAATGATGCTTAAGAGCATAAGATACAGATATGAAACTATGGGAAGCGCTAGAATCAAATAATGCAAGTGCTGGAATAAAATCGAGTAAGACTGAACCTGAAATCACATCTCCAGCTGGCTCGGCCTCCTCAGTAGTCATGGCGTAAGCTCGTCCCTGTGGTGCTCCTCTCTGCTGCTGCTAGTGTTGAGCAAACCTCTGCTGCTATGGTGGAAGTGGAGGTCCTCTCTGCTGGCCTCCTGGTATAATAGGTGCTCTGGCTGGTCCTCTCTGAGCTGCTGCTCCTCCCTGGCGAGTCTGAATAGCTGGGCAGTCCCTCAGCTGATGTGCTGCTGATCCATATGACAAGCAAGTGCCCAACCTTTTCCTGCAGATGTCTCTTATATGTCTCATCTTTCCGCAATACGAATATGTGGCGACGAGCTGATTCTGTCTCTGTGGTTGTTGTGGCTGAACATGTCCTCGAACTGGTGCCTGTTACTGGTGTTGCTGCTGGTACGGCCTCTGTTGTTGTTGTTGTTGGTGTGGGCGCTTGGCCGGTCCTGTGTTACCACTGGCTCCACCAGAAATATCGCGTCCTCTCTTGGGCCTGAGGTCCAAGTCATCTTCAGCAATTTGGGCATCCATCAGAATACCCTCAAATATAGTAGTACGTCATCCCGAAGTACGAGACTTGATCTCCCTATTTAATCCTTTTCTGAATTTTTGTGCTCTGTCTCCTGGATCTCGAATCATCGAAGGCGCAAATCGACTCAATCGGCAAAACTCTGCGGCATATTCGTCGACTGACATACCTCCTTGGATTAAGTCATGGAACTGACTTTGTAATGCTCCCAAGGCTACGTCAGGAAATAATTTCTCCTTGAAGATCTCCTTAAATTCCTCCCAAGTAAGTCCTTCAACAGTGAGCCTTTGCTCTGTACGATACCATGTCAGTGCAATATCAAACATCTGAAAGCCAGCGGCCTCTATCTGAAGAGTCTCCGGGATCTGTGATAAGCGCAAGTTCCTCTCTATGTCCTCTAACCAATCATCAGCATAGAGTATTCCTTCTGTGCCCTTGAACTCTCGAGGCATCATCCTCTTAAAGTCCACTATAGTGCCTGGCCTCTGTGGTTGCTGGCCAGGATGCTGGGGTTGTCGTGCTACTCTCTCCATAGCCTGGAGAGCCACCTGATGAGCATTCTCCATGCTCTCTCTTATCAGTTCTGTCTGCACCTGGTGTGCTTCTGCTTGCACCCTCTGGTCTTCACTTGAACACGCTGAGCTTCCGCTGTTACTCTCCGGGCCTCTAGCATGCCCTGCATCAGTACGAACATCTGTGCCCCGTCAGTGGGCACTCCTCCGGGAATCGGTGTCAGTGGTGGTAGAAGGTTGTCTGTCGTGGCTGGGGCAATCCTCTGGATAGGTGGAGAAGGAATCCCGTTAGCTGCAGATACTCCCACACGAAAAGGAGATGTAGGAGGAACTCCAGGTATCTGTTCGTCAGGTTGAGAGGTGGCAGAACTCTCTGAATTTGCTGCTCCCACTCTCATGGATCTAGTATTCGACGGCATCCTGAATACAGATCAAAAGAATCAATGATAGATACGATATCATCAAGGAAGGACAGAAAAGAAGCAATCAATTAGAATAGCAATATGAAGTTCAGAATTTCCTAGTGTGATTGAGCATACTCTCATCCTAGATCATATTTCCTATATCCTATTGCAGGCTCGTAGCAGTACAACTAAGTTGTCGCACTGCCACGATATCACATAACTTGCAAAACTTGACCTGCATGGGCCACCACTAAAAATGTGTCACGACCCGCACCCGGTATAGGGGCACAAGAGCGTGGGTACGTCCAGCCTATGCCGCAGTATCGACGGTAGAACGCTGTCTAGGTCACAATAAATACTAACATAACTAAATACTTGTCAATGATATCAATCTCCATAAGGAAAAAAATATACATCTCACAATATTTTAAAATGTAAACTCAATCACAACATCTATAAGAGTATAAGGCACGATAAAAGATGAGAGGAATGACATAGTTAAACACCATGTCTCAAACATAAAGATAAATCATAGTCTAGCTGTCCAACACAAGTCTCCAATTAAACTTAACATAGGTCTAAACATAAACTGAAATAAACCTCAATAAGTCTCAGATGCGTAATGTAAATACTATTTAGATAGCTGCAGGCAATGTCTCATCTAAAGGAATAGTCTCCTCTAAGATCTCTGGTGTGTAGTCTGCATCTATACCGGGTCCGTAGTGTGTAGTACAGAACTCCTCAAGATCCTCTGAAAAAATATCCAGTCATGATTGGAACGAAATACACCTCTAACAGCAGTTCCACATATATTGACAAAAACTATAACACAGTGTAAAGAAATACAAGACAGATAGGAAATACTGGCAATAAGAATACTGGAAATAAGGAAATGCTGGAATAAAGAAATACTGGAACATCATCATCAATATACATCTAGCAATGAATAGAAATACAAGTACACGCAAGAACAAAGAACCGGTATGTAAGTGTGTACAAGAACAATTACTAAAACATGTGGGAATGCTAAATCAATATACTAGAGATATATGTTAAGAATCATCTAACTAAGTGTGTGAAACATCGGTATATCATGTGATCTACTTGGGACTAATAAGACTCATTATATTGATTAGCGATCATCCCTGCAAGGTCGGGCTAACCACATGTAATAGCGATGAGGCATGTAATGGTAAGGCTGCACCGACGTGAGGTATGGGTGAGCTATGATGCATGTAAAGTTTGGTATGATCACATAAGCTACTAATATTTCCCTATTTCCCCAGCTAGCACGATGGATTCCAAATCACGACTCCTCGTGACAGGTCTAGATAATGCCAACTCGTATAAATAACAGTGTCAGAGTCATGTATGCTATACAACAAGAGTTATAGAGGTAATCAACATAATGAAAACTGTCAGAGAATGTACTCGCCTGTGGTCCTTAGCTGGCAATACCAATGTCCGGGTTCCAAGGTATCGTCTGAGTGATCCAACAGTCCTATAGACATAGCATATAACAAAATACTGCATCAGTCATTACTCTAATACTCAATCATAATATACTGAACTCAAGGCTACGCTAGGTATGACTCTGGTCAACTAAGGTCAAGTGTGCGTCAAGTTGCACGGGTGTCGGATCTATAATTGCTGTGCAATCAGACAGTCAGTGATACGGGTCTTGCCTGTACGTCGATGTACATATGGAAGTCTTCTAACATGCTACATGGTCACAGGTCAAGATAGCTACGGTATCCGTAATTTCATTAGGGTCACCTAGTACACGGCATATAATGCCTATTATTATTTATCATAAACATCAATACTAACTAATTACAATTATAATAGATATATGCATTTAGATACTTAATAGAGTTTATATTATATATATTTATATACGTATACATATACATACTAATCAATTTATACTGTGTACATATATACATATATTAAACAGGTACTAGGGATGCACGTACAATACGTATACGTATGTATATACATACTAGTTTGAGAATATACTATATATATATATATATATATATATATATATATATATATATATTTAAATGTATTTTGGCATATATATATATATATATATATATATATATATATATATATATATATATATATATATATATATATATATATATATATATATATACACACATACACATATATATATATATATATATATATATATATATATATATATATATATATATATGTATATATATATATGCCAAAATACATTTAAATATATATACTAGTACATATACTCTACATATATACCAATATACACTTGAATATATACCAATATGTATGCTAATACGTACATACATATATCCATACAAATACGTATACGAAACCACATAAAATGACGGAAAATACGGGCATAAACGAACTTGCGCGACGTGCACGGAGTCGAGGAACTACGGTGGTCCGTCTTCGGCAAGGTGCTCGGCTGTTCAGGCGAGGAGGAGAACGTGTCCTGTCGAGTCGGGGAAGATGTGTCACGCTCCAGTCCCAAAATATCGAGGGACCGGACGCGTGATAATGGCCAACAGCACGCACCGATGGACAAACCCAATTTAATGGATCTATCGGGGCATACTTAAGCTGTATTACAACAGTCAGGGTTTACTATTCTCATCCACAGAGTAAAGATAGCAACATCAGCAAAAGAAATAAACAACAACATCCAGTTACAAGTATTGAAAGAAATCGGGAAACCACCCGATAATAAGTCTGTTTACACAAGTTCAATTAACAGGAAAATAAAGAGTTTATTGGCCAAGTAAAACTGAGCATGGCGAAGCAGTTGTTCAGAAGAAGTCCTCAGCGATCACCTCGTCTTCAGGTTCAGGTACTGCTCCGAGTAGTGCTCATGTTCCGTACACCTCAGGGTAGATCTCGTCTGCTAAATCTGGGGACATAATCCATTCCAGGTCCTCAGGGGACATAGCAAGGTAAAGAAAACACAAGCCAATATAATGCAGTGCAGAAATAAAGAAACAATAGGGTAAGTAATTAAACCAACTAAGTGATCATGCAAGTGAGAGTTATTAATCATACTCAGGCTGAGACTACTACAGGATCAGTGTCAAGAAACCATAGCAGTATTTTCTCGAAGGGCCAGTAATGGTGCCAAAGCTCTGTGTCAGAGACTAGGACACATCCAGATTACAATATATATAATATATTCAGCCTTGATATGGTAATACTCTCCCCACCTAATGAAATCTCACGTCTCATGTCCATGACACGCAGGATCAAAACTAATGCAACAAGTCAGGATAAATCTAAGCATGTAAACTGTATAAGTCATAAACATGTATCCTATACAGAATCACCTTGAATATTCAGGAAGATTCTGTCTCATGATCTGTGTCAAGTGTCCTGGGTATAACGTACTTGATATGGCAAGTACGATAATGTAAATGTCACGATATCCATCTCTAATTGACATTGCACAACCCCGCGTACGGTGTTGGCACCCGACTATAATCGGACGCTAAGCAAGTCACACGGCCCTAGGGTTGAGCAAGTACAACAGTCACAGAGAATAAAGCAAGAGAACAAAATGAATCATTAATCTGTAATTTATGGCAAGGTACACTTGCCTGGGTTTCCTGTTTCAGTTGTAGCTCGAGCTTCAGCTGGATTTCTAAGCAGTACTCCGGTTGCTGAAATAGACATCACCAACAGATCCAAAAAATATTAATAAGTTAGGAACGCCTGTCCTTGAGTCCAATTTAGAGACAAGGGCAAAAACGTCAATTTCGGGTCAAGGCGGGGTCCAGATGTGGGCCGCTTTGCACCGAAAAATGCGTCAGGGTCAAAGGTCTCCAAATCAGTCCAACTTAGTGTCAACAGGTCAGGAACGATGATACGAACCCAACGGAACTTTCAAAATTGGATTCCGAAGAGCCGTTCTCAAAATCGCCCGTCGGGTGGAGCCTATGGGGCCCACGACACACGATTTTGTCAACGTTCTCAGAATCGAACCAAACTTGGCTCACAGGACCAGCGTATTGCTACGAGTCCGATGGCACAAGTTTTGTCTCGATCCGACGTGTGTACACTAAGTTACAACGAGAATCAGAAAAGTCGGATACGGGGCGGTGTCCGCGGATACGTACTGATTTCGGTGTGCACGCACATCCGAATCAGCTTCTACGAAAGCCCTAACGTCCGTATCAACGACGCACACGTATCGGTAAAGACCGCACGCGACCAAGTCGTCCCGTTTGGCGGGGCGTACTCAGTTCCGGGGTGAAATAGGGTGTTGGTTTTCCTATTTTTGGATCGCAGTGTGCGATCACCACAGGACGCGATGCCCCGAGCGGTTTATCCGGGCACCGAGAGGGTCATACAGGCTACGCGATACAATTTACGGAATTAAAATCCGAGCTACGAGCAAAAAGTTACGGATACCTGAACTGGGCTTGAAAATAGCGTATCCTTCGTGTCCGACTCGTGATACACTGTGTCCGAGTTGAATCCTCTGTGTCGAGTCTACTGTTTGTGTCCGGCCTAGGGTTTCTGCGTCTGGGTCATGTCCGAGGCTCGCCGGAGTTCACTGGAGGGACTCGCCGGGGAGGGATGAAGCCGACGGCGGCTGGGGAGCTCGCCGGAAAGAGTCGACGTCTGCAGAGGCGGAGCTAGGGCAGCTCACGGTTGGCCGGGCGGCGCTAGGGAACGGTCGCCTGCTGCTGCCTTCTATTCGTCGAGGGTGGCGCTGGGAGGGGCAGTGGCCGGTGCTGGGCGGAGAACAGCGGAGCAGGGCGGCCAGGGTTTCGGTGAGACGGGGCAGCCGGTGGCGGAGGAGGGGAACTAGGTGGCTAGGGTTCAGGGGAGGAGTTTAAATAGAAGAGATTGGGGAGAGGGACGGCCGTCCGGTGAGGGGAAGCCGGAGCGGAGAGGACGGCGGTTGAGGGGAGAGGAAGAGAAGGCGACGGGAGGCCAGGCGGCAGCGTAACGGGCGGCCGGAGAGGAACCGTCGGGCTGAGGCGTTTGGGAGAGAAGAAGAGATTTCGGGTTCGCGGGCGGCCGGGTCGGGTCGGGTCAGGCGGATCCGACCCGATCCACTAGGATAGGGCACGGGTCGGGTTGGTGCGGGTCGGGTCTGGGTTGGACCCGGATCCGACCCGATAAGGAATTGGGTTTGGTTCAATGAACCCGGTTTGGTTCAACTTGGTTTGGTTTATTTAAAATAAACCCGGTTTGGTTTAATAATTTAATTAGTATTTATGGCTTTAAAAATCCATCCGGGGTCCAATAAATTTTTGAAAAATTACCCTATGTCTGGTTTTCTATTTTACACCATAAAATATTATTTTCATAATATTTTAATATTATTTATTAACATTTAAAAATCTTTTAATAATTAAAGAACCTGAATTTAATTATAGAAAATTCCCAGAAAATTCCAGAAAATTGTAAAAATCTAATTTAAAATTCTTTGAAAATCAGGGGGATTACAAGATGGCCAGGTGGCGGCGGTAGTTCTAGTCCGTCGGGATCTAGCTCCAGGCGACGGCCCGAGCAGTTGGGTCGAGTTGCTGCTGCTCCGGTCATGTGCTGTCAACGAGGAGGCGACCGGAGTTGGCGAGGTGGGGAAGGAACGCGATGGTCGGGGTAGTCGACTAGGGACTGCGGCTCCGGCAGGTTCAGTCAGGCGCGGGGTGGTCGAGCCGGGGGTGGCGAGTGCAGGTGCTCGGGGTCGGTTGTGGATCACTGGTCGGCACATCGGGTTGACAGGGAATGGCGGCGGGGTCTCAGGCACGACTCCGGCAAGGTCTCCGGTGGAGGGTGGCGGCGGAAACTTAGAGGGGGGGGGGGGGGTTGATGAACAGTGCTGGCAATAGAAATCGGCTGGGTTATTTTAGGTTTTAGGAAAAGTTGAAGAAGGGAAAAGAAGGGATATTTATATACATGTAGAGGTTTTGAGTTGACCTAGGGAAGTTGACTGGTCAACCCCTCTTGGGATTGGGCCTCTCATGTATGGTTTCAAGGGACCATGATTAAAATGGGTTCCAAATAAAAGCTAGGATTCAATTGGTTCAAGGTTTGGAGAGCCATGGTCTTAAGGAGGTTGGTGTTCAATTACACACTCCTAAAAATCATGGAAAAATATAAATAAAGGGGGAATGGGTTTTATTCACGTGTCATGTCCAACGGGGTGGACACCTAATACACCTTTGCATAAAAGTGCCCAATAATTGGAAAATTGCACAAAGAGTGATTTATTATTTAATTAATTAAATGAATACAAGGGGGGTGTTCTAAAATCAATTAGAAGTACAAGGGACTGAATTTAAATGGGACACAAGCATCAATTAACAGTCTGGCACGTCTAGGACAATGGTGTGAATCTGTTGGAAGATAAGGGCTAGTGTAGCGCTCTAATTATCGAACAACGATAAGGTGAAGGAATCAGTTAAAATCATAATTATTTAGATATAATTAATTATCATGCAATTATTTACATATTAATTATGAAAAGACGAAAATACCCTTAATCTGAAAAGTGGGGGTGACAACAAAAGATCATCCCGCGGGAGTGCTTGTGCTGTGATTCACGCCCAGAGGGGATGGCTGATTCCTACGGGAGATCGGGGCATGACACGCATGGAGCACTGCTGCGGCAAAAACTTCATGCGCGGCGCATGGCAAAAATTTCACGTACGGCGCACTATTGCGCGACATAAAAGTGATGAGCGGCGCATCAATGCGAGCGAATCAATGCGCGACGCATTGCTGCATCAAGAAAATCTATGCGCAGCGCACTGCTGTGCGGCAAGAATTCCATGCGCGGTGCATTGCGCGCGGCAACTGTTTATCGTCCCTGCCGGACATGTCTGAGAACAAGAGTCTAGAACTTGTTTTAGTCATAAAAACTTCAATTTAATTCCAAATTAAGCGATTCAAAAGCCAAAATGCTCGAAATAGAAATCAAATAGATTAAATAGTTTTAGAAAACAACAAATTTTATATATCAAACCAAGAAAAAACTCATGGAACCTATATAAAATTCTAAGTTGAAACTCATATCTACACAAATCTATACATCAAAATCCAAAACTCTAAGAACTAAGTAGATGAGAACATCAAGGATAAAATTTTCTATCAAACATATTTTTAATTAACATAAATAATCAAAAATCTAAAAATCCATGGCTTCACCATTGAGCAAGATATACTTGCCTCGAGTGGATCCTAACCTCTTCTCTCACGATCCAAGTGATCACCTTGACTGCTTCCAAATCCTCTAGGGTTAGGGTTTGGTCTAGGACAAGGGAAAGAGGAGAAAAAAGAAAGAAGGAGGAGTGTAATAAGAAGAATGAGTGAGGAGAGAGAAAATATTCACATATATACTAATAAGAGAGAAAAATGGTTTAGTCATGGGCTCAATCAAATAAACCAAACCAGGTGTCCATTCTACATGCATATCCTAAATCGGGTCTATGGCAATGCCAATGGATATTCTACTGGTCTCGGGTAGTCTCTCTCAAAAAAAAAAAAAATAACAATAAATAAAATGACAAGAACCAACACTGAGAAATACAACAAGAACACATTATAAGAAAAATTTAAATTCTAGAAATACAAGAAATACCAAATCTAGAATCGGGTGTGACATCTCTACCTTTCTTAGAAAAATTCCATCCTCGAAATTTTACCAAGGCTAGTCGAGCTGGAACACACAAAAAAGCTCATAAAATTAAAGTCACTAATCAAAGGATTATACTACGAAAATAACTAAAATAGAAGAGATTGCTGCAAAAATAACTAATAAAAATGCACAAAAGCAACACACAGGAAAAATGAAGGCATATGGATACATATACCCTTGACTCAGTCAAATAGGAACTTGTCCTCACTTGCCTATGCTGACTCACAAAATGGACAAGAGCCAAGCCTTGAGGTAAGTCGGTACCAACGATCTTATCAAGGACATGACTCCGATCATGGACGTACCTTTACAGTTGGTTCACATGATAAACATCACGTGCCATGAGATACAAGGGCGGAAGAGTAGGACAAAAACTTGCCTTTGCTCAGCGAAAGGATCAAAATGACTATCATATTTTGAACGCGTCGGAACACAAGATCGTTCGACAAGAACCCAAGAATAAGACAAGCTAAAGAGAGCTCAAAAATCTTACCTATAATTGTAGCACCTTCGGTTATCAACTGCTCTAGGTTGTGAAATATTTTGTCAGGCCAACGTCTAGGGGCTGTGGCTCTAACTTGCTGCTGGTTTTGTCTTGCTGGTTGGCCTTGCTGGACTTGCGCATACTATGCTGGACATTGCTGCTGGAATTGCTGGATTTGCGTCGGGAGAGGACGCTAGGCTAGTAGTCAAATTGCTAATGCTGGTCCTTGCGGGCCTTTAATCTCTGCCCGAGACAGAGCTGGTAACTGTCGGACTGAAGAAACCTCTGGATACAGAAAAGGACATAAATAAATCATATGGTCATATGCCCCACATCTAAGAACTGGACGTTGGCCCTCCTACACTGATCTCTGGTGTGCCCTGGATTGCCGCAGTAGCTGTATCCTGTTGATACAGACTGCCTGATAGATTGCACTGAGGTTACAGTGGAGGTTGGAGGTGCTGGCGGACGAAGAGTTTTGACTGCTACTATTGGAGGTTATGAATGAATAGTAATGCCTCTCATGGATGAGTGTGACCTTTTTTTGGCCTTCGGTCCTTACTACTAATCTCTGGCCGACAAGTTCTTGGGACCTAGTTGTCCTGAGTACTGTCACGACCCGCACCCGATGTAGGGATGCAAGTCGGGAACAATGTCCAGCCTACGCCGCAGAATCAGCGGTAGAACGCTATCTGGGTAATCTATCTAGCAATATAATAAACCACCAACAATATCAATATACTCAATCACAGATCTAAGATAAAAATAAGCACGAATATGATAAAGAATAGAATAGTCATATACAACTCATGAGTCTAAAATAATAACATCAATGAGTCTGAAAAAGTACTAACAAATAAGCTGGAGACAAATCTAGTACAAAAGAATACTAAGAAGCTACTAATCTAGGGTCATCTGTCTCAGTTGGGATAAGTCCCTCTTGAGCCAGGGTCTCTGACTCTAAACCCACAATATCCTGAGGTCCATAATGTGTAGGGTACCACTCCTCAGTGTCATCTGAGAAAAATATATCCAGTCAGGAAAGGAGCAGAGTATATCTCTAACAGCAGTTTTAATCAATGATGAAAACTATGTAACAGTAAATAAATGTGAATATACAAGATGCACAATAGATACAATGAGAGATATACAATAAGGAAATACTGGAATAAATACAATAATGACCAATATGTCAATGAACAAGAATACTAATGACTAAGTGTGTGAGTACTAGCTTTAACATGTGATCAGCTTAGAAAATTGATACAAGATTTATGGCCGGGCTAATCATACGTGTGGTGTATGATTAACACTATTCAAGAACAAGACATGATACAAGATGGATATGATCACACATCTACACTAAAATACTCCACACCCTCGACTGGTATAATAGATCCAACCATGGTATGCTATGGCACGGGATTCTCTAGGAAGGTAGCAAATCTCCCCGAGAATCAGTGTCTGTAAATGTATAAGATAATAAATGAAACAAGGCTTGCACAAGATACACCATATACCAAGAAATAATATCTCATGACGAGATCTGGATATACCAATATGTGTAACCATCGTGTCAAAAAAATAAGAATATCTACACTAGATACAATGAACATAGAGGATATCATAAATAAAAAGCTATCAAAGAATGTACTCGACTGAAGTCCAATGAACAGTCTCACAGATGTCTGATACGGTGCCTCGAAGACCTAGATATGGAATACAATATCAATATAAGGTTTCAGAAGAAAAATAAGTTAAACTAGTCAGCAACTAGGTCAACAAGCCATTTCTAAGTCAAAAGTCAAACTAGGTCAACTCTACGTCAAACCGGTCAAACTATGGTCAAACTACCTATTTCTAGGTTGTATGAGTCTATCTCAAAAATATTGGATTCATACACTAAGAATCTAGGTCATACAAACTACAACTTAGGATACTAGAATACCGTATCTTAGGATACGCAAACAAGAGATAAAATATCACATATACATATATCAAACAATATTAAATATATAAATCCTAATTATAAATATTAAATGGATATCTTGGTTTTGAACCAACTTGGTATCACAATACTAGACCTCTATCTTGATCCCCAAACCCAATACCTTGGGCATCCCCCAAATACCTTGATACTTACCTTGGTATCTCAAGGTAATATCCAAACTTCATATATATACTAACTACCCATAATAACTATATGCTAACAACTAACTATTACAATATAATATACTAAAACATAATTAACAATTAGGATTATATATACATATATACTAATACCTTATATTAAATAACTATATTAAATATATATATATATATATATATATATATATATATATATATATATATATATATATATATATATATATATATATATATATATATATATATATATATATATATATATATATACTCTATCGCAAAACCGACACCAAAGGCTGCTGTTGCTGTCTCTAAAGCTGCTGATAAAGCTGTTGTTGCTACGGTTCTTCTGCTGTTGCTAATACTGCTGCTGTTGCTGTCGCTGAAGGTTGCTGCTGTTGCTAATGCACTATTGCTGTTGCTATTGCTAATGCTGCTGTTGCTGAAGCTGCTGTTGTTGCAATTACTGCTGCTGCTGTTGTTGAAACCGTGGCTGTTGTTGCTAATACCTGAGTCCTCTTCTCTCTCATATATATAACACATAAATATATATATACATATATATATAACTACTACTATATAAAATATATATTCACTCCTCTAAATACATATATACGTATCCACAATAATACCTATAGTTGAACAACACATATATAGTAACATATACATAAAGTAACACATATACACATGTATATCCATAATATCACTAGTACGTACACCTATATATAATCATACACAATAACAAATAAATATATAACATAACATATATATATATATATATATATATATATATATATATATATATATATATATATATATGTATATATATATATATATATGACAACATATATATATATATATATATATATATATATATATATATATATATATATATATATATTGTCATATATATATATATATATATATATATATATATATATATATATATATATATATATACTCATAACATATACATATATATATACTACTATATTAAATAACTATTACACATGTACAAGCATAGCTACATATATACATAACACATAGATACATAGATATATGACACACTAACACATAGATAAATATATATATATATATATATATATATATATATATATATATATATATATATAGTAATATATATATATATACACACACACATGATTACACATCACAATGACGAAGAACAATGGAAAAGATAGATCTAGAAATAAAATGTACAACACATGGAGTGTATCACACCCGTATCCCACTAAATCTAGGATACGCTTGCGACACGAGTCCACCACACATTCAAATATACCCCGAAGGACACGAACAAGTCTAATATATCATTTATGAATAATACGAAGAGTCAAACACAAATCTACGTGTCCGTGTCAAAATATGACATGCACAAAGTCCCGTGTCGGAGGAAAACCCCCAAATCAACACGTATCACCAAATTATTGGGATACGACCTACACGTACCCAATTATGGACACGATACTAGCCCCAAACACACAAACACATGCCAAATTTATCTATAGGACTAATTGACATACACAACAATTGTCAATCTCGGAATTTCCCCAAAATTGACACAAAAAGTATCATAACTTTCTCAATATGACTCCTATGAACACAAAACCAAATCCTATGGGTAGCCTATGCATATGGGTTAATTTCTCATGGTTAAATCTCATATTTAGAACCTAAATTAAGGAAAAAATTGAATTATACCTATTGGGAGATGGATTCCCAATGAAACTTTCAAATGTGATGAAATTGGTCTCCGAATTGTAGATCCTTGCTCCTCTTTATAGATTCTTGCTTCCTCCTTCTAGATTTTTGATCCACTAGTCTCCAATGGTGATTTAGGAAGGAATTGGGATAAAATTTGGTAGAGAAATAATGTGGGAATGAAGCAATTTGGTTGAGAGAAATTATAGATCTAGTTTTCAAATGAAAAGAGGAGAGATAAACTTTTTCCCTCTTTTAATATAGGCCGCCCCCCTCTACCCCTTCCTCAAGCCACTATGTAATGTACATTATACCCCTTGGGGCCTCTCATGAAAAAATAATTAAGGAGAAAACTTCTAGTCTAATGGTTTAATTAAATTAATCATCCTCCTAATCAATGAGCTTTCTAGTTGGGCTCAAATCTATCAATTAGTACATGTTGGTCCATGAGTCTAAAATAAACTAGTTAGGTCCACTAACACAAGTCCAAAATAATAAACTAACATCTAACACTAATTAAATAATACAATAAATAATTATTTAACATGCACAATATTTAATTAATTATAAAATTACTAAAATATCCTTTTTTAGAAAATGTGGTAGTGACAAGTCTACCCTCCTTAAAATAATTTCGTCCTTAAAATTCAAAGACGAAAACTACCCCCAGAAAATAACAAAACATAGCAATGAACAGAACTAAAGAACAGAACTAACTATGAAAGAACATACCTCAAGGCACAAACAAATATGGATAACGCTCTCGTATTTCATCCTCTCTCTCCTAGGTAGACTCCCCCGGAGAGTGATGCCTCCATGCGACTCGTACCAAAGGAATAGTCTGTTTTCTCAGCACCTTCTCTCTCCGATCCAGAATCTCAACTGGCTGCTCTGGATAGCTAAGAGTAGGGCTCACCTCTATCTTCGAGTGATCCAATACATGACTAGGATCTACCACGTATCGTCTCAACTGTGACACGTGAAACACATTATGCACTTTCTCCAATGCAGGTGGCAAGTCTAGTCTATAAGCAACTGCACCGACCCTCTCTAGAATAGTGAAAGGTCCGATGAATCGCGGACTAAGCTTCCTGCCTCCACCGAAGCGAACTGTGCCGCGTGTTGGAGAAATCCTCAGAAACACCAAACCACCCACCTAGAACAAAACAAAACCTTAAGAACTTAATCTATAACAAACAACCAATAACAAGCACAAAATAAAAATGTAAACTATACCTCGAACTCCAAAGGTCTCCAGTGGCTATCGGCCCAATGCCGATGTCTTTCCTACGCCACTCGAAGTCTATCTTTGATCAACTGAACCTTCTCCGCTCTAAACCCCCAAATTTTTCAGGAATTTAAAAATGAATTTTTGGTATTTTTTGGAATTTTTTAACTAATTAAATTAATGTTTTTTGGTATTAAATAATTTTAATATGATTTAATTAAATATTAGAATATTATAAAAATAATATTATTGGGTGTAAAATAGAATAATAGACTTACATCAATTTTTTGGAATTTATTAGACCCGAGAACTGGTTTTAAAGTCCTAAAAACAATATTTTTTTAAATAAACCAATTTAAACCGGTTTAATTTTAAATCCGGTTTAATGAACCAAACCGAAACATGCTGAACCGACCCTGAACTGAACCCCTAAACCAACCCTACAGGTCGGGTCGGGTCTGAACCCGACCCAAAACCCGCTAACCCGAACCCGTTACCTATTTTTCTGCACAGTAACCGTAGGGTTTCCCGATCGACTCCGACCGCCGGCGGTTACGCCGCTCCGCCTCCCAGCCGATCCATCTCCCCTGCAACCGCCTAACGTCTCGCCTCCCCGACCCCTTTACCTCTGCCAACCGTCGACCAACCACCACCCCACCCTAGCCTATATAAACCTGACCCCTCCGCCGCCTTCAGCCAACGCCCCCACTCAACTCCGACCGAGCTCCCTACCCCAAGCTTCACTGACCACCCATCTCCGGCCGCCTGTCCCTCGCCGTGCCCCTTACTCCGACGGCCATCCTTCGGTCGACCCCGCCACTGACAGAGAGCACAGAAGCCGCAGTAACACCACCGTGCGCCGCGCCGTCACGTGCGCGCATTTCAGACGTTACCGAACTATTATTCCTGTAAAAGTTTCTCTCTCCTCTCTGCCTTGTTTTCAGTTCTGTCAAATCCTATGCGTACCCTGCGTGACCCTCTCGATACCTATGCCATTGGTTCAGCGTGTCGCATCCTGTGTCGGTCGTAAATTGAGATGCAAAATCAGGAAAATAAACCCCCA
Organism: Iris macrosiphon; assembly: GCA_036927795.1. Lineage (NCBI taxonomy): Eukaryota > Viridiplantae > Streptophyta > Magnoliopsida > Asparagales > Iridaceae > Iris > Iris macrosiphon. The sequence goes on from JAYESA010000006.1 coordinate 135,952,631, forward strand.
ATTCTGAAAATTCAGAATTCGTTCCGAACTTCCCAGTTCGCAACTGTTTTACGACCAACCTGTGTAATATTTTCAAAATTGGCTTGAACAATTAATTAGACCAAATGACCAAGTTTTTAATCCTATTTTTAGTGTAATTTATCGTGCTGTAATTTATAATATTTCTGAGGGTGAAAAAGACATATTTCTGGGGGTAAAAAAGACCAAAAACTTGGTCTTTATAAAACCCTAATTTTCTCGGAACTGGGTGCGCCCCGCTAAACGGGATGACTTGGTCATGTGCAAACTTTACCGAAAGGTCCGCGCCGTTAATACGGACGTGTGAAATTTCGCAGAAGTTGATTTGGATGTGCGTGCACACCAAAATCAACGTATTTCCGTCGATAATACCCCGTATCGGTCCTGTTCTGGAACTCGTTGTAACTTCGTGTATGCATGTCGTATCAAAATAAAACTTGTGCCATCGGACTCGTAGCAATATGCTGGTCCTGTGACCCAAGTTTGGTTCGATTCTGAGAACGTTGACAAAATTCTGTATCGTGGGCCCTACGGCTCCACTTGACGGGCGATTTTCTGATCAGCTCATCGGAATTCAGTTATGGACATTCCGTTGCGTTCGTATCGTTGTTTTAGACTTATAGAAACTAAGTTTGACAAACTTGGAGAACATTGTCTCTGGCACATTTTTCGGTGCGAAGCAGGCCACATGTGGACCCCGCTTTGACCAGAAATTGTCACTTTTGCCCCTGTATCCAAATTGGACTTATGAACAGGCAATTCTAGCTATTTGATGTCTTCTGAATCTGATGGTAACGTTTATTTTAGCAACCGGGGGAATAGCTGTTGATCCCGCTAATACCAGAGCAACAGTTGGAGCCAGAACCCCAGGCAAGTGTACCTTGCCATACTTGCAGCATTTGTTTATACTATTCTTTTAATTTATTATTGTAATATCTCTGTTCAACCTAGGACCGTGTGACATTACTTAACGTCCGAACAAGATTCAGGTGTCAACACCGTACGCGGAGTTGTGTAACGTCACCTAGAGATGGATATCGAAACCCTATATATTCTCATGCTTGCATTATCAAGTACGTCATACCTCAGGACACCTGACACTATTCATGAGACAGAATCTTTCTGAGATATTCATGGTGATTCTGTATATGTTACAGGTTTCATGACATATACTTTATACACATGCTTAGATCTCATTATGACTTGCTGCATTAGATATGATCTTGCGTGACATGGACATGAGACATCGTGAACATGAGACGTATGATTATATTGGGTGGGGAGAGATTTACCATACAAAAGGCTGATTATATATATATATATATATATATATATATATATATATATATATATATATATATATATATATATATATTACTGGAGGTGCCTTAGACTCTGACAGAGAGCTTTGGCACATTACTGGCCCTTCGAGAGAATACTGCTATAGGTTTCCCCGACACAAATCCTATAGTAGTCTCTGCCTGAGTATGATTCATGCTCTCATATTGCATATCACTTAGCTGGTTATATAGTTTACCCTGTTGATTCATTTATTCTTGTACTGTATTTATTTTGGCTTGAGTTATTCTTGTACCTTGCTATGTCCCCTGAGGACCTGGATCCGGATTATGTCCCCAGGTTTAGCAGAGGAGATCTACCCTGAGGTGTACGGGACATGAGCAGTCTTTGGAGCAGTACCAGAACCCGAGGACGAGGTGATCGCTGAGGATTTCTCCTGAGTATCTGCTTATTCTATACTCAGTCTTTGATGCTATTAGACTCTTTTATTTCTTGAACTATTGTATCAGACTTATTATCGGGTTGTTCTCCGATTTACTTTATTAAGATTTGATGATGATTATATTTTATTTTGCTGATATAATGTATTCATTTTTGTGGATGAGATTAGTACCATAGCCCCTTACTATTATTTTACAGCTTAACTACACCCTGATGGGTCCATTAAATTGGGTTTGCCCATCGGTGTGTGTTGCTGGCCATTGCCACGTGGCTAGTCCCTCAGTATTGTGGGACTGGGGCGTGACATCCACTACCATCTCTGGCCCAAGCAAAACTCTCTCTCCAACATCATCCTATGACAAGGGAGTACGATATCTCCGATCGTACAGAGCTTCAAAAGGTGACATCTCTATACTAGCTTGGTAGCTGCTGTTGTAAGCAAACTCTACCAAATGGAGATGGTCCTCCCAAGAACCCCCAAAATCTAGTACACAAGTGCGCAACATATCCTCGAGAGTCTGAATAGTCCTCTCTGACTGCCCATATGTCTGGGGATGATATGTAGTACTGAACTTGAGCTGAGTGCCCAAACTCTCCTGCAAACTCCTCCAGAAATAAAAAGTAAAACGACTATCCTGATTCGAGACTATGCTGATAGGAACTCCATGTATCCCGATGATCTGCCTCATATACATCTCTGCCAGCTTCTCCGTAGATAAACACACCTTGAAAGGCAAAAAGTGGGCCGACTTGGTCAACCTGTCAACGATGATCCAAATTGCGTCTTTCTTTCCGGGAGATCGTGGAAGTCCGGACACAAAATCTATAGTAATATGCTCCTACATCCACTCTAGAATGGGTAATGGCTGAAGTAAACCTCCTGACCTCTGCCTCTCGGCTTTCACCTACTGGCACACTAGGCATCTGGATACAAACTGTGCCACTTCCCTCTTCATGCCATACCACCACACACACTTTTGCATTTCCCGATACATCTTGTTGGCACCTGGATGCATGGAATACTGAGAGCGATGCGCTTCCTGTAATACCTCCTCACGCAGCTCCCCACTAGGCACACACAATCTAACTCCATGCCGCAAAGAACCATCCTAGGCAATGGTGAAATCATCCTCCAATCCTGCTCTCACCTGAGCTCTGATACTCCTCAAAGATACATCCTTATACTGTCTGCCTTGATCTTGTCCATCAAATCTGAATATATCTGCAATTCCCATATCTGTATCGCACAACCAAGAACTATCACCTCAATGCCCAAGCTCTCCAAGTCCTCCAAGAAATATCGATCATGTGTCAAGAACATAGCTACCGAATACCTGCTCAAAGCATCGACAACTATATTAGCTTTCCCAGGATGATACTGCAAAGATATATCAAAATCATTCATCAGTTCCACCCACCGACGTTGCCTCATATTCAACTCCTTCTGTGTGAAAACGTACTTCAAGCTTTTATGGTCTGTGAAGATCTTCACACGCTCTCCGTACAAATAATATTTCCCCAACTTCAGGGCGAAGATGACTGCTGCCAACTCCAAATCATGGGTAGGATAGTTCTTCTCATGAGGACGCAATTGTCTGGATGCATAGACAATAACTTTCCCATTCTACTGAAGAACACAACCCAAACCTTTTCTCGATGCATCACTATAAATAGTGAAACCTCCAGACCCTGATGGCAACGTCAAAATAGAAGCAGACGTCAACCTCTTTTTCAATTCCTCAAAAGCAATCTGGCAATCTTCTGTCCAAACAAACTTTACATCCTTCCTGGTGAGTCTGGTCACCGGCTCGACAATCCTCAAAAAATCTTGCACAAACTTTCTGTAGTAGCCTGCCAATCCCAAGAAACTCCTGATCTTTGCTATCGAACTCGCGGTCTTCTAAGACTCCACTGCTGCGATCTTCTTCGGATCTACTGAAATACCATCACCATTCACAACATGCCCCAAGAACTCTACCTTGTCTAGGAAGAAGTCACACTTGGACAGCTTTCCATATAACTTCTTCTTCCTTAGCACCTCCAACACAATCCACAAATGCTCCTCGCGCTCCTTCGGTGTCTTCGAGTATATGAGTATGCCGTCGATGAACACCACTACGAACTTGTTAAGGTACTGACGGAACACCTTATTCATCAAGTTCATAAATACCATCGGTGCATTAGTCAACCAAACAACTTCACCATAAACTCGTACTGACCATACCGAGTTCTAAAAGCAGTCTTCGGTATGTCCTCCGACTTTACTTTTACCTGGTGGTAGCCTGATCTCAAATCTATCTTGGAAAATATCTTGGTACCACTCAACTGATCGAACAGATCATCAATCCGTGGTAAAGGGTACTTATTCTTGATAGTGAGATTATTCAATGCCCTGTAATCAATGCACATGCTCACTGATCCATCCTTCTTCGGTACAAACAATACCGGGGCTCCCCACAGTGAAGAACTCGATCTGATAAACCCCTTATCCTGCAATTCGTCCACCTGCTTCTTCAGCTCGACCAACTCGCTGTTGTTTACTCTATAGATATATTGCAAAATTGGTTCTGCACCTGGAACCAAGTCTATAGAGATTTCAATATCTCGATCTGGCGGCAATGTTGGTAATTCCTCAGGAAACACATCCAAGAACTCTGCTATCAACGGATGCGGCAACTCCTTGTCTTCCACCATAGCTCCATAAATAATGCCTTCTCCCTTCTCTGCATCTCCTCTAGCAAACTCGAACTCTGGCTCTCCCGGCGGACCAAACAAAACTCTACCTCCTCTACAATCTATACTAGCACGGTGCCTACTCAATCAATCTATTCCGAGTACAATCTCGTAGCTCGAAAGTGGCATTACAAGTAGACACGCACTCAACTCTCGGCCTCCCAGAGTAACTCTTCGATCCTTGCAAATATCATTAACCAGGATAATGCCTCCCCTGGTCATGATCTTGCAAGTCTGTAAACCCTCTGATTTTTCAAGAAATTTTAAATTGGATTTTTCACAATTTTCTTGAATTTTTTTTGGAATTTTTATTAACTAAAACTAAGGTATTTTGAATTTAAATGATTTTTAATTGATATTAAATAATATTAAAATATTATAAAAATAATATTTTATGGTGTAAAATGGAAAACTAGACATAGGGTAATTTTCTGGGAATTTATTAGACCCCGAAAGTATTTTTAAAGCCCTAAAAACTATTATTTAATTAAACCAAAATGAACCGGGTTTATTTTAATAAACCAAACCAAACCAACTGCTGAACCGAACCAACCCAAACCCAACTCAGCTTAGCGGGTCGGATCCGGGTCTAACCCGCGACCCAAAACCCGAAACCCGACCCGCATTTATTTTTATTGGACGGGCCGGATCCGCCTGACCCGACCCGACCCGTTTCCGCCCGATAACCCATTAACCTTTTCCCCTCCCAACCCGACGCCGTTTCCCTCCCCCGCCGCTAACCACCGCGCCGCTCCGGCAGCCAGCGCCGCCTCGCCTCCGCAATGCCCGCCCGCTCGCCTCCGGCCGCTCCAGCAACCTCTGCCGCTCCCTCTTCCTCCTCTTCTCTATAAAAACCCTAACCCTACTCCGCCGGTCGACCCCTCTCCTCCGCCTGTCATCGCCGCCCAGCGCCTCCGCCCTTCTCCTCCGACCTCGCCGTCCTCCGCATCAGTGCGCTGTCTCCCTGCTCGGCCACCCGCAGTGCCCTAGCCACCTTCCCGCCTCCCAGAACCCTCCGACCTCGGCCAGCCCCGAGCTCCTCTTTCTTTCCCCTCCTCCGCTAGCTCCGCCGCGACGCCGCCTTCTGCCCTCCGCCCAGCCGATCTCCTCCGTCGGCAGCCCCCCCGAGCACCCGGACCACCTCTCCCCAACCCAGCCCCTCGCCGCTGCCCAGAACCCGCAGCGCCTCCAGGCCGGCCTCCCCTGACCCGCAGCCACCCAAGCCCCATCTCTGCCTCCGGCCAGAGTCGCCCGGCCGCCCTGGACCTCTTCGAGTTCTCGCCGACCTCCGCCGACCCGAACCCCCACTACCAGCGGCCGAACACGGATGCCCTAGCTCGGACACGGCAAACAGCAGCCCGGACACGGCCAGGACACAGCTTGTGTCGAGAAGACACGCGGACTCGAGAAATCTCGGTTTTTGGAACCCTGTTCAGGTACTCATATCTCTCTCCTCGCTGCCCTGTTTTCGATTCTGTCAGTTGTGACGCGTAGACTGCATGACCCCCTCGATGCCCGTGCAACCCGCTCGGTGCATCGCGTCCTGTGGCGATCGCGAACTGCGATCCAAAAATAGGAAAATCAATGCCCTGTTTCACCCCGGAACTGAGTACGCCCCACCAAACGGGACGACTTGGTCGCGTGCTATCTTCATCGATACGTGCGCGTCGTTGATACGGACGTGCAAAATTTTGCAGAAGTTGATTTGAATGTGCGTGCACACCGGAATCAACGCGTATCCGCCGACAACGCCCCGTATCCGTCCTTTCTGGTTCTTGCTGTAACTTAGTGTACACATATCGGATCGAGACGAAACTTGCGCCATCAGACCCGTAGCAATACGCTGGTCCTGTGACCCAAGTTTGGTTCGATTCTGAGAACGTTGACAAAATCGCGTATCGTGGGCCCCACAGGCTCCACTTGACGGGCGATTTTGTGAACGGCTCATCAGAATCCATTTCTGGAAGTTCCGTTGGGTTTGCATCATCGTTCCTGACCTGTTGACACTAAGTTTGAAGGATTTGGAGATCTTTGACCCTGACACATTTTTTGGTGCAAAGCGGCCCACATGTGGACCCCGCTTTGACTTGAAAATATCATTTTTGCCCTTGTCTCCAAATTGGACTCAAGGACAGGCGTTTCTAGCTAATTGATATTTTTTGGATCTGATGGTGATGTCTATTTCAGCAACCGGAGTACTGTCTACAAATTCTGCTGCTGCCAGAGCTATAATTGGAGCCGAAACCCCAGGCAAGTGTACCTTGCCAACTTGCAATTTTGTTACATATTACTTGGACTTAATTATAACTGTTGTACATGCTTAAACCTAGGGCCGTGTGACTTGCTTAGCGTCCGATTAATAGTCGGGTGCCAACACCGTACGCGGGGTTGTGCAACGTCACCTAGAGATGGATATCGTGACATTTATATTCTCGTACTTGCCATATCAAGTACATTATACCCAGGACACCTGACATTGATCATGAGACATAATCTTCCTGAAATATTCAAGGTGGTTCTGTATAGAATACAGATTTCATGACTTGGACATTATTTTCTTAGATCTTAATATATGACTATTTGTATTAGTTGATCTTGCGTGACATGAACATGAGACATTATGAAACTGTGACGTGAGAATACATTGGGTGGGAAGAGATTTACCATACAAAAGGTTGAATATATATATATAATACTTTAATGGATTGTGCCTTAGACTCTGACACAGAGCTTTGGTACCGTACTGGCCCTTCGAGAAAATACTGCTATGGGTTTCTCCGACACTGATCCTGTAGTAGTCTCAGCCCGAGTATGACTAAAACTCTCACTTGCATATCATTTAGCTGGTTTATTTATTTACCCTATTGTTTCCTTTATTTCTGTACTGTATTTATTTTGGCTTATATTATCTGTACCTTGCTATGTCCCCTGAGGACCTGGAATGGATTATGTCCCCAGGATTAGCAGACGAGATCTATCCTGAGGTGTACGGTAGAGGAGCACTTCTCGGAACAATACCAGACTCTGAGGACGAGGTGATAGCTGAGGACTTTTTCTTAACAACTGCTTCTTCATGCTCAGTTTTTATTGGCAAATAAACTCTTTAATTCCTGTTTAAATGAACATTTGTAACAGACTTAATATCGGGTTGTTCCCCGATTTTAGTTACTTTTGACTGGATGTTGTTTAATACTTTTTATTGATATTTCTGTGTTTATTCTGTGGATGAGATTAGTAAACCCTGATCATTGTAATATAGCTTAAGTATGCCCCGATGGATCCATTAAATTGGGTTTGTCCATCGGTGCGTGCTGCTGGCCATTGCCACGTGTCTAGTCCCTTGATATTTTGGGACTGGGGTGTGACATGGTTTTTGTGGTGGCCTATGCAGGTCAACGACTAAATTATTCGGTTTTAACTTAGGGACCGAACAGGCCTACAATAAAGATAGGATAAATTTTTAGGATCTCATCCACTTGCTTAAAACGTTCTTGATATCTATATCGGACTCGAATTAATTTTTGACTTGCATCTTGCCTTGATTCCTGTGCGCCTCTAATAGTTTATTTTTGATGCAGAGTAATGGATCCAAGAATCGGAGACGAGAATCCCTTGGGTACACCACACAATGTTGTGGTTACTTATGATGAAGGAGTGACACCCGAAGAACGAGGACAATCTTCTCAAAGCGATCAAGCAGCCCAACATAATTCAAGGTTCTGGCATGATAACATTCCGCCGCCTCCGTAGTTCGTTCCACCGATGCCTGTATTCCCACAAGGGCAACCTATTGACGGACAACAGATATTCCAAATGATCTACGCAATGATGCAAGCCCAGCAACAAGTCCAACACGAGGCCCAGCATCGCGAGGCTGATTACTTGAGGAACAGTCTAGTAAATGCACTAGAGCAGGCCAACCTACCAGCTCGATGGCAACCGACGGGCTCTATCACCAATTTTTGCCAGCTGAAGCCCCGTACCTTCTCAGGCAAGGAGGAGCCCATAGAAGTTCATTAGTGGCTCACCAACATACAACATCAATTAGAAGCAGCTGAGCTACCAAGGGAACGTTGGATGACTGCCGCCAGAATGCAATTGACGGGCAATGCTCATCACTGGTGGCTATCTGAAGAGAGACGGCTCGGACCAGACCGAGTTACTTGGGAAGAGTTCTCCAGACTCTTTTAAGAGATGTACATTCCAGCTATCGCTCGATCAGAACTGCGGGACAAGTTCAATCGCCTTATTTAGGATACTATGACGGTGGAAGAGTACAACGCTGAGTTCATTCGTCTAAGTCGCTTTGCCCCAACATTGATCCCGACAGAAGAAGAAAAGGCTGAGAAGTTCTTTGATGGGCTAAAATTTGAGCTACAAAGAATGATCAGATCCGTCGCACCTACTTCGTACACGGACGTCCTTGCTGCAGCTCGACGTATGGAGCGTGTCATCAGACGAGAATCCAACCTGAAGAGACCTTCCACAACAGCATCAACCAGAGCACCGAATGGAGAAGCTGCCAAGAAACCAAATCTGCATCAAACACCACAGGGAGCTACATCCAAATCCCTAACTCTTCCTACTTGTTACTACTGCGGCAAAATAGGCCATGTTGAGAAGGAGTGTAGACGTAAATTCGGACTATGCTTAGGTTGCGGATCCAGACAGCATGCAGTGAGGGACTGCCCTGAGCGTAGAGAAGGAGCACCAAGGGCAAATCAACAAGCACTACCAGCACCAGGAGGACATCAACCAAGGCCACCCTTGGCACTTCAAGCAGCACCCTACCAGCAAGCCCAGCAACAGCAGAGGGCACCACCTCAAGGACGCGGACAAGCTTTTGCTATGACCTTGGAAGACGCGCAGAATCATGGAGTAGCTAATGCGCGTAAGTTTTTGTAGTTCTGTTTCTAGTATTGCTATAGTTCGTGCCCGTTGGTTCGTGACCCTAGACTTAACCTGATAGTTTTAACTTGCTAATAATTAATAACCTAGTGATAACCTAGAATGTTTTATAATTGTTAGTCTAATATATATTTTAAAGGATAACCTGGTTTTCAAAACTGTAATTTTCTAGATTTCCTACATTCAGGAAATTGCATAACTTCCATTGCTTAGGGAAATGATTTTTCCCTATGTGTTTAAACCTTCAATCTTGACTTTTCTTAATCGTGATGTGCTTCGAATAAATTTTACAACCGTATCATCTCTGTTGACCGGTTATTCTTTGATTGCGAGGACGCAATCCTCTTAAGGGGGTAGAATGTAAACCCCCTTATTTTTCAAGAAATTTTAAATTAGATTTTTCACAATTTTCTTAAATTTTTCTGGAATTTTTATTAATAAAAACTAAGATATTTTGAATTTAAATGATTTTTATTTGACATTAAATAATATTAAAATATTATGAAAATAATATTTTATGGTGTAAAATGGAAAACTAGACATAGGGTAATTTTTCGAGAATTTATTGGACCCCGGAAGTATTTTTAAAGCCCTAAAAACTATTATTTAATTAAACCAAAATGAACCGGGTTTATTTTAATAAACCAAACCAAACCAACTGCAGAACCGAACCAACCCAAACCCAACTCAGCCTAGCGGGTCGGATCCGAGTCTAACCCGCGAGCCGAAACCCGAAACCCGACCCGTATTCATTTTTATTGGACGGGCAGGATCCGCCTGACCCGACCCGCTACCGCCCGATAACCCGTTAACCTTTTCCCCTCCCAACCCGACGTCGTTTCCCTCCCCCACCGCGTAACCGCCGTGCCGCTCCGGCAGCCAGCGCCGCCTCGCCTCCGTAACGCCCGCCCGCTCGCCTTCGGCCGCTCCAGCAACCGCCGCCGCTCCCTCTTCCTCCTCCTCTCTATAAAAACCCTAACCCTACTCCGCCGGTCGACCCCTCTCCTCCGCCTGTCACCGCCGCCCAGCGCCTCCTCCCTTCTCCTCCGACCTCGCCGTCCTCCACAACAGTGCCGCCGTCTCCCTGCTCGGCCACCCGCAGCGCCCTAGCCACCTTTCCGCCTCCCAGTACCCTCCAACCCCGGCCAGCCCCGAGCTCCTCTTTCTTTCCCCTCCTCCGCTAGCTCCACCGCGATGCCGCCTTCTGCCCTCCGCCCAGCCGATCTCCTCCGTCGGCAGCCCCCCCGAGCACCCGGACCACCTCTCCCCAGCCCAGCCCCTCGCCGCTGCCCAGAACCCGCAGTGCCTCCAGGCCGGCCTCCCCTGACCCGCAGCCACCCGAGCCCCATCTTCGCCTCCGTCGACCTGAACTCCTACTCCCAGCGGCCGGACATAGATGCCCTAGTTCGGACACGGCAAACAGCAGCCCGGACACGGCCAGGACACAGCTTGTGTCGAGAAGACACGCGGACTCGAGAAAATCTCGATTTTTGGAACCCTGTTCAGGTACCCATATCTCTCTCCTCGCTGCCCTATTTTCGATTCCATCAGTTGTGACGCGTAGACTGCATGACCCCCTCGATGCCCGTGCAACCCGCTCGGTGCATCGCGTCCTGTGGCGATGGCGAACCGCGATCCAAAAACTAGAAAATCAACGCCCTGTTTTACCCCGGAATTGAGTACGCCCCGCCAAACGGGACGACTTGGTCGTGTGCGATCTTCACCGATATGTGCGCGTCGTTGATACGGACGTGCGAGATTTTACAGAAGTTGATTTGGATGTGCGTGCACACCGAAATCAACGCGTATCCGCCGACAACGCCCCGTATCCGTCCTTTCTGGTTCTCGTTGTAACTTAGTGTACACACGTCGGATCGAGACGAAACTTATGCCATCGGACTCGTAGCAATACGCTGGTCCTGTGACCCAAGTTTGGTTCGATTCTGAGAATATTGACAAAATCGCGTATCGTGGGCCCTACAAGCTCCACTTGACGGGCGATTTTGTGAACGGCTCATCGGAATCCATTTCTGGAAGTTTTGTTAGGTTCGCATCATCGTTTCTGACCTGTTGATACTAAGTTTGACAGATTTGGAGACCTTTGACCCTGACACGTTTTTTGGTGCAAAGCGGCCCACATGTGGACCCCGCTTTGACTTGAAAATGTCATTTTTGCCCTTGTCTCCAAATTGGACTCAAGGACAGGCGTTTCTAGCTAATTGATCTTTTCTGGATCTGATGGTGATGTCTATTTCAGAAACCGGAGTACTGCCTACAAATCCCGCTGCTGCCAGAGCTACAATTGGAGCCGGAACCCCAGGCAAGTGTACCTTGCCAACTTACAGTTTTGTTACATATTACTTGGACTTAATTATAACTGTTGTTCATGCTTAAACCTAGGGCCGTGTGACTTGCTTAGCGTTTGATTAATAGTCGGGTGCCAACACCTTACGCGAGGTTGTGCAACGTCACCTAGAGATGGATATCGTGACATTTACATTCTCGTACTTGCCATATCAAGTACATTATACCCAGGACACCTGACACTGATCATGAGACAGAATCTTCCTAAAATATTCAAGGTGGTTCTGTATAGAATACAGATTTCATGACTTGGACATTATTTTTTTAGATCTTAATATATGACTATTTATATTAGTTGATCTTGCGTGACATGAACATGAGACATTATGAAACTGTGACGTGAGATTACATTGGGTGGGGAGAGATTTACCATACAAAAGGCTGAATATATATATATATATATATATATATATATATATATATATATATATATATATATATATATATATATATATATATATATATATATATAATACTTAATGGATTATGCCTTAGACTCTGACACAGAGCTTTGGTACCATACTGGCCCTTCGAGAAAATACTGCTATGGGTTTCTCCGACACTGATCCTGTAGTAGTCTCAGCCCGAGTATGACTAAAACTCTCACTTGCATATCACTTAGCTGGTTTATTTATTTACCCTATTATTTCCTTTATTTCTGCACTGCATTTATTTTGGCTTGTATTATCTGTACCTTGCTATGTCCCTTGAGGACCTGGAATGGATTATGTCCCCAGGATTAGCAGACGAGATCTATCTTGAGGTGTACGGTACAAGAGCACTTCTCGGAACAGTACCAGACTCTGCAGACGAGGAGATAGCTGAGTACTTTTCCTGAACAACTGCTTCTTCATGCTCAGTTTTTATTGGCAAATAAACTCTTTAATTCCTGTTTAAATGAACATTTGTAACAGACTTAATATCGGGTTGTTCCCCGATTTTATTTACTTTTGACTGGATGTTGTTTAATACTTTTTGTTGATATTTCTGTGTTTATTCTGTGGATGAGATTAGTAAACCCTGATCATTGTAATACAGCTTCAGTATGCCCCGATGGATCCATTAAATTGGGTTTGTCCATCGGTGCGTGCTGCTGGCCATTGCCACGTGTCTAGTCCCTTGATATTTTGGGACTAGGGCGTGACAAAGTCCTAAGCAAAGACTCAGCTACCAAACCATGCTTTAGAGCAAAAAAAATAGATACAAAACTATGGGAAGCTCCACTATCAAACAAAGCTAAAGCTGGAATGGAATCAAGAAGAATAGAACCTACGATGACATCTTCGGTGGGTTCGTACTCCTCGACGGTCATAGCAAACGCTCGTCTCTGACGTGCACCTCCCTGCTGTTGATGCTGGACATAAGGTTGCTGCTGTGTCAGAAGTGGTCCCCTCGACTGTACTGCAGGTGGTCTCGTTTGTGCCTTCGGAGCTGAAGCTGCTCCCTGAACTGCACGACGAGGACACTCTCTCAGCTGATGCCCTTCAGTACCATAATACAAACAAACTCCCAACCTCCTCTTGCAAACTTCCCAGATATGACCGGGCTTCTTGTAGTAGTGGCGGGAAGATTACTATAACTGTCTTTGCTGCTGTGGTACCTGGTGAACCGGCGCCCTAGCTGGAGTCTGGTGCTGCTGAGGCTGCTGGAAAGGCCTGGACTGGAAATGAGGACGTTTGACAAATACTGCACTACTGTTTGCCCCCCAGAAAAGAATTACGGTCTCTCTTGGGCTTCAAACCCAACTCTCGCTCAACCTTGCATGCCTCCACAAGTATCTCCGAGTATGTCTCATAAAAAGACGGAATGAGGATCTGCACTTCCCAGTTTAGACCCTCACAGTTAACGAATAGCTCGAATTTTCGGCTCTCTCACAAAATACTCTGTAAATTGGCTCAACCTGCCAAACTCCACAACGTACTCCTCTATAGACATGCTCCTCTGAATGAGGTTCTCAAACTGCCTCCCCAAGTCTAGCATGTCTACCCGAGCGAAGAACTTTTTCTTGAAGAGGCCCTTGAATACCTCCCAAGACTGTCCCGCGTCAACAAGAATCGACTCATTCCTGAACCAAGTACGGGCAACGTCGAACAGTTAAAGTCCTACCGCCTCAACCTTCAGATCCTCAGAAAGACGGGACACCCTAATAAGACGCTCAATGTCCTCAAGACAATCATCAGCATAGATGATGCCCTCCGTCCCCTTGAAGACCCTAGGCTCCAGCTTCTTGAAGTCCTGAATATTTCCTGACCGAAGCTGAGCAACCTGCTGCTGGACCAGAACTCCTCTCTCGACTACGGCACGAGTAAGATGATGAGCACTCTCGATGCCCTGCCGTAAAACGTCGGTCTGCCTCTGATGTGCCTCAGACTGAGCCCTCTGTGCCTCAAATATCTTACGAAACAGTGTAAACAATTGTGTCTCCTCTGCTGGCACGGAAGGTGGAGGTGGAAGCCCCCCAGATACAACTGGCACAGTCCTCTGAGAGGGTGGTGGACCTCCAAAAGCAGCTGATACTCCAATCACCGGGGAAGTGACTGGTGCAGGCCCTCGGGACATCGCAGACCTCTCAGACGCTGCTCTCCCCTACTGCGATCTAGTCTTAGGTGGCATCCTGAGACAAAGCGAAAGAAAGAATCAATATGGCATATGATGTAAGATACTCAAGGAAAGGACAGTTTAAAGATCAAGTATCAATATCAAAGGAGAATAGTTGAATGAATCAAAAGAATTTTTCCTAGATGTGATTGAGTATTCTCAGCCTATATCCTAACATAGGCTCGTAATAGCACTCAATTCAGAGCACCACTATGAATCGCACTAGTTGCGACCTCGAAGAGAGAGAGACCTGCATGGGCCACCACTAAAAACGTGTCACGACCCGCACCCGATGTAGGGATGCAAGTCGGGAACAACGCCCTGCCTACGCCATAGAATCGGTGGTAGAACGATGTCTGGATAATCTATCTAGCAATATAATGAACCACAAACAATATTAATATACTTAATCACAGATCTAAGATGAAAATAAGCACAAATATGATAAAGAATAGAAAAATCATATACAACTCATGAGTCTAAAATAATAACATCAATGATTCTGAAAGAATACTAACAAATAAGCTGGAGACAAATCTAGTACAAAGGAATACTAAGAAGCTACTAATCTCGGGTCATCTGTCTCAGTTGGGATAAGTCCCTCCTGAGCCAAGGTCTCTGACTCAAAACCCACAATATCCCGAGGTCCATAATGTGTAGGGTACCACTCCTCAGTGTCATATAAGAAAAATATATCCAGTTAGGAAAGGAGCAGAGTACATCTCTAACAGCAGTTATAATCAATGATAAAAACTATGTAATAGTAAATATATGTGAATATACAAGATGCACAATAGATACAATGAGAGATATACAATAAGAAAATACTGGAACAAATACAATAATGAGCAATATGACAATGAACAAGAATATTAATGACTAAGTGTGTGAGTACTAGCTTTAACATGTGATCGGCTTGGGAACTTGATACAAGATTTATGGCCTGACTAATCATACGTGCGGTGTATGATTAACACATTCAAGAACAAGACATGATACAAGATGGGTATGATCACACATCTACACTAAAATACTCCCTACCCTCGACTGGTATAATAGATCCAACCATGGTATGCTATAGCACGGGATCCTCTAGGAAGGTAGCAAATCTTTCCGAGAATCAGTGTCTATATATGTACAAGATAATCAATAAAACATGGCTTGCACAAGATACACCATATACCAAGGAATAACATCTCATGACGAGATCCGGATATACCAATCCATGTAACCATCGTGTCAAGAAAATAAGGATATCTACACTAGATACAATGAACATAGAAAATATCATAAATGTAAAACTATCAGAGAATGTACTCATCTGAAGCCCAATGAACAGTCTCACAGATGTCTGATGTGGTGCCTCGAAGATCTTGATACGGAATACAACATCAATACAAGGTTTCGGAAGAAAAATAAGTTAAACTAGTCAGCAACTAGGTCAATAAGCCATTTCTAAGTCAAAAGTCAAACTAGGTCAACTCTAAGTCAAACCGGTCAAACTATGGTCAAACTACCTATTTCTAGGTTGTATGAGTATATCTCAAAAATATTGGGTTCATACACTAAGAATCTAGGTCATATAGGCTACAACTTAGGATACTAGAATCCCGTATCTCAGGATACGCAAACAAGGGATAAAATATCACATATACATATATTAAATAATATTAAATATATAAATTATAATTATAAATATTAAATGGATACCTTGGTTTTGAACCAACTTGGTATCGCAACACTAGACCTCCATCTTGATATCCAAACCCAATACCTTGGGTATCCCCCAAATACCTTGATACTTACCTTGGTATCTCAAGGTAATATCCAAACTTCATATATAAACTAACTACCCATAATAACTATATGCTAACAACTAACTATTACAATATAGTTTACTAAAACACAATTAACAATTAGGAATATATATACATATATACTAATACCTTATATTAAATAACTATATTAAATACATATATATATACTCTACCGCAAAACCGTCACCAAAGGCTGTTGTTGCTGTCGCTAAAGCTGCTGATAAGGCTGTTGTTGCTACGGTTCTGCTGCTGTTGCTAATACTGCTGCGGCTGTTGTCGCTGAAGGTTGCTGTTGTTTCTAATGCGCTGTTGTTGTTGCTTATGCTGCTGTTGCTGAAGCTGCTGTAGCTGCAATTACTGCTGCTGCTATTATTGAAACCATGGTTGTTGTCGCTAATACCTAAGTCCTCTTCTCTCTCATATATAACACATAAATATATATATATATATATATATATATATATATATATAACTACTACTATATAAAATATATATTTACTCCTCTAAATACGTATATATGTATCCACAATAATACCTATAGTAGAACAACACATACATAGTAATATATACATAAAGTAACACATATATACATGTATATCCATAATATCACTAGTACGTACACCTATATATAATCATACACAATAACATATAAATATATAACATAACATAACATATAAATATAAATATAAATAAATAAATAAATAAATATATATATATATATATATATATATATATATATATATATATATATATATATATATATATATACTCATAACATATACATATATATATACTACTATATTAAATAGCTATTACACATGTAAAAGAATAGCTACATATATACATAACATATAGATACATAGATATATGACACACTAACACATAAATAAATATATATATATATATATATATATATATACACACACACACACACACACATACACACACACACACATACACATTCATAATTACATATTACAATGACTAAGAATAATGGGAAAGATAGATCTAGAAATAAAATGCACAACACGTGGAGTGTATCAAACCCGTATCCCAATAGATCTAGGATACACTTGCGACACGAGTCCACCACACATTCAAATGTATCCCGAAGGACACGAACAAGTCTAATATATCATTTATGAACAATATGAATAGTCAAACACAAATCTACGTGTCCGTGTCAAAATGTAACATGCATAAAGTTTCGTGTCGGAGGAAAAACCCCAAAATCAACACGTATCACCAAATTATTGTGATACGACCTACACGTACCCAATATGGATACGACACTAGCCCCAAATACACAAGCATATGCCAAATTGATCTATAGGACCAATTGGCACACACAATAATTGTTAATCTCGGAATTCCCCCAAAATTGACACAAAAAAGTACCATAACTTTCTCAATAGGCCTCCTATAAACACAAAACCAAATCCTATGGGTAGCCTATGTATATGGGTTGATTTCCATGTTTAAATCTCAGATTTAGAACCCAAATTAAGGGAAAAAACTGAATTATACCTATTGGGAGATGGATTCCCAATGAAACATCTAAATGTGATAAAATTGGCCTCTAAATTGTAGATCCTTACTCCTCTTTGTAGATCCTTGCTTCCTCCTTCTAGATCCTTGCTCCACTAGTCTCCAATGGTGATTAGGGAAGGAATTGGGATAAAATTTGGTAGGGAAATGATGTGGGAATGAAGGAATTTGGTTGAGGGAAATTCTAAATCTAGTTTTCAAATGAAAAGAGGAGAGAGAAACTTTTCCCCTCTTTTAATATAGGCCGCCCCCCTCTACCCCTTCCTTAAGCCACTATGTAATGTCCATTATACCCCTTGGGGCCTCTCATGAAGAAATAATTAAGGAGAAAAGCTTCTAGTCTAATGGTTTAATTAAATTAATCATCCTCCTAATCAATGGGCTTTCTAGTTGGGCTCAAATCTAATAATTAATACACGTTGGTCCATGAGTCTAAACTAAACTAGTTAGGTCCACTAACACAAGTCCAAAATAATAAACTAACATCTAACAATAATTAAATAATATAATAAATAATTATTTAACATGCACAATATTTAATTAATTATAAAATTACTAAAATACTCTTTCCTAGAAAATGTGGTAGTGACAAGTAATGCATCGTAGGTGGTATAATTATGATCCACCATAAACTGCTGAAGCTCAAGATGTAACCCTTAATCAAATCTCTTGGCTCGGTCCATTTCAGAAGCTATCATATGAGAAGCAAATCGGCTAAGTCGGCAAAACTCAGCCACATACTGGTCGACCGATCTTGTGTTCTGGCGAAGGTTGATAAACTGCTGCTGGAGCTGGAACTTGGCAGTTGTGTGGAAATACTTCTCTTGAAAGCGCTCCTTGAACGTCTGCTAGTCAATGGTCTTCGAAAGCGTCATTTCTTGTATTGTCCACCAATCTCAGGCAAGATCTGATAGTTGTAACTTTATGACTGCTACCTTCTCATCATCTGGGGTTTTGGTTGCATCCAGAATGGCCTCAAAGTCTTGGAGCCAAGAATCTGCAAAAACTGTATCTTCCGTGCCGAGAAATTTGGTTGGGCGCATGCGACTAACATTGGCCGTCGAGTTATGAGTATAATACCCACTATTATCGAGTGCTACTCTAACTCCCTGGCAAAGAGTAGTGTTGGTCTGTTCTTGTCCCTGCTGAAACTGCTGGCAGAGTTGGACCACTTATCGCTGAAGATGGAGTTGTTGTTGATGTTGTTGTTGTTGTACCATCATCATTTCTTGGATCATCTCTAACATGGCCGGCGAGTTTGTCTGCCTTGGTTGTACTGGGAGAACTGGTGGTACTATTTGGGCTGGTATGAACGACGGAGCAGATTGAACTGGCCGTCCCGGCAAAACTGGTGGAACTGAATGTTCTGGTCGAGTATGCATGACTTATGGAGCCGGCTGATAAAAAGCTACTGACGCTTGCCCTTGGTTCAATAGCAGAATCTGGCCCTGGCATACTACTCAATCTGCTGGAGTTATCGGTGCTACGGAACCCTCAGAAAGAGGAGCATGTGGGGTATCCTTGAAGGATAAGGACACATGGATATCAACAAGGGACGAGAATAGAACAATCATGTAAAGCAAGCTTGCAGTTCAAGGAGATCGAGAAGTACATGTCAAAGTAGAGTTTAATCGAAATTAAATAGAGGATTGAGATTCTAACAAGATGAGTCCTCCTTCAAGTCTGAAAACAGACCTGTATGGGCCACAACTAAAACCTTGTTATAAAAAAAATTTGAGCATGTAAGCATAAACTAAAGCTTATGAACATAAAATTAAACTTATAAATCATAAACTTGTCTTATAAACATAAAATTGTGTTGTATGTGCCGCAGCACGCGTAAACTTGGTCAGCCATGGAGCCCTTGCCTAACTTGGTGATTCTATGCTGCATGGGGCCCTTGGAGATTGGGGTAGCCGGTAGCGCAATATTCTTCCCTCCTAATGATCTAGGTGAATCTTATCTTGTTTAATCATTTATAAATTATTTCAAGTTCTCGAGTCTTGGACACTTGAGAACTTCCTAGAATGACGAGTCACGAGTACGAGCTTTTCACGAGTTATCGTATCTGTGGCACGCGACACATGGGACAATACTCACACTCGTTTGCCAGATGCCAAAATATAATGAATTTTCATACACAAATATTTCCACGGTATTGTGAGGATCAAAATCACGTGTTAATATAGGAAAGCACAACATCCAACTATGCTCCAATACTCAACTGGGCTAAAATATTTTATGCATTTAGAAAAATAATACATTATATTAAATTGAGGATAACTCTCACATGTCAAATCCAAATGAGGGGATTCAAAAAAATTTGGAAAGGCAAGATAAAGATCTACAACTTTTATGTTTTGAGTTTTGCAAGATTCTAGCTAAAAAATAGCTTAAATAGGCAGAAATAGTCATTTGGGTCACCATGCGTGCAGCACACTACACGACAAGGATTGATGCGCACGGCACAATGCTGAGGCAGAAAGTTCATGCGTGACGTACTGTGTGCGGCAAAAATTTTATGCACGGCGTACTGCTGCGCGACATGAAAGTGATCCACTGCGCATCAATGCACGGCGCATTGCTGCGGCAAAAAAATCCATGTGCGGCATACTACTACGGGACAAAAATTTCATGCGCAGCGTACTGCACGCGGCAACCATTCATCGTCCCTGCCAGACAGGTCCGAGAATAGGAGTCCAGAACTTGTTTTGGCAATAAAAACATTAATTAACTCCAAACTAAGCGATTCAAAAGCCAAAATGCTCGAAATGGAAATCTCCATTAAATAGAATAAATAGTTTTAGAAAACAACAAATTTTAACAGGTTAAACCAAGAAAAAACTTATGAAACCCATATAAAATCCTAAGTTGAAACTCAGATCTTCACAAATCTATACATAAAAACTAAAACTCCAAGAACTAAAGTAGATATGAACATCAAGGAGAATAATTTATATCAAATATACTTTTAATTATCATAAATTATCATAAATCCAAAAATCTATGGCTTCACCATTGAGCAAGATGTGCTTGCCTCGAGTGACTCCTAGCCTCTCCTCTCACGGTCCAAGTGATCACCTTAACTACTCCCAAGTCCTCTAGGGTTAGGGTTCGGCCTAGGCCAAGGGGAAGAAGGGGAAGAAGGAAGAAGGATGAGTGACATAAGAAGAATGAGTGAAGAGAGAGAAAATACTTACATATATACTAATAAGAGAGAAAAATTGTTTAGTCATAGGTTCAATCAAACGAACCGAACCAAGTATCCATTCTACATGCCGATCCTAAACCGGGTCTATAGCAATGCCAATGGATATTCTACTGGTCTCGGATAGTCTCTCTCAACAAAAAAAATAAATAATAAATAAAATGACAGGAACCAACACTGAAAATACAACAAGAATATATTATCAGAAAAAGTTAAATTCTAGAAATACAAAAAATACCAAATCTGGAATTGGGTTTGACAATATCTGCACAATATATGATACATATTGGATTAAAGTTTGAGGCACTGCCAGAGAGGCTGAATATACTCACTGAAAATGGGATCATAGAAGTTAGTAGGGTGTGCCTAGCATGTCTAGTCATAGTATGTGGATATTTATTACCTGCAAAGTTGATTGAGTTCCCTATAGGTAACTTTGACATTATCTTAGGCATGGACTGGTTGAGAGACAGTCATGCAAGGATAGACTGTCGTGAGGGTAGAGTATTGTTTATAATTTTTGGTCTAGAAGAATTTGTCCTTAGCAGAATAGAAAGATAACAGCATGAGAGAGGAGTCACAACAATGGCAAAGGAAGAAGATCCGATACCCAAGATAGTTAAAGAATTTATGGATATCTTTTCCAATGAGCTTTTCGTATTACCCCCAGTTAGAAAAGTAGAGTTCTGTATAGAGTTGATGCCATGAGCAGAACCAGTGTCCCAGAAGGTATACCCGAGGTCACCATTAGAGCTTGAACAGTTATATCAACACGGGAAAGAACTGAAGGCGAATAAGTTTATTCGGACCAGTGGATCACCGTGGGGAGCACCAGCGGTATTGGTGAAGAAGAAGGACGGATCGATGCGGTTGTATATGGATTACAGGCGATTGAATATAGTGACCGTGAAGAACAAGTACCCATTACCCAGGATTGATGATTTGTTTGATCAATTGAGCAGAGCAAGAGTTTTCCAAGATAGATTTATGATCATGATATCATCAGGTGCGAGTTTGGAAGCAAGATATACCGAAGACAGCATTTAGGTTACGATATGGACATTACGAATTCCTAGTTATGCCATTCGGACTGACTAATGCCCTAGCGGTATTCGTGAATTTGATGAACCGTATCTTCATGCCATACTTGGATCAATTTGTGGTAGTATTCATCGATGACATTCTTGTGTATTCTCGTAATGACAAGGAGCATGAAGAATATCTCAGGATTTTACTACAAACTTTGAGGGAGCACCAGTTATATGCGAAGCTTAGTAAGTATAATTTTTGGCTGGATCACGTATCTTCATGGTCATATTATTTCTAGAGCAGGAATGTCATTTGATCCCAAGAATGTAGATGTAGTAGAGAACTGGCCAGTTACGAAGATAGTAGCAGAAGTGCATAGTTTTCTGGGCTTGGCAGGATACTACAAAAGATTTATGTCATACTTTGCTAAGATCTAGGCACCTTTGACTCGGTTAACCCGCAAGAAAGTTAAATTTGTGTAGTCAGCGAAATGTCAGATAGCCTTTGAAGAGTTGAAGAAGAAGTAAATCTTTGTACCAATCCATACTCTTCTGGCAGGCTCCAGAGGATTCACAGTGTATTATGATGCATCTGGCAAGGGACTTGGATGTGTTTTGATGCAACAAGGGAGAGTGATAGCGTATGCTTCTTGACAGCTCAGAGATCACAAGAAGAACTATCCAACTCACGATTTAGAGTTAGCAGCAGTAGTATTTGCACTTAAGTTATGGAGATACTATTTATATGGCGATCGAGTAGAAATATTCACGGATCATAAGAGTTTAAAGTATGTATTAACGCAGAAGGACCTGAACATGAGACAGAGAAGGTGGCTAGAGTAATTGAAAGACTATGACGTGGAACTTCAGTACCATCCAGGCAAGGCTAATATAGTAGCTGATGCACTTAGCAGAAGAGGTGGTAAATTTATGTTGACGACTTAAAAGCACATCCTAGAGGACTTACGAGAGATGGGTATCGAGATAGTAGTTCCACATAGTATAGGAGTTCAGGCTAGCCTACAGATTCAGTCAACTTTGGTAGATAGAATCAAGCTAGCTCAGGCAGATGACCCGAGGATTCAAAAGCTACGAGAAGAATGTGAGTCAGGTCTTCGGAAGGAGTTGAAAATACATGTGGATGGAACACTAAGGTTTGGGGATCGTATATGCGTACTAAGCGGAGATATTCGACAAGAGGTTATGACTGAAGCACACAGTTCCCACTATTCTATGCATCCGGGAGACACGAAAATATACAAAGATATCAAGCAACACTTTTGGTAGAACGGAATAAAAAAAAAATAACACACTTCGTATCGCGATGTCTGATATATCAGCAAGTGAAGGCAGAATAACAGAGACCGGTAGGATTATTGCAGCCGCTCCCTATTCTAAAGTGGAAGTGGGAATACATCACCATGGACTTTGTGACCGGTTTACCTAGATCACCGATTGATCGAGATGCAGTTTGGGTGATAATGGATCGGATCACGAAAGTGACACATTTTTTTCCCCTTCAGAGTGGGACTCTACAAAGTAGTTGGCAGATTTGTATATGCGACAGGTTATGAAACAACATGGAGTGCCAGTAAGCATAGTATCAGACTGATATACAAGTTTCACTTCTCATTTCTGGAGAAGCTTGCACGAGAGATTGGGTACCAAGTTAAGATTCAGTATAACTTACCAACCCAAGACAGACGAACAATTAGAGAGAACTATCCAGACCTGGGAGGACATGTTACGAGTTTGTACCTTAGACCTTAGTGGATCTTGGGACCTTCACTTAGTAGAATTCTCGTATAACAATAGCTATCAAGCCAGTATTCATATAGCACCGTTCAAGCACTATACGGCCAGAAGTGTAGATCATAGTGGATGAGTATGGTGAGGAATTCCAGAACTTGGAGCAAAATGGGATGACTACGAATAAGTATGCTACAAAATTCGGCAGGCTGAGCCAATTCGCAGAGTACATGGTGAGAGACTCGGAGGATAGAGCTAGACGATTCAGAGAGGGCTTGAACCAAGAGGTCAAGGTCTATATTTCTTCGGTGCATACGATATTTGCTAACATATTGGCAGAGGCCTAAATGGTCGAGGTGGATATGGATCTACGTACCAAGAGGAACATGGATGCTATCGGTTGTGGTAGTAGTCAGGGGCAGGCAAAGCGTCCACAGTTTTAACCAAGGACCTTTCTGCAACAACAACAACAACAACAACAACAATAATAGTACCGTTCCCTAGTCAGAGCCCCAGCTCAGCAAGTGCAGTAGCAGCCATAGAGACAAGTACAACAAGCTCTCCTATGCAACTATTGAAAGAAGCTAGGGCATTCATGGAAGGTCTTGTCATGACCTGCACCAGAAATAAGGGCACGAGTAGTAAACAATACCCAGACTACGCCGCAACATCGACGGTAGAACGCTTTTTGGGTCGACCATTGTCACACCCCAGTCCCAAAATACACGGTACCAGGTCACGTGGCAATGGCCAGCTAATACGACTCCGAGGGATTTTTCAATTAAATGGACCCGACGAAGCATACTACGCTGTCCTAAAATACTAACAAGTCTAACATGCTAACATGCAGCAGGTAAATGTCTAATCTCATCCACAAAATATAAACAAGAAGTGCTGAAATAAATACTGAAAATAAGTGCGAAGTCTAAATGTCATAATACAATCCAAATAAGTCTGATGGGAACAAACCCACTATAATACTGAAATAAGAGTACAGAAGGATAGATAAGAGTACTAGGCTAGAACATCGGCGAACGAGATAAAGATGCTCCAGCCCAAGGTGGAAGGTCTACCAGTGATCAAGAAAACTTCGAAGGTAACACCTCAAGCTCCTCCTTAGTCGCGTACCTCGTCTCCTGTTCGGGCCCGTACACGGACGGATAGTATACCTCATCCAAATCTGGAAGGGAATAGGTCCTTAGAGGGACATAACAAGATACAAAAATATATGTCAAAAATAAATACTGAATAAGAAAAGGGAGTGTACTAACCATCTAAGTGAATGCAATATGAGGACAACCTTGGTACGTATGGGTTGGTGTAGGCATAACGTCGAACACTCCGAAGAGCGTGATATCTGTACATGTAACATCTATCATTTCAAAGAACGAGGTATCTGCATATATATATACGTCCATAACGCTTCGAAGAACACGGTATCTGAATAAAGGAAGTCATTGGATCCATGGCTCCTCTGGACACTACGGATTCTAATATGTGTATCCCATACGCCTACCAGCTGTCCTCCCCGGCCAATGCAAATATACTAGTCAAATACACGACGTACATACTACGTATCTATATGCCAGGTCTCAAATAACTAGACTAATCTAACTACGCACTAAATCATGATGCATGGCACACGCACCGATAGCTAGTCGGGTACGCCAACTCGCATCCCAACATGAGTTTTTCATCGTGATGAGTGTAAGAAGTGTTAGGGTCTTGGAAGATATCAAAATATCTTCACAGCAGTAGGTGAGTCTGCTAGTGACTAAGTCAATACACTACACATCGACGCATTCGTCGACTGCACCAGAGTCATTATCGGACGCGCACAGTTATATAATATTTGCAAC
The DNA here is from genome assembly GCA_036927795.1 of Iris macrosiphon. Classification (NCBI taxonomy): domain Eukaryota; kingdom Viridiplantae; phylum Streptophyta; class Magnoliopsida; order Asparagales; family Iridaceae; genus Iris; species Iris macrosiphon. The sequence continues at coordinate 135,978,201 of JAYESA010000006.1, forward strand.
AATATCCCATACAATATTTAATAACTTGAATTAAACAGTAAATAAGGCAAGGTATACTTGCCTGGATCCTCAAGCTGCAAATACCAAAATCCTGCTCCCGAAGCTTCACCCGAATGATCCAACGATCATATATATATAATATAATATAATAATCATCAGTCATTACACTAGTATGTACAGAAATACAACTACACTGCACTTAAAAACTAACGTAAGTAGGGGTTATAACCGGTCAACTAGCAGGATCGAGTGTGCACGTAGTTAAAATGCACAAATGTCATGTCCCTCTAAACGTACATTCTCAAATATTACACCCAAGATCAACTAAGTTTCAAGTTGGCACTAAGTCGCTATCCAAGATAAGTTGGTAGTGTTAAACATCTAGGTCTCCATGTACGAGTACATCATGTTCTCAAATTCCATGCACAACAAGACAGTTAGCTACCAAATACGTTATATCTCCAAATATCGTATAACACTAACCCGTGTCCTAGCTAATAGGTTAGTGTGCACATAAGATAGTTTAGTCTAAGCACCTAGGGACTACACAAATATATGCTATACTAACAACCTAATTCCATGAAGTATTTAATAACACTAACTACTATTCCAATATATGCACATATATACACTAGGTAATAGGGTTCACTAACAACATTGGTCCATGCAACATAATAACATGAATGAGGAGGAGTAAAAATGCAAACCTAGGGTTAGCTCTTAAACCGGGGGAGGGGGGTGCTCGGCCCGTGGCTCGAGGGTGGTCAATCTTCGACGGGAGGAGGCACTCCGACGGACTGCACAGTAGCAGCAGCAACAACAATGGTAGCAGCAGCGGGGTGGTGGGGACGAGGTGACGGTGGTGGCGGGATGGTTGTGGTTGGGGTGATGGTGAAGCTGATGGTGGCGGTGGCTGTGGCGGTTGGAGGTGGTGATGGTGGAGTGATGGTGATGGTCGGGTATTGCTTGCTGTGGTCAGAGTGAAGAGAAGGTGGTGGCGGTTAAGGTAATGAGAACAAGTTGCGATGGCGGAATGGTGATGGTAGAGAGAAGGTGGTAGCGGTCGGAGGAGGAGAAGGAGAAGGAGAATGAGAAGGAGAAGGGAGGTGAGGTGCTGTCGAGGGTGGTGGTTGAGGTGTGGTGGCGGGATGATGATGATGGTGGTGGAGATGGTGATGGAGAGGGTGGTGTTGGCTGTGGTGGCGCTGTCGAGGGTGGAGGAGGAAGGAGGTGACGAGGGAGAGGCGGTGGTGGTTGTTGTCATGGAGGAGGAGGAAGGTGGTGATGATGGTGGTTGGTCGGAGGAGAGGGAGGAGGAAGTCGAGGAGATGGGCAAGGAGAGGAGGTGGTGGCGGTTACTGTGGTGGCGCTGTCATGGAGGAGAAGGTGGTGGCGGTAGTTGTGATGATGGTCGGAGAAGATGTCGACGGTGAGGGATGATGGCAGAAGGAAGAAGAAGAAGAATGAGTGATGTGTTTAGGGTTCGGTTGGGTTATGGTGGTGATAATGTGAGAGGAGGTGATGGCGGTTACTGTGGTGGCGCTGTCATAGAGGAGAAGGTGGTGGCGGTGGTTGTGATGATGGTCGGAGAAGATGTCGACGGTGAGGGATGATGGCAGAAGGAAGAAGAAGAAGAATAAGTGATGTGTTTAGGGTTCGGTTGGGTTATGGTGGTGATAATGTGCTAAAATTGGAGAGAGGAAGGGATTGTTTATGTAGGAGAGAGAGAGAGAGAGAATAAGGTATTTATGTAGGAGAGAGAGAGAGAGAGAGAAGGAGGGCATGGGGATTAGGGCCGGCCACAAGGCTTTTTTTAGGGATGTGGGAGATAACTCATGAAGAAATGTGTGGCTAGGATGGGCTAGATTTTAAATGGAGGGTGTAGATGAGGTAGGTGAAAAGGTGGTGTGTTGTACACACAAGATAGGAAGAAAAATATATAGGACCGGTCAAACAATGGAGGGGGGATTTCTTCATGGTTTTGCTCCAATAGGAGGTGGACACCTAATTGTCTACTTGTACAAAAGCCCCTAACAATTTAAAAATTGCACAAACAATGGAGTTTGGGATTGGATGAGAAAAAACATCATATTTGGTGTGATGTAGTAGATTAAAATGGTGTGTGATATTTAATATGAACCTTGAGGGTGTGAGTGGGGGTTTGGGTTGGTGTTGGGTCAAGTTTTGGGTTAGATTGGGTCATTACACCAATTTAATTAAAATTTGTGTCAATGGTGTTCTTTAATTAATTGGAAGTGCATAGGATTAAAATTGGGTGGGACACAAGTGTCATGGACGTAGTAGACTCAGAATAGATTATTGTCATAAATTTGGGTTATACAAAACGGATCGAGATTGTGTCTCCAATTTTGATTGGAATGGACAAAGATACAAAGTTGGATTTATTTGGATTTGAAAATAGATATTTGTAACGAATATTGTGCCACTAAAATAAAGCACAAGAGGGGGTATTTATGAGTTACACAAAGGTCAGAATGAAAGACTGGCACGTCTAGGAAAAGTGTGTAAAATTGGTTTGAAGGCAAATGCTAGTGTAGTGTTCCAAATATCGAAACAAGTGTAAGGTGCACCAAGTGATACGAATATTTGTACATTAATCTAAAATACTATATTCTAATTCTAAATGGCTCCAAACTAACCTAGTCTCTCTATCTAAGCTAAGTAGACCTAAATTTGGTCGAGGGAGTTTACAATCTACCCTCCTTAAAGCATTTTGTCCTCGAAATTAAAAGAGACAGTAGGTAAAAATCATTGACTGAAATTAAATGCTACTACATACCCAGGCCTACGAAGAGATGGGGAAAACGATATCGAATATCATCCTCTCGTTCCCAGGTCGACCCGCCTGGTGCATGATGCCTCAATGTGACACGAACTAGAGGGATAGTCTGACCTTGCAATACCTTCTCGCTTCTGTCCAGAATCTCTACAGGCTCCTCCTGATATGAAAAACTCGGCCCCCGACAGTGATCTCCGAGTGGTCAAGCACATGACTCGTATCTGGCATGTACCTCCTTAACTGAGATACATTGAAGACGTCTTGAACTCCTTCTAATGTCTGCGGCAATGCTAATCTGTAGGCAACCTCTATGATGCGTTCCAACACATCGAATGGTCCGATGTACCTCGGACTCAGCTTTCCTCTGCCTCCAAACCCGATGGTCCCTCGGGTAGGCGAGATTTTTAGAAACACATGATCTCGAACCTGGAACTCTAGGGGTCGTCGATGTGCATTTTCTTATTGCTTCTGTATATCCTGTGTTGCTCACAGGTGCCCTTGAATCTTTCTTACCTTCTCCACTGTACGAACAACCAACTCTGGTCCAAGAATCTGCCTCTCGCCCACATCACTCCAGCATACTGGGGAACAACACTTCCTGCCATACAACGTCTCATAGGGAGCCATCTGAATGCTCGCTTGATAGCTATTATTGTAAAAAAAATTGACCAAATATAAATGGTCCTCCCATGATCTACTGAAATCAAGCATGCACGCCCTCAACATGCCATCTAGTGTCTGAATGGTGCGCTCGGACTGGCCATCCGTCTGCGGGTGATACGATGTGCTGAACTTCAGACGGGTACCGAGATTCTCTTGTATACTCCACCAAAAGTAAGATGTGATCCTCATATCCCTGTCAGACACTATACTGACTGGCACCCTATGCAGTCGCACGAACTTCCTCATATACATATCTGCTAAGACCTTTGTAAAGTGTCCAACTCTGAAAGGTAAAAAGTGAGCAGACTTGGTGAGTCGATCCACGATCACCCATACCGCATTGCAACCACTAGGACTCCTCGAAAAACCCGTAACGAAGTCTATAGTGATATGCTCCTATTTTCACTCAGGTATCGGGAGTGGCTGAAGTAAACCTGCAGAACTCTGATGCTCAGCCTTGACCTGCTGACACACCAGGCACTTCGCGATAAAGCGATCTATCTCCCTCTTCATTCCATGCCACCAATATTACTGCCTTAAGTCTTTGTACATCTTTGTGCCTCCTGGATGAATAAAGTATGCTGAACTATGCGCCTCTGACATCAGCTTCTGACGAAGTTCCCTATTCGAAACATAGAGACGATCTCTATATCTCAAAGTCCCGTCCTCGTGTTTGTGCAATCCTATCTGCATCCCGGCCTCTGTCCTCTGTCGAAGCCTCTGTAATCTGACATCTGTTGGCAAGGCAGCCTTGATCCTCTCAACCAATGTCGATTGTACCTGAAAACTCGACAACTGGCCGTCTGCTCCTGGCATAATAATCTCTATATCCAACTGCTCCAGATCTCTCAATAGGTGTTGCTGGGTAGTAAAAAAGAATGCCGTGGGCCTCCTGCTCAATGCGTCAGCTACCACGTTAGCCTTTTTCGGATGGTACTGTAGCTCAATCTCAAAGTCTGTCATCACGTCGAGTCAACGTCTTTGTCTCTGGTTCAGGTCCTTCTGAGTATAGACGTACTTCAGGCTTTTGTGATCTGTAAATATTTCCACCCGTTCTCCGTATAGGTAGTGCCTCCAAAGCTTCAGAGCAAAGATCACTGCGGCAAGCTCCAAGTCATGAGTGGGATAGTTCTTCTCATGGGTCCTCAGCTGCCTAGAGGCATAGGCCAAAACTTTTTCATGCTGCATCAAGACACTTCCTAATCCCTTTCCAGACGCATCTCTGTAGATCACAAATCCTCCGGGTCCAGAAGTATAGTCAAAATAGGTGTCGTAGTCAGACGCTTCTTCAGTTCATCGAACGCCGTCTGACACTTCTCTGTCCAAATAAACTCCTGCTCCTTGCGGGTCAAGCGAGTCATCGGCTCTGCAATACTCGTGAAGTTCTCTACGAACCTCCGATAATATCCGACAAGTCCGAGGAAACTCCTCACCTCTGAGACATTGGTAGGGGTCGGCCACGTCTCTACTGATGAAATTTTCGCAGGATCTACTGAAATACCATCTCCTGAGATAACATGTCCGAGGAAAGAGACACGATCTAGGAGGAACTCACACTTGCTCAACTTGTCATATAGCCTCTCACGCCTTAGCGTTTCCAACACTAACCTCAAGGGCTCCCCGTGTTCCTCGTAGATTTTTGAATACACCAAGTTGTCGTCGATGAAGACTACCACGAACTGGTCCAAATATTGGTGGAAGACTTTGTTTATCAGGTTCATAAATACTGCAGGCGCATTTTTCAGTCCAAAATGCATCACCAAGAACTCGTAGTAGCCATAGCGAGTCCTGAATGCCGTCTTTGGAATATCTTCTCTTCGCACCTTTACTTGATGATACCCCGATCTCAAGTCGATCTTCGTGAACACCACTGCTCCTGTCAGCTGGTCGAACAAATCATCAATCCGCGGCAGGGGGTACTTGTTCTTAATAGTCAAAGTATTAAGGGCTCTATAATCAATACACATCCGAAATATCCTATCCTTCTTTGGTACCAACAACACTAGTGCTCCCTAGGGTGATACACTAGGACAGACAAATCTCTTGATCTGCAACTCCTCTAACTGTAGCTTCAGCTCATCTAGTTCCCTCTTTGCCAACCGGTATACATTTGAAGATACTGGCGCTGCTCCGAGTACCAACTCAATAGTGAACTCTCCGGAGGTAGGCCTGGCAACTCCTCCAGAAAAATATTCTTGAACTCTGCAACTATCGGTGGAGGTGCCGTCTCCATAGCCATGTAAACTCCAGCTGTCTGGCCTACTCCTTGCTCGATGGTCCCCCGCATATACTTGAACTCCAGATGATCTGGCGGTCTAAAAATGATACTACCTCTCCGATAATCCATTATGGCATTGTATTGGCTCAACCAGTCCATACCTAACACAACATCAAAGTTTGGCATCGGGAATACGAAAAATTTAGCTCTCATCTCCCGACCACACACGACTACCGAGCACATTCTAATAGTACTGGTAATCGGAACGATACCTCCTTCGGTAAGAATCTTACAACGCTTAGGTAAGGGAGAAATAGCTACTTTATGCATAGCTACGAAACTACTAGATATAAAAGATAGTGTAGCACAAAAATCAAACAATGCAGTCGCAGGTAATGATGCAACTAAAATGGTACATGTGATAGCTTTCCCTTCTGGTTCCTCCTCAATCACGGCTAGTGCAAAGGCCTGCTCGTGCCTCTACCTTCCGGCTTGTTGTCTGGCTCGATCAAACTGTGCCTCTTGTGGGGCCAGGGGTGGTCCCCTCTGAAATCCACCGGGTGTAGGTGGCCGTTGACCTCCTAATTGGGGTAGTATCCTCTAGACTGGTGCCGCTGGACTGTCCTATCTGCGGTGCTGCATCCCTGGGCTGTGGGCAATCTCTGGCAAGGTGTTGACTCGCTCCACAGATCTTACATAATCCAAGCTTTTTTCAGCAATCTCTGATAACATGTCCCTTCTTGCCACAATAGTGACAAGTCGGAAGCTTCTTGTGCTAGTATGGAACTATCCTCTGCTGTGTTTGCGCTCTTGCACGACGGATCAATCCTCCTGCTCCAGGATAAGCTCTGACTGGTACGATCATGCTGGAATGCCTCGATCCTCTACCAATAGCCTCCTGGATCCTACCCTCTGACTGAACCTCCTCGTAAGAGATCTTCGCCTAGGTGGTAGTGTACCTCTGTAGCTCATAAGTCAGACCATGATATAATCTTCTGGCCTTCTCCAGATCATTAGGTATCAAGGTGGCACCAAATCTACTAAGTCGACTAAACTCTGCGTCATACGCGTCTACGGTCATGTTCCCTTGCTCCAGGTGCAGGAACTGGAGTATAGTGCATTCCTGACCGTAGCCGGAAAATACTTCGTATTGAAGTATTCTAGAAACTACTCCCATGTCTGCTTCTTGCCGACGATGCACTCCATGGAGTCCCACCAGTGATAGGCATTGCCCTTCAATTGGGCCCTCACTATGGTCATTGAAAGGTTTGGAGACAGCTGAGAAGCCTCCAGCAGCATCTTCATGTTGGTGACCCAATCGAAGATCTTCTCTGCGGTCTCGCTGCCCAAAAAGGTATCCGGGCCCATTTGACAAAACCCTCGAATAATACTAGCTGGATGAACAGGTGTAGGTGCTGGTGCTGGTGTTAGGGCAGGTGTACTCTCTAGAACTTCCATCAAGCTCTGTCTCATAGTCTCGGCCTGATACCACTGCGCCTGCATCATGGCCTAGAAGAACTGGAACATCTGCGACTGTCTTTCTGGATGTGGCATCTGAGGTAAAAAGGGTAGAGGTGGTGGCAATGGGACCTCCGGCTGCGCTGTGGGTGTCTTATGAGATGTCAGCCTCTCGGGCTACGGCATCAGCGTGGCCCTCGAAGTCTGGCCCTTGAGGTGTTGTATGACAGTCTGAGAAGTCTGGCCCTCGTACTGCTGCGTCGGATCGGCCTGAGAAGTCTGGCGCCAGTATATCAGTGGGGCCTGTGAGATCACCGGGGCCTGTGGTGGTGGCTGTTCTTCGGGTTGTCCCTGGGATGTTTCCTCCCTCGGTGCGGTGGCAGATGGCACAATGGCACCGTAAGCCTCGTGTCCGCTATACAAGTTTATCTCTCTGCAAGAGATAGAACTACATTAAAAGGGTACGGAAATAAACAAACAAGATGCAGATATTCAAATAATTAAATACGAAGGAGGTTCAAAGATGGTAGTCAAGGTGGATGAGATCTAATAATTTCTATCATATTACAGGCTTGCTGGGCATGACATCATACCACAAGTGACAAACAGTCGAGAAAAACCTGCATAGGCCACCACTAAAACCATGTCATGCCCCAGTCCCAAAATATACGGGACCAGGCTACGTGGCAATGGCCAGCTAATACGACTCTGAGGAATTTCCTAATTTAATGGACCCGATGAAGCGTACTACGCTATCCTAAAATACTAACAAATCTAATATGCTAACATACAGCAGGTAAATATCTAATCTCATCCATAAAATATAAATAAGAAGTGCTGAAATAAATACTGGAAATAAGTGCGGAGTCTGAATGTCATAATACAATCCAAATAAGTCTGATGGGAACAAACACACTACAATACTAAAATAAGAGTACGAAAGGATAGATAAGAGTACTAGGCTAGAACATCGGCTAACTAGATAAGGATGCTCCATCCTTAGGCGGAAGGCCTACCAGTGATCAAGAAAACTCCGAAGGTAATACCTCAAGCTCCTCCTCGGTCGCGTACCTCGTCTCCTGTTCGGGCCCGTACATGGTCGGATAGTATACCTCGTCCAAATTTGGAAGGAAACCAGGTCCTCAGAGGGACGTAACAAGATACAAAAATATATACCGAAAGAAATACTGAATAAGAAAAGGGGGTGTACTAACCATCTAAGTGAATACAATATGAGGACAACCTTGGTATGTATGGGTAAGTGTAGGCATAACGTCCAACACTCCGAAGAGCGTGGTATCTGTACATGTAATGTCCATCATTCCGAAGAACGAGGTATCTGCATATATATATACGTCTGTAATGCTCCGAAGAATGCGGTATCTGAATAAAGGAAGTCATTGGATCCGTGGCTCCTCTGGACACTATGGATTCCAATGTGTATATCCCATACGCCTACCAGCTGTCCTCCCCGCCCAATATAAATATATTAGTCGAATACACGACGTGCATACTATATATCTACATGAGGTCTCAAATAATGAGACTAACCTGACTACTACCATGATGCATGTGACAAGCACCGATAACTATTCGGGTATGCCAACTCGTATCCCAACATGAATTTTTTTATCGTGATGAGTGTAAGAAGTGTCAGGGTCTTTGAAGATATCAGAATATCTTCACAGCACTAGGTGAGTTTGCTAGTGACTAAGTCAATATACTACACATCGACGCATTCGTCGACTGCACCTGAGTCATTCTCGGACGTGCACAGTTATATAATGTTTGCAACAATATCTCATGCAATATTTAATAACTTGAATTAAACAGTAAATAAGGCAAGGTATATTTGACTGGATCCTCAAGCTGCGAATACCAAAATCCTGCTCCCAAAGCCTCGCCCGAACGATCCAATGATCCTATATAATATAATACAATACAATATAATATAATATAATATAATATAATATAATAATCATCAGACATTATTCTAGTATGCACAGAAATACAACTACACTGCACTTAGAAACTAACGTAAGTAGAGGTTATAACCGGTCAACTAGCAGGGTCGAGTGTGCACGTAGCTAAAATGCACAAGTGTCATATCCCTCTAAACGTACATTCTCAAATATTACACCCAAGATCAACTAAGGTTCAAGTTGGCACTAAGTCGCTATCCAAGACAACTTGGTAGTGTTAAACATCTAGGTCTCCATGTACGAGTACGTTATGTTCTCAAATATCGTGCACAACAAGACAGTTAGCTATTAAATATGTAGGATCTCCAAATATCCTATAACACTAACCCGTGTCCTAGCTAATAGGTTAGAGTGCATATAAGATAGTTTAGTCTAAGCACCTAGGGACTACACAAATATATGCCATACTAACAACCTAATTCCATGAAGTATTTAATAACACTAACTTCTATTCTAATACATGCACATATATACACTAGGTAATAGGGTTCACTAACAACATTGGTCCATGCAACACAACAACAAGAAGGAGGAGGAGTAAAAATGCAAACCTAGGATTAGATCTTAAACCGGGAGGGGGGGTGCTCGGCCCGCGACTCGAGGGTGGTCGGTCTCCGGTGGGTGGAGGCGCTCTAGCGGACTGCACAATAGCTGCAGCAGCGGGGTGGTGGTGATGAGATGACAGTGGTGGTAGGATGACTGTGGTCGGGGTGATGGTGAGGCTGATGGTGGTGGTGGATGTGGCGGTTGGAGGTGGTGATGGTGGAGTGATGGTGATGGTCGGGGTGTTGCTTGCTATGGTTGGATTGAAGATAAGGTGGTGGCGGTCGCGGTAATAAGAAGAGGTTGCGGTGGCGGAATAGTGATGGTGGAGAGAAGGTGGTGGAGATTGGAGGAGAAGGAGGAGGAAAAGGGAGGTAAGGTGCTGTCGAGGGTGGTAGTTGAGGTGTGGTGGCGGGATGATGATGATGGTGGTGGAGATGGTGATGGAGAGGGTGGTGTTGGCTGTGGTGGCGCTGTTGAGGGTGGAGGAGGAAGGAGGTGACGAGGGAGAGGCGATGGTGGTTGCTATTGTGGATGAGGAGGAAGGTTGTGATGATGGTGGATGGTCAGAGGAGAGGGACGAGGAAGTCGAGGAGATGGGGAAGGAGAGAAGGTGGTGGCGGTTATTATGGTGGCGTTATCGTAGAGGAGAAGGTGGTGGCGATGGTTGTGATGATAGTCGGAGGAGATATCGACGGTGAGAGATGATGGCAGGAGAAAGAAAAAGAAGGAGGAGTGTTGTGTTTAGGGTTCAGTTGGGTTATGGTGGTGATGATGTGCTAAAATTGGAGAGAGAGTGGAGGTGTTTATGTAGGAGAGAGAGAGAGAAGGAGGGCATGGGGATTAAGGCCGACCACAAGGCTTTTTCTAGGGATGGGGGGATTCCTCATAAAGAAATGGGTGGCTAGGATGGGCTAGATTTTGAATGGAGGATATGGATGAGGTAGGTGAAAAGGTGGTCTATTGTACACACAAAATGGGGGGGGAAATATTGGGGACCGGTCAAACAATGGAGGGGGGATTTCATCATGGTTTTGTTCCAATGGGAGGTGGACACCTAATTGCCTATTTGCACAAAAGTCTTTAACAATTTGGAAATTACACAAACAATAGAGTTTGGGATTGGATAAGAAAAAATACCATCTTTAGTGTGATGTAGTGGATTAAAATAATGTGTGGTATTTAGTATGAACCTTGAGGGTATGAGTGGTGGTTTGGGTTGGTGTTGGGTCTAGTTTTGGGTTAGGTTGGGTCATTACACCAATTTAATTAAAATTTGTGTCAACGGTATTCTTTAATTAATTGGAAGTACATAGGATTAAAATTGGATGGGACACAAGTGTCATGGACGTAGTAGACTCAGAATAAATTATTGTTATAAATTTAGGTTGCACAAAACGGGTCGTTGTTGTGTCTCCAATTTTGATTGGAACGGACAAAGATGCAAAGTTATATTTATTTGGATTTGAAAATAGATATTTGTAATAAATATTGTACGACTAAAATAAAGCACAAGAGGGAATATTTATGAGTTACACAAATGTCAGAATAGAAGGCTGGCATGTCTAGGAAAAATGTGTAAAATTGGTTTGAAGGCAAATGCTAGTGTAGCGCTCCAAATATCGAAACAACGGTAAGGTGCACCAAGTGATACGAATATTTGTACATTAATCTAAAATACTATGTTCTAATTCTAAATGGCTCCAAACTAACCATAGTCTCTCTATTTAAGCCAGGTGTTTGATGATAAACAAAAGAATGAAACTAGGTTTATACGAAATCCTTTCTTTATTTACAAACAAGAAAAAGAGTACAATTAATCCTATACGAGGATGTTAAGTACAATAAAAATTATTTTAGGAAAAAAATGCTATAGGAGTCTGATCTGCGGTCGATCACTTTGTCCCTTGGACCACACGATGATGAAGAAGTGTTGTAGAAAAAGAAGAAGCTTCAAAGATTGCCGGTGGGATTGAACTCTCGTTGCCAAAGTTATCAATCAACACTATCTGTCTGTGCTCTCTCTGTGTCTTGATCTCCGATAGTCTCTCTGTCCGTCCCTGTATGACAAAATGGGTCTCTATTTATAGAGATCAGTCACAATAACTGTCCAGTTGGCGTAGAAGCCCAATTGTGAAGAAAGTTGCACCTTTTACGCGGCGGTTATAATAACTGCTACCCACGTTCGAATGACCTTCTAAATCTGCGTATGACACGAATCCCACTATGAGGTAACGCGTATAACTGCTTCTCGAAGATCATGGCATGTAAGCCACGTAGGTAACTGCCCCTCGCGTAAAGATGGTTGGCGTAAAAGCCAAATAATTGTCTTGTTGGCGTAAAAGCCAAATAGTTGTCTTGTTGGCATAAAAGCCAAATAGCTGTCTTGTTGGCATAAGAACCAAATAGCTGTCTTGTTGGCATAAAAGCCAAATAGCTGTCTTATTGGCGTAAAAGCCAAATAGCTGTCTTGTTGGCGTAAGAGCCAAATAGTTGTCTTGTTGGCGTAAGAGCCAAATAGCTGTCTTGTTGGCGTAAGAGCCAAATAGCTGTCTTGTTGGCGTAAAAGCCAAATTATGTATAAAACTTGATGCTGCATGAATAATAGATAACCAGCATAAAAATAGCCAATTATCCTTCTTGACTGAGGTCTTGAGCGTATCCTGTACTGAATAGCCTTATCACGTACCTTTGCAAATATAGCCTGAGTTGGCGTATTTCGAGGAGATAGCATACGGCGTACTCCTATAGTTAAAAATAGCCTGGTTGGCATAAAACGCAAGGATGGTGATGTGAGCATATTAGCCATAGTTTTTAGCTCTCCCAGTAATGACAAAATTATAAAGAATATAACCAAATCTCGTGTATTTAATGCAGATATATGCCTCAATCTCGTGCATTAAATATCGAGATATGCCTCGAGCTCTGTACGAGGAACAGCTTTTGACGTGGCATCTTTGTCTCATTTTGAGCGTAAAAACTCATCTCTGCCCATGTAGAATAGGCAGAAAATTCTTTGAATGCTTAAAAACGACTTGTATCAAAAATATGTAGCTAAACGATAACCTGGTTCTCTGTGCAAAATCATCATCACAGCCATCCTCTCGATCATCGTGCAGTGCTTTTGTTAGGAGTCAGGTTCACTGTTCTGTCTGACAAATTCATCCGAGGAATACGAAGAGTTCCTCGTACAACTTTACGTTGTATTAAAAATAAACGTACTTTACGTCGGAGGGTATAGTAACCTTTTACGCCAAAACAGCCTTAGAGCGTTGCTTTACGCGGGCAGCTCTGAAGCTCTATGATACGCCAAACAGCTCTGAAGCTCTGTTTTACGTGAGCAGTTCTGAAGCCATATTTTATGCCACATAGCCTTGAAGCGCTGCTTTACGCGGACTTCATGCATGTTGGGGGTTTTGACTGTATAATACACGTACAATTCCCTAGCGTATTTCATGCTTCTACAAGACCCCCTTCAAAGTTTTCAAATTTCTCGTAATTTAAAATACTTTGAATGAAGCATGAAATGGTCAAATTTGACTCGTTCTTTGAGGCTAGTTTTTTGGCATTATTTAAGAAGTTGTTGGAATTTGGTATGTTCTCTTCTGCCTATATAAAGGCAAGCGAGTGAACCTGTTTTTCCATACCCCCTTCACCACAAAGATGGCTGCCGAGAATCATTAGGCTGATCTGAGAAAGAAGAAGATTATGCTCTTCCAGCATGTAAGGAGCCATAAAAAGAGGCATCTTCAAGCAAATATCCTCTGCAACGATGGATCATGGAAGGATATCATAGCTTCCTTTGCTCGAGATAGTCAACAATTTTATATGGCAATTCGTCAAGGAGAGAGGAAGGGTCTCATTGGACCACACGGCTTGCTAGCAGTATTTTCCCCTATTATGAAGCTGGACCCTGGTGGACAGCTTGGCCGTGTCTTCCAGTATTGTGTTGGGTCTGAATCCCTAACACAAATCTGAGCATGGCCGCCAATAACGTATAGAGGGGGGTTTGAATAATTTAAACAAGCCCAGTTTTGTATCCTCCTGCCATTGACCATTTTCTTGTTCCTCGGTCGAAGAAGCATAAGAAGTGCCGTAGAAGAAGAACTAAAGATCTCCGTCAGACGAGAACCTAGCGTAATAGAACCCCATCGTGATCTTGAATATTAATGAAAAATCCTTTGTAAAAATGGATTTCCATCATATGTAATCATGATCTTGAATATTAATAAAAAATCCTTTGTAAAAAAATAGATTTCCATCATATGTAATCATGATTAATAAACTTGTCTTCTTTTACGCTTCATTGATTTGCCATATTTGCTGTGAGGAAGTCTGATAATACGCAGCTTCGACATTCTTGAGTAATTTTTTATGCTGATTCTGACAAATATGCTTCCCGTCAAGCTCCAACTTTTACGCATAGAGGAGTATGCGTAAAAAGCTCTTCAGCATTATATTATTTTGAAAATCTAATTGTTATGCTATTTGTGAACGAGGAGTCACGTAGAATTATGAACTGTCACTTCTTTAATACGAAGAATATCTGTTCAGAACATCATCTTCAAGAACGGCTTCCCAAAAGTTTCTCGAAATAGGACAAGAAATATCCGCCGAACAGGCCATCCCTGACCTAGATGTAAACGATCTTGGCTAGACTTCGAATGAACTTCCAATGGCCAAGGGAGAAAAGTCATCTCCAGTGAAGACAAACATTTTTAGGGAACTCCTTGGCCCTTCGTCTGATGAAGTCCTCCTGACTGAAGAAGAGGGGAAGTTTAGTGAAGACTCGCCGTCTGTTTGCAAATGCTGACATCTGTGTGTTTCAGGTACTTGCAATATTTTATAACCAAAAAGGAGCATTTTCTGCGTAAACCCTTATAATTGGCTTTCTTCGAGTGTAAGACCCGAATTATCAAGATATACGCGTATCCTGCTAACTGATCTATCCTGCGTAATTTAAGATGCGCGTAAAATCATAGATCCATAGCATCTGAGCGAAAAATCGTAGATCTATAGCTTCTGAGCGTAAAACCGTGGATCTGTAGCTTCTGAGCGTAAAAACTTCTGAGCATAAAATCATAGATTTGTAGCTTCTGAGCGTAAAATCGTAGATCTGTAGCTTCTGAGCGTAAAAGCTTCTGAGCGTAAAATCATAGATTTGTAGCTTCTGAGCGTAAAACCGTAGATCTGTAGCTTCTGAGCGTAAAAAGCTTCTGAGCATAAAATCATAGATTTGTAGCTTCTGAGCGTAAAACCATGAATCTGTAGCTTCTGAGCGTAAAAGCTTCTAAGCGTAAAATATTAGATTTGTAACTTCTAAGCGTAAAACCATGGATCTGTAGCTTCTGAGCGTAAAATCATAGATTTATAGCTTCTAAGCGTAAAACCATGGATCTGTAGCTTCTGAGCGTAAAAGCTTCTGAGCGTAAAATTATAGATCTGTTACGCAGCATGACTGTCCGCCTTCCTTTTCAAATGATAGGCTGACGTTGTCCCAAATCATAACTGATCAGATAAGATCGGATTTGGTTAAGGATTCGAAGAGTTATCTGAACTCTATAAATAGACCTAGGTCGTGAGAGAGAAAAACCCTTCGTCTATTTTCTGAAAACTCTTCTCCTCTTTCTGAGAACTCTTCGTCTTCGTCTCTTTCTGAGAACTCAGATTCTCCATGGCACCGAAACAGGCCTCCGCTGCTAAGGGAAAGAAAGCCGCTTCCTCATCTCGTTCCTCTGCTCAAGCACGAGCGACGCCTACTAGGCCAAGCGAGCCTTATTTTGAACAAAGTGCTCTGCCGTCTAGCTATGCACCGGGCATCACAAGTAAAGTTTCGAGAGAAATAGAGAACCCTCCATACACATTGTACGTGTATGCACAAATACGCCCATATTCCTAATGTGTCAGCATAAAACTCCATATTTTTGCAGTCTGGCGTAAAAACTTAGACTGTCAAAATTTGGCGTATACTGCAAACCTTGCGTTTTACGCACTGGAAGTAAATTCCAGTATAAAACTCAAATTTTTGCAGTCTAGTGTAAAAGCACAGACTGTTAGGTTTTGACGTATACTGTAAACCTTGAGTATTTACGCATTGGAAGTAAATTCCAGCGTAAAAAGTCAAATTTTTGTAGTCTGGCGTAAAAACTCAGACTGTCAAGTTTTGGCATATACTGCAAAGAGTGTAGCATCTAGCATAAAACTAAGTTGTTTTCTTGCTCTTTGCAGTGGACATACAGATCTCCCCTCTGGCTGAAGTGATGGGCTCTGCTGCTGGAATGCTAAATTCTAACTATTTGTAGGACTTGTCCCATGTGACATTCCCCATCTCTGGAAATGAGTATCCTCAAGAAAGGGAAACTCTGATCTCGGCCCAAGAAGAACGAATGTTGCTGAGTATGATCAGTGGGGAGCCCCTGACATACATAGATGGGACTGAGTATAAGAAACCAGCTTTCTTATTCGGGGACGTTATTGATAAGCAATCTCAGACCAAGCCTAAGAAGGAAGATTGGGTATTTTCTGCTGAGAGAACGATCATGTATCTGCCAAAGATGCCCAGAGATTACCCTATCTCTGCATTCTTCCATGCCACACATCCCATAAAGATGGTATGGACTCTGACTCCTGATCTTCACGGCCAGCCAGGGAAGATCTTTTATAAGAAAGGATTGAACCGAGGGTCCTTTGTAAGCAATCCCTCAGGCCCTGTCATGCCTTTCAGAGGATTACTGCCGGGCAGCGTCCCGAGTGAAGACACTTCACTGATCCAGCCGCTTCAAATAGAGACTTTCTGCAATGACTTTGTGGGGTAGGGAGGAGTATACCCCAAAGTTAACCCTCGCACCAGTGGATGGCTTAGCCCCCAGAATCTTCGATGGGCCAGTTTAACTTCATGGGCCCTGAAGCACTTTCAGACGGAGCTGGAAAGTATTGGCTTGTTTGCGGCTGTGAGTGCTACTAGTGTTGGGTTGCCTCTCAACCCCAAATTGTTCTTAGCTTTGATGGAGCGATATAACTCGCTCACTGGGACATTCGCCACTCCGATAGGTGAGTTGGGCCTGGCACTTCATGAGATGTCAGATATCTCAAAGCTGCCAATGGGAGATACTCCTTATGAAGAGTATGTTCCCACAAATAGGGAGCTGAGGGATACTAACCCTCGGGTAGTGGCAGTGTACCAAGAGCTGATGTGCCACTACCTTGCATGCACCACCTTCTACAAAGAACCCTCTGATTTGGCTCACATCAACAAATGGGTATCCTACATCTTCTTCCATCAGGCCAGAAATGCCAAGCAGGACAAGGTTGTAGATAGCAGAGATAAACCCTTGAACCCCTTGAGCATTCCTAATGCCAACACCATCGACGATCTTATTGAAGATGTGGGGGCTCAAGATTGTGTTCTCAATAAAGAGATAGGGGGTTATCCTGCAGGAACCAAAGCCTACAGTTATATGAGGCATTGCCGAAAGCCTCTGTCAAGAGAAGCTCAACTGGTTGGCTTCCTTTCTATCTGGCTACGCCGATGGGTGGTTCCTGGCATCGCGTCTGCGGATCGCATTCATCGCAACACCTTATGGCCCGCAGTGCATTTGGTATTTGGAGCAAGATTGGGCCTGCTCCCTGCCATGGTATGCAGGATTCAAGCTGGCCTGAGGGCCATTACGGAGGGACTGCTGGCTGATGATACACAGCGTAAAGGATATCCCAGCGTGGAATTGCCATTCTTATATCTGATGGGGTGGTTAATCCTTCACAACAGCAAAGTGATGTCTCCCGGATCGGCCAGTGGTTCGGGCAATAACTTCTTGGTGAATTACAGGAATTCTTCTTGGAATGTGACTAGCGTCATAGATTATCGGCTAGCACTAAATTTTTGCCCACAGTTGGAAGTTCTTTTGCATTGTCCCCCCCGTACATATCAATCAACAAGGGAGGAAACTTCAGGATGCAGGTCAGGGAAAGACTATTCTTTCTCCTGAAGCCTTTTACTGGTTGGTTTGCATTAGACCTTCCCATATGCTGTACAGAAGTGAGGACCACTGCTACTTGGAGCCTTATCTGCCTAGCCGTTTCGCCAGGCAATTTGGGTATGATCAGTTGCACGTGGGAAATCCCATCACCAGCTTCAAGTTCAAAGGTGGACTTATTGATGGAGCTAGAGGATGGCGGTACTTCATAATGGGTTGTACTGGAGCAACCTTTGTTATGCCCGTGACTTCTCTCTCCATGGAGTTGCGCATTCTTCATTCGTATGTGCAGTTTTATCCGTCCATCAATACCTTCCATCGTGATTTTGATGTACATGGAAGTTTCAGAATGCCCTTCCATAAGTCCACCGGAAGAGAGGAGACACCCTCTGTTTCCTCTGTTGAGGGTGATGAAACCACCGGTGCAGATGATTATTTATTGATTTTATCGAAAGGCGTAATAGCACCGCCAGCAGAGCCTCTCATTATCTTCAGTAAACGAAAGGCTTCCACTCTGAAAGAGCCTTCTCCCCGCAAGAAGAAGAAGCAGATTACCAGAGGTCCTAAAAGGACTTTCACCAAAGGGGCCTCTTCCAGGAGTGAGCCTATTGTTTCCCCTGTTGGAAATAATTCTTTGATCAGGGGTCCTTCACCTTTTAGAGAGGGAACCTCCACAGTTCCAGCTGACAGTGCTGGAGATTATTTGTCCGCGATTGCTGCTGCTACCACCGTTACTGGTAGTGCTTGTAGATCGCCTTCGAGGCCGAGCATAATAAGAATCAATATACCTTTACCAAGACAAATAATGGGACTAGTCCCTCCTTCGTCTGTAAGTATCTCAAGCGAGATTCCACCCGATGAACCTCGAGTGGATCTGGGTGACGACTGGGATGACGAACCTCAAGCGTCAGTTGGTGTACCCTCGTCTCCAGGTATGACAGCTTGTTTAGCATCATTAAGAAATGATTTAGCTATACAGGCTACAGACGCCACATACATACCATCGGCCATGGATAAATATTGTTTTCACACTTTTTTCAGGAAAATTAACATCAATTTGATATTAACTTTCTCTTATCTTATTTTCAGGCAACGATATCTCGGGGGAGGGCGGAGTTGAAGCAACTTCTGATTTTGTTGCTGATCCAGCTGATGAAACGGCGGTGACCACCGTCGAAGAAGCATACTTTGAAACTGTTGATCTTGCAACATTTTCAGACGTAATCCTGCCAGCAGTAGTTCAAATCATATCAGAGGTGGATGAACCTACCATCTCGACTGTGCCTCCTTCGTCGAGCATGCCAGTAACTTCGACCATTGTTGGTGTCTCTTCTTTTGTCGTGCCATCTGTTGAAGCGACGACTGTGGCAACATCCTCTACCGACGTTCCAGAAAGGAGATTTACCGATATTACGGCCACTCCCAGCGTCCATTCGAGCTTTACCAAGCTAGTTGAACAATATACTATCATATTCTACCTCACTTTGAAAGAATTGATATTCCTGGTGCTAGAGAAGAATCTAGGCTTTGATGCTCTGAAGATGTCCTCCAATCTCACTATAGCGCAGATTAGAAATTTCAGTGACGCTGAAAGAGCTAATGCGCTAGAGCAAATAGTTAATGGTTTAGAATAACCCATTAACGAATATTTGTAACTATCCCGAGGCAGCATCAATAACTTGGTTCAGGCTGAGTACGACTCCCTAACTACAGATTTTGCTCAGAAGACAGAAACTTTAAACAAATCTATCCAGGAATATCAACAAGAGATGGAGAAAGAGCAAGCAGTATTGGTGGAGGTTATTCCTCAGCTAGCTAAGTGCCGAGATGAATGTGAGGGTTATGAAGTGAGGGTTCAAGAATTGGAAGATAAACTTGCTCAGGCAAGGGAGAGGCTTCTCAAGGCATCGCTACTTCGCAATGTATTGGAGGGCCAAGTGAGTACAGCTCAGCAGAACTTGGCACATGCGGGTGTTATCCACGCAAGTTTTGTTGATTCTCTGTCCGAACTATCTCTTGAGCAATGACAAAGCAAGGCTGGAGCAGGCTCGTACTAACATCTTGAACTCCAGGAATGAGAGGATGGATGCTTTGGCGAAACAACTCCGTAATTTTACTGCTCCTCCCCAATGATGTACTTTTTTGCTCTTTTTGTAATTTTCTATCCCCAGAGATAATAAAGATACATTTTCTGACTTTGTGGACCCATCACTTTAGAATATAAATGATAGGCTAAGATGAAAGTGATATCAGAGGTAATATGGACGTGATATACTTTCGGTAAGGTTTAGCTGAACATATCTATTAAGAGGTAATATGGACATGATAGAATATGATCCAACTAAATTTGTATACAAAACACTATCAGAGGTAATATGGATGTGATAGGTTTTGACGTTTCAAATTAGTTAAACATATCTATTCAGAGGTCATAAGAATATGATAGAATATGCTCCAACTAAGTTTTGTATGTAGTATCGTCAGAATGAGATCTTCATCATACCCTGTTAAGCGAGGGAGATCAAGCATAGTACTTCTTCATGAATTTGCCGTTGATAGGAGCCATTATCAAATCTCCATTAGGCTTGGCTAATCTGTAAGCGCCATTTAAAAATGTGGTTTCAATCACATAAGGGCCCTCCCATTTGGGCTGGAACTTGCCCTTACTTGTATGCATAATGATCATTGGCCTCTTTACAGCCAAAACTAGCTCACCAACTTTGAACACTCTTTCCTTCACTTTCTGATTAAAAGCTCAGGAGATGTGTGCCTGGTAGAACTCGATGCGCTGTTGAGCTTGAAGGCGTTTCTCGTCTAATCCTTCTAGCTCTTGAAGTCTTAAACGATCATTATTTTCCTGAGTCAGCTCATTAGCCACTGCTATTCTGAGTGATGGAATTTGAACTTCAATGGGGAGAACTGCTTCACACCCGTAAACTAATAAAAATGGGGTACAACCCGTTGGTGTTCGTACCATCGTACGGTATGCCCACAGACATTCTTCCAACTTCTTGTTCCAATCTCTTTTGTTTGAAGAGATGAACTTCTTCAAGAGTTTGATGATGGTTTTGTTGAAGGCTTCTGCCAAACTATTAGCAGCAGGATTATATGTCGTTGAGGCCATATTTTGTATCCGATTCTTATCGCAAAATTGGTGAAACGCTTGACTGATAAATTAAGGACCATTGTCATGAATTATCCTTCGGGGTATCCCAAAGCGATAAATTATATGGTGCTTGATAAAGCTGATCACGTTGGATGTCTTTACCTTAGCAAGAGGGATTGCCTCCGTCCATTTGGAGAAATAATCAGTGATGGCCAATATGAACCGATGTCCTCTAGAAGACAAATGGTGAATAGGACCAATGATATCCATACCCCATGCTTCAATGGGCCACGATGCAATAGTAGGATGTAAATACTCAGAAGGCTGATGTATGAAATCCACATAAACCTGACAGGCTTTGCATTGTCTGGCATATTTCACGGCATCTGCAATCATAGTAGGCCAGTAGTAGCCCATCCTCCTGATACGAGCCTGTAACTTAGGACCGGGTTGATGTGCTCCACATACTCCGTCATGAGCTTTTCGGATAATCCGCTTTGCATCATCATAAGAGAGACATCGTAACAATAGTCCATCATATGTTCGACGATATAGACTTTGTGAAGAAGCATCAAAATATAAACGTAGTAATCGTCTTTTGATAGATACTGCTTCTTTAGGACCCTCTGGCAAGATTCCCTATGACACGAAGTCTATAAAGGGACTTCTCCAATCTCTTATAGGAGGAACCGTGTTTACGGCATAGCTGTGTTTTATGTGAAAGTTATTTTTCACACAAAATAAATCTCTGTTAAGAAGGATCACCGAATTCTGCCTTCTTATAGGAATAGCTAGATCTGCAGCTAGACTGGCCAGAGCATCAGCTTCCAAATTTTGAGATCGAGGAACATGCTCTAAGAAGAATCCTTTAAAAGATATTGCTATCTCGATCGTTGTTTGGTGATAAAGAATGAGGTCTGGATTGCGGACTTCATATATCCCTCTGACCTGATTGAAGATCAGCTGAGAATCACCAAAAGCTTTCAGGTATTCAACATCCAATTCTTTAGCAACTTGAAGCCCAATCAATAGGGCATTATACTCTACCACATTATTAGAGCACGGTTCACTAAGAGAATATGCTCGATAGATGACGAGTTTATCAGGAGTCACTAGAACAATTCCTACTCCTGAAACAACGTTTCCCTTAGGACCAGTTCTGGAAGCACCATCAAAGAATAGCTGCCATGTATCACCTTTCATTGCCGAATTTTATTCTGCAACTTCATCTGGAATGTCCTCATATAATTTGGAGATTTTCGGAATTGGATGGGCGGCTAAGAAATCAGCCAAGGCTTGACCTTTCATGGACTTCTGAGGGACGTACACCATATCATACGGTGTCAATAGCATTGCCCAAGTCGCGAGTCGGGAATTAAGAATACTTGGCTTATTCATTAATACCCGAAGTGGATTGATTCTGGAGATGATATGAATAGTTTGGCCTGTTACGTAATATCGCGTCTTCTGAATGGCAAACATTAGGGCCAATCATTCTTTTTCCACTGGGTTATACCTGTGTTCTGCTCCGACCATCATCCTGCTTAGATAGTAAATAGCCTGTTCATGACCCTCATCGTTCTTCTATGCGAGAAGATCCCCTAAAGAATGATCCATTGCTCGAACATACAGCAAAAATGGTCTTCCTATGACGGGAGGCACCAGAACTGGAGGATTAGTAAGATTGTATTTGATATCATTAAACGCTTGTTGACAGGCTTCGTCCCACACGAATGACACACCTTTCTTCATTAGACAAGAAAAAGGTTGACATCTTCCAGAGAGGTTGGATATGAATCTCCTGATATAAGCTAGACGTCATTGAAATCCTCTAAGTTCTCTGAGATTACGGGGCGGTCGCATTTCTAGGATAGCTTTTACTTTATCAGGGTCAACTTGAATGCCTTTAGCAGTAAGAACAAATCCCAGAAATTTGCCACTGGATACTCCGAGAAAGGACTTTGTAGGGTTCATTTTGAGGTTATGTTGGCGCATCAACTCGAATACTGTCTTCAAGTCTTGGATGTGATTATCCTTGAGGCGGCTTTTGACAGCAATATCGTCTACGTAACATTCTACCGTTTTTCTCAAATCCTCATGGAATATGTTACTCATAGCTCATTGATATGTAGCCCCGACATTCTTCAATCCAAAAGGCATGACTGTATAGCAATATACCCCCAATGGTGTACGAAAGGCAGTATGCTTCTCATCTTCAGGATTCATCTTAATTTGATTATATCCTGAAAATCCGTCCATGAAAGACATGCGCTCAAAACTGTACGTATTATCGATCATGACGTTTGTAATGGGAAGAGGGAACTCGTCTTTAGGGCAGGCCGCATTTAGATCTCGGAAGTCGATGCAAACACGCACTTTTCTAATTTTTTTCATAACCGGGACAACATTAGCGACCCAATCAGGATGTTGTTCTTTCCAGATGAACCCGCAGGCTATTAGTTTCCTGATTTCAGCTTCAATGGCATCCATCATATCCGGGCGGAACCGGCGTTGGTGTTGCTTTACAAGCTTTGAATTGGATAATATGTTGAGTTTGTGGGTAGCCACTTTTGGATCAAGACCTGGCATATCCTCATAATTCCAAGCAAAGACATCGATATATTCTTTTATCAGCTGGATCATTTCTTCTCTTTCTTCTTCAGAAAGATTGTTGCTGATAAATATCGGCTTTGGTGAAATTTTATCCCCAACATTGACTTGGATAACCTTATCTTCAGTGGGTGGTTCTTTTTGTTCGAACTAGAGTTCCCATTGTATATCCATTTGCTGTGCCCAGAATTCGTTCTCAAATGGTTCAGATTCTTGTTCCTCTATTTCGAGGGAATCTGTCAACACCATATTTACTGATAGTGCCAGTTCAAATTCATCATCTGAATCGGAGGATGACAGATCATCTTGAGAAGAGGAAATGGTCCCATCACTTGACTCAGAGTTGTTAGAAGCTGCAAGAGATGTGGTATACCCTAACCCAAAATAAGTTCGTTGAAAGTAAGGATCACCATGCAGCGGCATTCGCCTGCCTTTTCCATAGTTGAGGCCTGGCTCCAACTATAAATCATAATCCATGTTTTGCATAATCTTCAAAGCCTGTGGGCTATATCTGCGGACTTGCATTTTCCCACCATCAGACTCATGAGAATCTTCTTGTACAATCGGTCTATTCTGCATTCGACCGAAGACTATTGGATGTTGATCGTTGCGAGTAGGTGGAACAATAAAAATAGAATCTTCATGCGGCCCATATGTCGTGACGACATTAGATGTTGACGCTACTTCCCACACATATGGATGATAGAAGTCTATAGGTTCCAAGAATTTTTGTGCTATGGGTTCTATATCATTATGAGGAGAAGATTCCTGATTAGGAAGTTGAGCGTCAGTATACTGGAAAAGAGAATCTTTATTATCGTCAGAAATCACGTTCCCGGTTATATTTACATCAGCCGACTGCTTGTTGCACCTAAGGTCAATGACCAAAGGTGGAGGTTTCTTGTTCAGACTGATCACTAGAGGATCATTTCCTCCTCTTGATTTTGTTTTGCCCAATTGAATAGTCATAGGTTTCATGACTTTCGAACGGGTAGTCCGCCCTTTCACCTGGATTGACAAAGGTTGCTCAGCAGATGGCTCTTCTAGCTCCCGGTAGGATTCCTTCTCCATCTTGCCTGACACCTCCTTCATGTAGTCTTGGGTGTACAACATGGCATCAGAATAGTAGGACTCAACTCCTTTGAACGGGTTAAGGTCAGCAAATTCTGTCTTCACTGTTCCCTGAGTATCTACATATTTGAAGCATTGATATAGAGTTAAAGGAACAATATTGTGATCGTGGATCCATGGTCTGTCCAACAGAATGTTGTAAGACACCTCTGAATCAATGACATAGCATGTAGCCACTGATCTAAGGTCACCAATCTGGATTCTCAGACGAATCTTCCTCAATGGTCTGCTTTTCCTAGCATTGAAGCCTACTATTTTAGTAGTAGTGTAAGCCAGTTCACTTGTAGGAATTCTTAACGATCTTAGCAGACTATAAGGGATGATGCTGATCGACGATCCCGGATCTATGTGAATCTGGTCCACCTCAATGGAGCCGACGTATCCTGTATAATAAAGAGGCATGTCATGTTTGTTATGCTTCAATAACATGTCCTCTTGAGTGAAAGTGATGTTAGGGACCACTTCCATCATACTATGGCATTGAGGACATGCCACAGGCTTTTTATCAGGGGACTTGAGCTGAGTCAAGCATACATCTGCCTGCATTAATGCTTCACTCAAGGCTTGACGAGTGTCTTTGGATAGCCTAAGAAGGTCAAAAATGGACAATCTGGCTGGAGTATTAGCCAACTGAGCCAAGATGTCAAAATTATAAGGTTTCTCTAAACCTTTGTTTTGAATATTTTTCAAAGGTTTATCGAAACGAACTTCTTTTTGCTTGCCTTTGTCCGCCGAAGTTGGTTTAGAAGGACCTGCTTCTGGTATAATAGGTTCAGGCTCTGGAGGTTTGGCAGCTGAAGTGTCTGCCATTGCTTCTTCCTGATTTCCTCCATAGTCCTTGAGTTAGGCTTTCCCTGACCGGATTCCGGTTGCTAAAGTCTCTTTCTTCGATGCCGGGGATATTCCAACCATATGGTAGGGTTTACCTCTTGAGTTCTTCTTAGACTTAGCTTTAGCAGCTTTAGTCTCTTCCTCAATTTCTGATACTAGTGCAGGGTGAACCCATATGATCTCCCCCCGTTTGGTAGTTAGGGGCACTAAGTCATGATTTTGACCCCTGGTAGGAGGGAGATTAACAATGTTCATCATTGTCCGTGGAATAGGTACCACACCATCCGAGACTTCTTGAGGGGGCAAATTGCCAAATTGGAGGGAGATCATGTTTGTAGTGACCGTTTTATCGTTATTATGCAAAGTGATGGCCTTGGCGTCGATCAGCTCCTGGATTTTCCTTTTCAGTACATAGCATGCCTTTGTGGGGTGATATATGTATCTGTGGAAAATGCAGTACTTAGGATTATTTGTACTGCCGACTTCATTGGGATGCTTTATCTCGGGGAGAGTAAGATTGCCACTTTTGACCAGACAATCGAATATGCTCGGAATATCGTCGTCTCAAAAGAATATTCTTCTATAGGTCTGGAAGTCCCAGGTTTCGTCTGCGTAGTCACTAGAGTATTTTGCCTAGACGTGTTGATTGCCAGAGCTTCCTTTCCTTTTGAACTATGAGTATGGTCATTATTGGAGGATGACCGCTTCCCTCTATCAGAGGTAGAGATCATGATTCCGTTGTCACGAGCCTTCCGACTGTTATCTTCAGCGGCTACCGCCGATATGATAAACGAGGGCCAATCATGGAACTGATATGGTCCCGTGAATACTGAGATCAGTGGGCGAAGGTTCTTCCTGCAAATGTCTACCAAAGCTGAATTTGGAACTCCAGGAGGCATCTGCAAAGTAGCCTGACGAAAACGTTCAATAAAAGTATGAACGTTTTCTTTTTTCCTTCTGCTTTACTTCGATGAGTGATGACATAGATATGTCCATTCCTCCTTCATAGAATCGAGCGAAGAACAGAGTCATGAAATCTTCAAAAGAAGTAATGCAGTTGTCTGTCACGACCCTCACCCGAAATTTGGGCATGAGTCGTGGGTACGTCCAGCCTACGCCGCAGCATCGGCGGTAGAACGCTGTCTAGGTCTCAACATATAATATATCCTTTCAATAGTCTCAACTCCGCACGGAGGACAAAGATAAATAATCCACAGTCTATGATATACTCAATCACAAGCTATAAGAAATAATGGCACGATGGAAATAGAAAAGAGTTCTAATAAAAACATCCACAATAAATCCAACTCAAAACCTGGGTCTAAAAGACCTCACAAAGTCACAAATAATAAATACAACTCAGTCTCAGTCTAAAACAATAAATGCAGAAAATAATCTAAGAACAGCCAGGTAAATTCTCCTCTAGGCTAGGCAACTCCTCTGGGATTTCCGGGGTAAAATCTCCCTCTAATCCTGGGCCATAATGAGTGGGACAAAGATCCTCCAGGTCCTCTGAAAATGTTATCCAGTCAGGATTGGAGCGAAGCACAAGCACTAACAACAGTTTCATTAAATTGACAAAATCTATAAACAGTGTAAGAAATACAAGATGGAAATAAATGCTGAAAATATAAATACTGGAGAAAAATGGAAATAGGCAATAGAGCATCTAGCAATGAACAATAAATAGTGAATGCTAGACAATAAATAGTGAATGCTGGAACAGGTGAATCTGAATAAAATAGACATCTAGCTAAGTGTTTGAAATATTAGTTTATTATGTGATCAGCTTGGGACTTGATCAGGCTGGTTATATATGATTAACTATGATTCTTGTAGGTCAGGCTAACCATATGGTTAGCTATGATGCATGTAGTGGTCAGGTTAATCATATATAACAGCTATGATGCATGTAAGATGGTCAGGCCGCACCCAACGTGAGAAGTGGGGTGAGCTATGATGCATGTAAAGGATTTGGATATGATCACATAATCTACTAATAGTTCCCCATCCCCCAGCTAGCATGATGGATTCCAATCACGACTCCTCATGATGGGGATATAGGGTGCTAACCCGTGTATCCATAGTGTCGGAATCAAATATGTAATACACTACAATTTATAGAAGTAATCAACAATAAAAACTGTCAGAGAATGTACTCGCCTGTGGTCCTGAGCAAAATATGAGGATCGATGTCCAAAGTGGGATCACAATGACCTATTTATGGAATATTAATGTCAGATATTAAATCAAAAGAATAACATGTTTAACAAATTAAA
This sequence comes from Iris macrosiphon, assembly GCA_036927795.1. Classification (NCBI taxonomy): domain Eukaryota; kingdom Viridiplantae; phylum Streptophyta; class Magnoliopsida; order Asparagales; family Iridaceae; genus Iris; species Iris macrosiphon. Next base: position 136,005,795 of record JAYESA010000006.1, read on the forward strand.
TACGAGGTTTCTAGGTCATTTCTGAGGTTTACTGGTCAATACTAGGTCCACTAGTCAGTTTTAAATCATGGAAATGTATATAGTACACTACCTATCTAAACTAGTCCTTACTTAGCTATACAAACCTCAGTGTCAAGGATCTACAAGGTACTAGGTTATAACTATATCCTATATCCTAGTTAGTATATAAGTAACTTATATTAGTTATCTTGCTAGTACTCCACCTTAATTAGTATTAACCAATTCATTACTTAGCCATACTAGTACCAACTTAACTAATCACTAATGCAATATACTACTAATACTGACACACAGTACACACACACCCACAGATTACACTGATACACACATATTCTAAACACACAAATGCAGGTATTTACACTGATGTATTAACCTATAATCCTATTGATACTAGACACACTGACATAACCCTATGGGACTGATACATAACTCCTAAATTCACTCACTGAACACAACCACTACACACACATATATTTCTATTACTCAGTCACATACTGACTCTTAAATACCTACACACAGGTCTGAGTTCTCACTGCTCTCTCTTCTCACAGGATTACACACAGGTAGGAAATTGACTGATACACACACAGACATACAAGGATACACTCCATGCTGGTATTTCTGGTACACACAGCAGGTATTACACAGGTTTACACACTCTACACACACTGTCACATATACACATGTACACACAGCCACCTCACTGAACTAATCACATGGAGAATTCACAGTTCACACACAAACCCTGAACTGAGCTTCTCATAATTCTCAGACTTCACACTTAAACACACAACCCCCAATTCACTGCACACATGTGCATTTCCCTGATCTGGGTACATAGGCATCACTGATACATTCTGCACAGGGTCATACACAAGTTCCTGAATACACCAACACTAGTTACATAAATACACAGTTATGGTTCTCACCTAACTGATACACCCCCCAGGTAATACACTCTCACACCTACAGAATTAATACACACACTAGACACTAATTTATATACAGTTGGGGAAACAGAGACACATAGGAACCCTAACTAAAACCCCCCCAACTGCTGATACACTACTAAATTCTGATACCCAATTACCTTACTAAAGCAAAACCTTCCCTCCACACTGAAATACTGATACACAGCCATTGGGACACAGTATCAGGAAGACACTGCACAGCACACATAAGCTAACAGTATGCACACAACATCACTCACTGAACACACCCACATACGGACAGATTCTGGGACACACACACCAACACATAGGTTTTGAAATCTAAAAGGAAACTAGGATACACACAGTAATTTAATACTCCTCACTCTCAGAATTCTACACTCAAACACCCAACCCCAATTCACTGATTGCTCTCTAAGACCCGACTGCTCACAGAACTTTCCAACTGTGCACAGGAACCCCACAGTGTATCTCTTCCCCACATCACACAACTCATCTATATACATATGTATAAATATATATATATATACATCATACACCATTCATCAAATTAGATAATATTAGAGTAGATTAGATAGGTGTTCATCCTTCTTGGCATTTCATCAAACACATAACGTGCTGAATTTGTATCCCACATTATTAATCATGAATACCCAAACCAAATCCTAAAAACCGAGCTCTAACCTACATGTATGTGATAAAATCAGTCTACATACAAACCCTTATGATCTAGGGTCCACGAATTTGGGGGAAAACCCTCGTTGGAACACCAAAACCCAAATCGAAATCCTAAATTGAAACTACACAGCAAGGGTGGGTTCCTAATGGGCATTAATCATCAGAAAAACAGAAATAAAAGAATAAATATTAGGGTTTTACCTGCAGGGATGGTTTCTCCAATGGAAGTTCTTCTTCCCCAAGGCTTTTTGACCCAAGTTCCTTGCTTTGCTTGCTTTGGAGGAGGAGAATGGGATCTCTAGGGTTAGGTTTCGAAATCTGTGGTGGGGAAAAGATGGTTTCTTGATGGAGGCTAGGTTTTAGGTTTTTCTTCATGAAGGAATGGGTTCCCTTTTATATTAAACTAGGTTAGGGCTTCATAAGCATAGTTTTAGGTTAACCCCCCATGTTAGGTCATGTAGAACCTAATTAACTAGGGTTTAGGCCTTCTAGGGTTGGAGGTTCCACCCTAAAATTAGAATTCTAGGGTTTGACTAGAATTGGTTTTCAATTTAGGGTTTAGTCATTAGGGTTTGTCCCGATGAGTTCTAGGGTTTGACCTAAAACCAAATATCACTTACAATATATAATTACTTTATAAAACTCAGCAGATTAATTAAACACATAATTATTCAAAATAGTAAAATTACACAAATGCCCTTATCTGGAAATGTGGTAGTGACAAGTCTACCCTCCTAAAAGAAATTTCGTCCTCGAAATTGGACTGAACTAGAACAAGAATGAAATCAGAAAAGGAATATACCTCAAGTCTAGAAGAGATACGGGTATTGCTCGCGCATTTCGTCCTCTCTCTCCCAGGTCGACTCCCCTGGAGAGTGATGTCTCCATGCTACAAGAACCAAAGGAATAGTTTGGTTCCGCAACACCTTCTCTCTGCGGTCCAAGATCTCTACGGGCTGCTCGGGGTAGCTGAGCGTCGGACCAACCTCAATCTCCGAGTGATCCAGTACGTGACTAGGGTCTGCCACGTACCGCCTCAGCTGCGACACGTGGAACACATCATGCACTCCCTCCAATGCAGGCGGCAAGTCCAGTCTATACGCCACTGCACCTACCCTCGCGAGAATACCAAAGGGTCCGATGTAGCGTGGGCTAAGCTTCCCGCCTCTGCCAAAACGAATCGTTCCACGCGTCGGAGAAATCCGTAGGAATACTAGATCGCCAACCTAAAACAAAACAGTCTCAACACGCAGTCTAAACAAACAACACAAACCAGAAAATAACAATCTATACCTGAAACTCAAGGGGTCTACGGTGGCTGTCGGCCCAATGCCGCTGTCTGTCCTGCGCCACTCGCAGTCTGTCTCTGATGAGTTTTACCTTTTTTGCTGCATCCACGACCATTTCTGGTCCTAACAAGGCCCTCTCTCCAACGTCGTCCCAAGATAACGGTGTACGACACCTCCGTCCATAAAGAGCCTCAAATGGTGACATCTCGATGCTGGCCTGGTAGCTGTTGTTGTAAGCGAACTCTACCAGGTGCAGATGATCCTCCCAAGAACCTCCGAGATCTAAAACGCAAGTGCGTAGCATATCCTCGAGAGTCTGAATAGTCCGTTCAGACTGCCCGTCTGTCTGGGGGTGATATGCGGTACTGAACTTGAGCTGAGTGCCCAAGCTAGCCTGCAGACTCCTCCAGAAGTGGGAAGTGAAACGACTATCCCGATCCGAGACGATGCTCACAGGAACTCCATGAAGTCTAACGATCTGACGCACGTACATCTCTGGTAGTCTCTCTGTCGACGTGCCCACCTTGAAAGGTAAGAAATAGGCTGATTTGGTCAACCTGTCCACGATGACCCAAATCGCGTCCTTCCCTCCTGGAGAACGTGGAAGCCCTGAAACGAAATCCATGGTCACGTGCTCCCATTTCCATTCTGGAATCGGTAAAGGTTGAAGCAAACCACCTGGCCTCTGCCGGTCTGCCTTTACCTGCTGGCACACTAGACACCGAGATACGAAGCGTGCTACCTCGCGCTTCATTCTATACCACCATACGTGCTCTCTCAAGTCTCGATACATCTTGTTGGCACCGGGATGCATCGAGTACTGAGAGCGGTGTGCCTCCTGCAAAACCTCCTCGCGCAGCTCCCCGCTCGGCACACACATCCTCGTGTCGTGCCGTAAGGAACCATCATCTGCGATAGTAAAGTCGTCCGACAACCCTATTTGAACCTGTGCCCTGATACTCCTCAGAGCCTCATCCTCGTACTGCGCAGCTCTGATCCTGTCCATCAGTTTGGACTGTATCTGCAATCTCCACATCTGAATCTCAGTACCGGGAACTAATACTTCAATCTCCAAGCTCTCCAAATCAGCCAACAAATGTCTATCTGTCGTCAAGTACATAGCCATCGGATACCTGCTCAAGGCATCGGCGACTACGTTGGCTTTCCCTGGATGGTACTACAATGAGATGTCGAAGTCCTTCATCAACTCCAACCACCTCCTCTGCCTCATGTTCAGCTCCTTCTGTGTGAACACGTACTTCAAGCTCTTGTGGTCTGTGAAGATTTCCACACGCTCTCCGTACAGATAATATTTCCACAGCTTTAGAGCGAAGATAACTGCTGCCAACTCCAGATCGTGGGTGGGGTAGTTCTTTTCATGAGGGCGTAACTGCCTGGAAGCATAGGCAATCACCTTCCCGTGCTGCTGGAGAACACATCCCAGTCCTTTCCCTGAAGCATCACTGTAGATGGTGAAACCACCTGTCCCTGCTGGCAACGTCAAAATTGGAGCTGTCGTCAACCTCTTCTTCAGCTCATCAAATGCGGCCTGGCACTCCTCTGTCCAGACAAAATCCATATCCTTCCTAGTCAGTCTGGTCATTGGCGCTGCAATCTTGGAGAAGTCTTGTACAAACTCCTGTAGTATCCTGCTAGCCCGAGAAAACTCCTGATCTCAGCTACCGAACTGGGGGTAGCCCACGACTCCACTGCCTCGATCTTCTGTGGGTTAACCGAGATTCCGTCACCCGATACCACATGCCCAAGAAATTCGATCTTGTCAAGGAAGAATTCACACTTAGAGAGTTTCCCGTACAGCTTCTCCCTCCTGAGAGTCTCTAAGACCAACCTCAGGTGCTCTTCGTGCTCCTCCGGGGTCTTGGAATACACAAGAATATCGTCGATGAACACCACTACGAACTTGTCAAGGTACTGGTGGAACACCTTGTTCATCAGGTTCATGAATACTGCCGGTGCATTGGTTAAACCAAATGGCATCACCATGAACTCAAACTGGCCGTATCTGGTCCGAAAAGCTGTCTTCGGCGTGTCTTCTTTCTTCACCTTCACCTGGTGATAGCCTGACCTCAAATCAATCTTTGAAAACACCCTCGCCCCGCTCAACTGATCGAAAAGATCATCTATCCTCGGCAGCGGGTACTTGTTCTTGATAGTGATATTGTTCAAAGCTCTATAATCAATGCACATGCGCACCGTGCCGTCCTTCTTCGGTACGAATAATACCGGAACTCCCCATGGTGATGAACTGGATTTGATGAAGCCTTTGTCCTGCAGCTCCTCGACTTGCTTCTTCAGTTCTGCCAGCTCGCTGTTGTTAACTCTATAGACATGTTATGAAATGGGCTCCGCTCCTGGAACCAAGTCTATAGAGAATTCAACATCTCTGTCTGGCGGCAAGCCTGGCAACTCCTCTGGAAATACATCCAGGAACTCCGCTATCAGAGGATGTGGCAACTCCTCTTCTTCTGCCCTGGCTCCGCAAAATGTGCCCCTGCTCTGTTCCGCTGCTCCTCTGACAACCTCAAACTCCGGCTCTCCTGGTGGTCTAAATAATACTCTGCCTCTATAACAATCTATAGTAGCATGATGCTTACTCAACCAGTCTATTCCGAGCACGACATCGTACCCCGGAAGTGGCATGACAAGTAAGCTCACGCTCAACTCTCGGCCTCCTACTGACACCCTCCGGTCCTTGCAGTGATCACGGACTAGGATAATACCTCCACCAGTCATGATCTTGCAAGTCCTAGCTAATGGTTCTGTGTCTAAATGATGTCGAAGTGCATAAGATACAGACACAAAACTATGGGAAGCGCCAGAGTCGAATAAGGTAAATGCGGGAATACAATCGAGAAGAACCGAACCTGTAATCAAGTCTCCTGCTGGCTCGATCTCCTCGACTGCCATGGCGTATGCTCGCCCCTGGGGTGCACCTCTCTGCTACTGATGCTGGGCAAACTTCTGATGTTGCGGTGGAAGTGGTCCCCTCTGTTGTTGGCCTCCTGGTGCGGTAGGCACCCTGTCTGATCCTCTCTGGGCGGCTGCACTACCCTGACCTGGACGAAAGGTAGGACAATCCTTCAGCTGGTGTGTCGTCGATCCACAGGATAGACATGAGCCCAATCTCTTCCTGCAGATATCTCTAGTATGTCCCATCTTCCCGCAGTATGCACACTGGATGGCGGGCTGGTTCTGTCTCTGTTGCTGCTGCTGGGCCTGCCCTCGGGCTGGTGCCTGATGCTGCTGCTGAAAGGGTCTCTGCTGTTGCTGCTGAAAGTGTGGACGCTTGCCCGGTCCCGTACTACTGTTTGCTCCTCCGGAACCATCGCGTCCCCTCTTGGGCCTGAGGCCCAAGTCGTCCTCGGCTACTTGGGCATCCATCAATATGCCCTCGTAGGTAGCTGTGCGATGTCCCGACGTGCGAGACTTGATCTCCCTTGTCAGCCCCTTTCTGAACTTTCGGGCCCTGTCCCCCGGATCTCTAATCATCGATGGCGCGAAGCGGCTCAGGCGGGAAAACTCTACGGCATACTCATCGACGGACGAGCTCCCCTGGGCTAAGTCATGGAACTGACTCTCCAAAGCTCCCAGGGCGACATCAGGAAAGAACTTTTCCTTGAAGAGTTCCTTGAAATCCTCCCAAGTGAGTCTCCTGCGCAAGAGTCTCGGCTCCGTGCGAAACCACGTCAAGGCAATGTCGAACATCTGGCTGCCAGCGGCCTCGATCTGGAGGGCCTCCGGAAGCTGCGCCAAGCGCAAGTTTCTCTCGATGTCCTCTAGCCAATCATCGGCGTAGAGTATCCCTTCTGTCCCCTTGAACTCCCGAGGCATCATCCTCTTGAAATCCACAATGGTGCCCGGCCTCTGGTGGTGCTGATCAGAACGCTGCTGCTGCTGAGTGACTCTCTCCACAGCCTGGAGAGCCACTTGGTGAGCATTCTCCATGTTCACCCTCATCATCTCTGTCTGGGCCTGATGTGCCTCAGCCTGCACTCTCTGGGCCTCTGCCGACGTCCTCTGGGCATAGACCATGCCCTGAATCAAAGCGAACATCTGTGCTCCATCGACTGGCACACCTCCTGGATGCTGAACTGGTGGTGGTGGTGCCGTCGTAGCTGTGGGGACCCTCTGAACTGGTGGTGGAGGACCCCCGAATGCTGCAGACACTCCCACATGTACTGGAGATGTAGGAGGTGCTGCGAATGTCTGTCCGGCGGGGCGAGAGGTGGCAGACCTCTCTAAATCTGTTGCTCCAAGTCTCTGGGACCTCCTCGGCGGCATCCTGAAGACAGATCGAAAGATCAATTAAGGTAATAAACACGATATCATCAAGGAAGGACAGTAAATTTCTAAAGGAAAATCATTAAGAGTAGTATCATAAGAATCAGAATTTCCTAATTGTGATTGAGCATATCCTCGGCCTAAATCCTATTTCCTAAAACAGGCTCATAGTAATACTCTAAGCGAGCACCACTACGATATCGCTCTAATACGGTTCTAGGACTAGACTACTGACCTGCATGGGCCACCACTAAAAATGTGTCACGACCCTCACCCGGAATTTGGGCATGAGTCGTGGGTACGTCCAGCCTACGCCGCAGCATCGGCGGTAGAACGCTGTCTAGGTCTCAACATATAATATATCCTGTCAATAGTCTCAACCCCGCACGGAGGACAAAGATAAATAATCCACAGTCTATGATATACTCAATCACAAGCTATAAGAAATAATGGCACGATGGAAATAGAAAAGAGTTCTAATAAAAACATCCACAATAAATCCAACTCAAAACCTGGGTCTAAAAGACCTCACAAAGTCACAAATAATAAATACAACTCAGTCTCAGTCTAAAACAATAAATGCAGAAAATAATCTAAGAACAGCCAAGTAAATTCTCCTCTAGGCTAGGCAACTCCTCTGGGATTTTCGGGGTGAAATCTTCCTCTAATCCTAGGCCATAATGAGTGGGGCAAAGATCCTCCAGGTCCTCTGAAAATGTTATCCAGTCAGGATTGGAGCGAAGCACAAGCACTAACAGCAGTTTCATTAAATTGACAAAATCTATAAACAGTGTAAGAAATACAAGATGGAAATAAATGCTGGAAATGTAAATACTGGAGAAAAATAGAAATAGGCAATAGAGCATCTAGCAATGAACAATAAATAGTGAATGCTAGACAATAAATAGTGAATGCTGGAACAGATGAATCTGAATAAAATAGACATCTAGCTAAGTGTTTGAAATATTAGTTTATTATGTGATCGGCTTGGGACTTGATCAGGCTGGTTATATATGATTAACTATAATTCTTGTAGGTCAGGCTAACCATATTGTTAGCTATGATGCATGTAGTGGTCAGGTTAATCATATATAACAGCTATGATGCATGTAAGATGGTCAGGCCGCACCCAACGTGAGAAGTGGGGTGAGCTATGATGCATGTAAAGGATTTGGATATGATCACATAATCTACTAATAGTTCCCCATCCCCCAGCTAGCACGATGGATTCCAATCATGACTCCTCATGATGGGGATCTAGGGTGCTAACCCGTGTATCCATAGTGTCGGAATCAAGTATGTAATACACTACAATTTATAGAAGTAATCAACAATAAAAACTGTCAGAGAATGTACTCGCCTGTGGTCCTGAGCAAAATGTGAGGATCGATGTCCAAAGTGGGATCACAATGACCTATTTATGGAATATTAATGTCAGATATTAAATCAAAAGAATAACATGTTTAACAAATTAAATACGAGGTTTCTAGGTCATTTATGAGGTTTACTGGTCAATACTAGGTCCACTAGTCAGTTTTAAATCATGGAAGTGTATATAGTACACTACCTATCTAAACTAGTCCTTACTTAGCTATACAAACCTCAGTGTCAAGGATCTACAAGGTACTAGGTTATAACTATATCCTATATCCTAGTTAGTATATAAGTAACTTATATTAGTTATCTTGCTAGTACTCCACCTTAATTAGTATTAACCAATTCATTACTTAGCCATACTAGTACCAACTTAACTAATCACTAATGCAATATACTACTAATACTGACACACAGTACACACACACCCACAGATTACACTGATACACACATATTCTAAACACACAAATGCAGGTATTTACACTGATGTATTAACCTATAATCCTACTGATACTAGACACACTGACATAACCCTATGGGACTGATACATAACTCCTAAATTCACTCACTGAACACAACCACTACACACACATATATTTCTATTACTCAGTCACATACTGACTCTTAAATACCTACACACAGGTCTGAGTTCTCACTGCTCTCTCTTCTCACAGAATTACACACAGGTAGGAAATTGACTGATACACACACAGACATACAAGGATACACTCCATGCTGGTATTTCTGGTACACACAGCAGGTATTACACAGGTTTACACACTCTACACACACACTGTCACATATACACATGTACACACAGCCACCTAACTGAACTAATCACATGGAGAATTCACAGTTCACACACAAACCCTGAACTGAGCTTCTCACAATTCTCAGACTTCACACTTAAACACACAACCCCCAATTCACTGCACACATGTGCATTTCCCTGATCTGGGTACATAGGCATCACTGATACATTCTGCACAGGGTCATACACAAGTTCCTGAATACACCAACACTAGTTACATAAACACACAGTTATGGTTCTCACCTAACTGATACACCCCCCAGGTAATACACTCTCACACCTACAGAATTAATACACACACTAGACACTAATTTATATACAGTTGGGGAAACAGAGACACATAGGAACCCTAACTAAAACCCCCCCAACTGCTGATATACTACTAAATTCTGATACCCAATTACCTTACTGAAGCAAAACCTTCCCTCCACACTGAAATACTGATACACAGCCATTGGGACACAGTATCAGGGAGACACTGCACAGCACACATAAGCTAACAGTATGCACACAACATCACTCACTGAACACACCCACACACGGACAGATTCTGGGACACACACACCAACACATAGGTTCTGAAATCTAAAAGGAAACTAGGATACACACAGTAATTTAATACTCCTCACTCTCAGAATTCTACACTCAAACACCCAACCCCAATTCACTGATTGCTCTCTAAGACCCGACTGCTCACAGAACTTCCCAACTGTGCACAGGAACCCCACAGTGTATCTCTTCCCCATATCACACAACTCATCTATATACATATGTATAAATATATATATATATATACATCATACACCATTCATCAAATTAGATAATATTAGAGTAGATTAGATAGGTGTTCATCCTTCTTGGCATTTCATCAAACACATAACGTGCTGAATTTGTATCCCACATTATTAATCATGAATACCCAAACCAAATCCTAAAAACCGAGCTCTAACCTACATGTATGTGATAAAATCAGTCTACATACAAACCCTTATGATCTAGGGTCCACGAATTTGGGGGAAAACCCTCGTTGGAACACCAAAACCCAAATCGAAACCCTAAATCGAAACTACACAACAAGGGTGGGTTCCTAATGGGCATTAATCATCAGAAAAACAGAAATAAAAGAATAAATATTAGGGTTTTACCTGCAGGGATGGTTTCTCCAATGGAAGTTCTTCTTCCCCAAGGCTTTTTGACCCAAGTTCCTTGCTTTGCTTGCTTTGGAGGAGAATGGGATCTCTAGGGTTAGGTTTCGAAATCTATGGTGGGGAAAAGATGGTTTCTTGATGGAGGCTAGGTTTTAGGTTTTTCTTCATGAAGGAATGGGTTCCCTTTTATATTAAACTAGGTTAGGGCTTCATAAGCATAGTTTTAGGTTAACCCCCCATGTTAGGTCATGTAGAACCTAATTAACTAGGGTTTAGGCCTTCTAGGGTTGGAGGTTCCACCCTAAAATTAGAATTCTAGGGTTTGACTAGAATTGGTTTTCAATTTAGGGTTTAGTCATTAGGGTTTGTCCTGATGAGTTCTAGGGTTTGACCTAAAACCAAATATCACTTACAATATATAATTACTTTATAAAACTCAGCAGATTAATTAAACACATAATTATTCAAAATAGTGAAATTACACAAATGCCCTTATCTGGAAATGTGGTAGTGACATTGTCCGATAGACTACGATACCATTGGTAAGCTACTCCGGACAAACAGCCCTTAAACACTCGAGTGAGAAGGGCGTCATTTTTCTGCAACAATACCGTCATCATGCTGAAGTAGTTCATATACTGGCTTGGTGATATCTTTTCCTCAAATAAAACCATAGCCCGTGGTTTGTATTTTGGTAGGAAAGGGATCTCATCCCAGACAGCTGGATATGGCTGGTTGATTCCCAACTTCTTGAGCTGATCCTTATGCTTCAAGGCATCAAATTGGGCTTTTAATTCCTGAACTGCTTGTATCGGATCTTCAGTTGGGAAAGGGACCGCAGAGAGGTGAGAGATCGATTATATTGTAACTCCAACAGGAGGTAATACATTCTCCGGGTTAAGAGGTTGAGGAGCAGCTGATTCTTGATTTTGAACAGGCTCCTGGCTTGATGGTATATCTACCCCCACACGTAGTTGAATCGGAGGAACAGGTGTTTGAGCTACCGCAGCTCTGTGTTGAGTCACCATCATTTGGTGCATACTCTCCATTATGGTATGCATCTCTTTGAGCGATGCTTCCAATACAGCGATGCGTTGTTCCGTACTTCCTGATGGGAAAGCTTCTTCATGTTTATCTCCAACAGCATAAACTCCTATTTCTCTGGATGCCACTGAGGGATTAGTATAGATCTCTGTAGAGATTGAGTCTATACTTTCAGCATCAAATTCAGAAAACTGGTGACCCCCAGCGTCGGAATCAGAAGAATATGAAGCCGATTGTCGTGACCTCGAGCGGGTGTTTCAAAAAATACCTGCTTTAATATTCTCAAGGAGTCTGTCAAATCTCCTTTGGCTTGGAGTTCTAGAGGGATAACGTCTTGAACTTGACCTTCCTCTAGGAATATGCAAAGCCATGTTTACTGACGCAAATGTCGGTTCTTCTTCCTGTAAGGATAAAGAGTAGTTCAACCGGTCAAAAACTGACCGTTTTGCCTTAGAACAACAGTAGTTAATTACAACCTTATGACTATTACAACAATGCTCCCTAGGGGGTATAATAGACATATTAGGAGATCCCCTGTCTTTGCGTTTCTGGATCAAAAAATCACACAAATCACGGGGATTAACAGAAGAGGAAGAAGAAGAAGGCTTGTTCCGCCTTTTTACATCAGTAGGATCGTGGAGATTAGGGACTAGAACCCTTTTCCTGCCATAGGAATACAGCAGTTCACCCATGTGAGTAGCATATGACCCATCATCCGTCTGAGGAGCGTATTTTCCCCCAAAATGGGTCTTCTTTAAGCGGATAGACTTATCCTGGCGTAATTTGGAGTTTTGCACAGGTTCATGTAAAACAGGGATAGTCCTCAAGCGGCTTCCGACGTCACGCGTAATCTGAAGAGTGGACAATTTCTTCTCTTGTGGGCGTACAAGCCTAGAGGTTGGGAGACTCACCACTTGTTTTCCCTTGATGTTATCAGAGGGACCATCTGTCTCATCATAGATGGGAGATGTATTTTTACGCGCAGGACGCGTTTGAAATTTCTGATTTGGCACTAAGGCCTTGCCAGAAATTTTTTCTGCCACGTCACAAATGGGAGACGAAGTTTTACGCGCAGAGCGCGCATTAGACTTCTGGATTAGCACTGGGGCATTGCCAGAAGTTTTGTCTGCCACGTCACAGACGGAAGACGAAGTTTTACGTACAGAGCTCGTTTAAGACTTCTGGATTGGCACTGAGGCATTGCTAGAAGTTTTGTCTGCCACGTCACAAATGAGAGATAAATTTTTACGCACAAGGTGTATAGGCTGTGTTGTCACAATCTTGTTGATCAGAGAAGGAGAGCTTGCAGGAAGGGTAGAGGATGTCTTGGGCATCCACACTTACGCAGCTTCCTGTTGTTCTAGACAGAGAGGGACTGAGAGCTACCCCCTGCACGAAGCATGTCTTCATAAGCAGATTGGTCGAATTGGACGACAAGTCTTCTTTGTCGATCCAATGGATACAGCATCATGTTGAGCAATTACTTTCTCACCAGATGAAAAAGTGGTCCCCAGCAGAGTCGCCATCTTATGTTTGATGATAAATAAAAGAATACAAATAGGTTTATATGAAACCCTTTCTTTGTTTACAAACAAGAAAAAGAGTACAATTAATCCTATATGAGGATGTTAAGTACAATAATAATGATTCTTGAGAAAAATTGCTATAGGAGTCTGATCTGCGGTCGATCACTTTGTCCCTTGGACCACACGATGATAAAGAAGTGCTGTAGAAGAAGAAGAAGCTTCAAAGATTGTAGGTGGGATTGAACTCTTGTTGCCAAAGTTGTCAATCAACACTCTCTGTCTGTGCTCTCTCTGTGTCTTGATCTCCGATAGTCTCTCTGTCCGTCCCTGTATGACAAAAGGGGTCTCTATTTATAGAGATCAGTCACAATAACTATCTAGTTGGCGTAGAAGCCTAACTGTGAAGAAAGTTGCACCTTTTATGCGGCGGTTATAATAACTGCTACCCAAGTTTGAATGACCTTCTAAATCTGCGTATGACACGTGTCCCACTATGAGGTAACGCGTATAACTGCTTCTCGAAGATCATGGCATGCAAGCCAAGTAGGTAACTGCCCCTCGCGTAGAGATGGTTGGCATAAAAGCCAAATAGCTGTCTTGTTGGCGTAAGAGCCAAATAGCTGTCTTGTTGGCGTAAGAGCCAAATAGCTGTCTTGTTGGCGTAAAAGCCAAATAGCTGTCTTGTTGGCGTAAAAGTCAAATTCTACGTAAAACTTGATGATGCATGAATAATAGATAGCCAGCATAAAAATAGCCATTTATCCTTCCTGATTGAGGTCTTGAGCGTATTTTGTGCTGAATAGCCTTATCACATACCTTTGCAAATATAGCCTGAGTTGGCGTATTTCGAGAAGATAGCATACGGCGTACTCCTATAGTTGAAAATAGCCTGGTTGGCGTAAAATGCAAGGATGGTGATGTGAGCATATTAGCCATAATTTTTAGCTCTCCCAGTCATGATAAAATTATAAAGAATAGAACCAAATCTCGTGCATTTAATGCAGAGATATGCCTCAATCTCGTGCATTAAATGCCGAGATATGCCTCGAGCTCTGTACGAGGAACAACTTTTGACGTGGCGTCTGATTTCGTCTCATCTTGAGCGTAAAAACTTATCTCTGCCCATGTAGAATAGGCAGCGTATTATTTGAATGCGTAAAAATAACTTGTATCAAAAATATGTAGCTAAACGACAACCTGGGGTCTTTGTGCAAAATCATCATCACAACCGTCCTCTCGATCATCGTGCAGTACTTTTGTCAGGAGTCAGGTTCACTATTCTGTCTGACAAATTTATCCGAGGAATACGCAGAGTTCCTCGTACAACTTTACATTGCATTAAAAATAAACGTACTTTATGCCGGAGGGTATAGTAATCTTTTACGCCAAAACGGCCTTGGAGCATTGCTTTACGCGGGCAGCTTTGAAGCTCTATGATACGCCAAACAGCTCTGAAGCTCTGTTTTATGCGAGCAGTTCTGAAGCCATGTTTTATGCCACAAAGTCTTGAAGCGCTGCTTTACGCGAACTTTATGCATGTTGGGGGTTTTGACTGTATAATACGTGTATAATTCCCCAGCATATTTTATGCTTCTACACCAGGTAAACCTAAATTTGGTCGAGGGGGTTGACAACCATACTATCTAAATATCTCATACAATATATATATGGTACCTATCAATGTCATCTCAACTCCAACCGGAGGAATAATATGATATATGATAATGGTATCCAAACTCAATCATAATATCAAACTAAGGAAGATAAAGCACAATGTGGAATAAGGAGAATAAAATAGGAATCATAATACAATCACAAGTCCACAATAATATATACATGCCAAAAAGTCTCAATAAAAGTCTAATACAAGTCTAAACAATAAGTCTAAGCCTCCTCAGTATCTGGCACTAGGTCCTCCTACTCTAAGAGAGTATCCTCTAATGGTATACCGTCCTACGGCCCGTAGTAGGTGGAACACTGGTCCACGAGCTAATCATCTGAAAAATATATCCAGTCAGGATTAGAGTGAAGTATATACCTCTGAAAGCAGTTCCGAATACATAATCGAGCATATATAACAGATGATATAAAAGAATACATGATAACGAGCCATAAGAAATAGAGTGTACTAGAGTGAACAGGTAATGTACTGGAATAAAGAACATGCAATATGAATAACTGTAATTTAAATGAAAATAGATAAAACTAACTATTATGCCATAGGGTACAAGCTCATTATGTGATCAGTTTGGGTTGAACACAAATACAATATGGTAACTCGATTATACGTGTGATATATAATCGACATGTACACGAATACACTTGGGCTTGATCACATAACCAACTCCTACTCCCTCATCCCCAACCAATACTTATGGATCCAATCACGATACGTTATGAACACGAATATGGGCACACTGAACACGAGCAGTGTGTGAACATGAAGTACACAATAATCAATACCTAATACACACGATAAAATACATGTGAAGAAGTACCCGTTGAACATGGTAAGGGATAACATCTTCTGACATGATCCATATAGTACCAGTCCGTGTAACCACTGTGTCGGAATCAAGTATACAATTCTAGAATATGCGATATATACACTATCATAAAATAAAAACTAACAAAGAGGTGTACTCGCCTCTGGTCCTGAGGAAATGGTGTCTCTCGATGTCCAAGCTGGTGTCACATAGTCTTATTTAGGAAATATTAAGTTAATAGGTGTAATAAAGTAATAAAATACTAAAATAAGCTAAAATATAATGTTCTAGGTCAATACTAGGTCATTCACCAATTTCTAGATCCAAGCTAAGGTTATTAATCTATATTGGTCATTAACTACCTAACTAATAAATGACTAATAACATCTAAGATTTACTAGTAATAACTAATCAAACCCATTAACTAACTAATTAAGCCAATAACTAACTAACTAATTCAAAACAACTAATCATAATAATATCTATAGATGTATGCATCTAATCAAGCTAACTTGGTACTTACAAATATAGCTAATACTAACTTACTGTTATACTAACAGACATACATACACTAGGACTAACTAACTAACATATAAACTAAGTGCTAATTGTTAACTAATATAAAGCTAACACTTAACTAACTAATAACCTGCTAACATATATTCTTAACTAGCTAACAACTAATGTCACGCCCCGGTCCCAAAATACGTAGGACTAGGAATACGTAAGTATCTCAGCCATATGTATATGGCAATTCCAATATATGGATACCATAATACACACGTATGTTGTAATATGAATATTAACTCACATGTGGTATATATATTATCATAAGTCACGGGGCATAACTAGATCTCATCTACAAAATCAAATAACCAATCAACTATATAACTGAATCAAGTATAAAGTGCTTGATAAGAATAAGTAGTTGGGTGGAGACAAATCCACTATCAACTAGAACATAAGAGAACCCACATAAGTACATCTAATGAACAATGAGACTCGAAGAGAAGACCTCCTCGAAAGAGAGGTAAGTAGCAAGTCCTGATCCGTGGTCCTGCGAATAGTCATGATCGTCTACACCTGGAAAGGGACCAGGTCCTCAAAGGGACGTAATAAGCTACATAGAAGCATGCCAATTGAATACAGTAAAACATGCATAATAGACGAAAAATATATAAGTATGTTGTACTAGACAATCTATATGAAATACATAATGAGGATAACTTTTCAACGTTTGGGCATGGGTAGGCTACTCTATCTAATCTCACAACTCACACACACGTCAGGAACATCAAAAATCGATATACCGCAAGGGTAGCGACCAGCACGACACAACTACTGTAGTGCGTGCTAGTTACTACGGTTTACCAGAGTGGTTATAGCCCATACGCCTACTGATTGTCCTCCCCTCCCATGATACTATGTGTCAAGTGTGTGTCAACATATATATAGTATATAATTATGACTGAAAGAAAACACATATATAATGAATATATGAAAATATAATAAGCATGTAAAGTACTGTAAGCAATTTGATAAGGTATCTTGCCTGGTCTGAAAAAGGATGAAGTCGCAACTCAAGGCGTCGTCCGATCTACCCGTCACATAAATTAAACAAGTTAGGTTACAAAAGTGGGTGAATAGGTTCCTCCATTTTAATCTATTTTAATTATGAATAAAATAACCTAAAATACTATTTTAATCTTATTATAATCTAATTTTATTGTTAAACAATAATTTTGGTCCAAAGAAAGTTAACTTTACGGATTTGTGATTCGTGGCACACAAATCGAGGTAATTAGTTGACCAAAAAGTCAACCAACTCAAATTCTTGATTTGTGTATAGAATTCTATATATTTCAGTGCTACATGAACACCGGAATGGACGGTTTCATAAGATCACAAGTCGGTAAAGAGTTATGTCCACAAGGGCGCACAGATGACAATTTTCGAAGGTTTTCTATTTACCTCTACGTTGCACAAATTTTACAGTAAATTAAACTTACATGTTAAATTAAGGAAATATTATTTTATGTAATTTTATCATTTCAGCTTTCCGAAACTTCAAACGGTTCATAATTCTGAATTCGGAATCTCCCGAAATCTCGAAAATACGTAAATGCGTCTGATTTCGGACAACTGGCACTTTTAGAATTTTCTGGAAAAATAGGTTTATAAATTATTAAAATAATTTATATATTCAAAAAACTAACCTTGATATGGTTCTAACAAAAAAAATTGGAACGCGTTTGGAGTCCGGAGCTAGGAGATATCATCTTTTTAAGTCGTCATAACTACTAGAAATGAGGCTAAACTTATGACGAATTTTGACTATTTTTTGATGAAAAACAGAGGAGTTTGGGAAACAAAATTATGAAAGAAGAGTTTATTCCATCAGTCTAATAGGTATTTATAATTGTGTAGACTATTTAATTGAATACGACTAGGATTTGCTAATATGAATATGATTAGGATCAGTTTAAATAAGGATAGGATATGCATGAAGTTGCTTTCCTAGTAGGCTCAGGATTTGAATTAATTTAAAATAGAGTTTGAGTTTATCTCAATAATTTATAATCTTAAATAGAATTAAAGATAATACAAATAATTTATATATAATCTTATTAATATCTATTAACACTAAATTAGCATCTATCCAATATTAAGACTATATATATCCAAATAAATCTTAAATAATTTCAAAAATCTAAATAAATTTCTTAAAATTCTAAATAAATTACAAAAAAATATAATTAAATTTTTTAACCTAAAATAAATATTTGATAGCAATAATATGCAAGTATGGTCTCATAGTAAATCATGGCAGTTCTAAAAATTTATGTTTCCTATGTTTTAATTGCCCTAAAATTCTAGAAAAATCTCCAAAAATCTAAAATAGCCTAAAAATATTTCTAAATAAATATTTATATAAGTAAATATATTAAAAAATTCTAATTAACAAAGAGAATACTCTAAAAAAATTCAATATTTAAAATAATCTATAATAAATATAATAATATAAAATATACAAAAAATATCTATTTTGGGTGAGGGGGTTTACAATCTACCCAACTTACAAATATTTCGTCCTCGAAATTAAAAATAAGACATGATTTGCTAAATCCTTCACATTCGTATATAAGGCAATCCTATCGCAATCTTTTCCAAAATTTTAAATAACAAAATATATTCAAATCCATCGCAATCACTTCAAAATTAAAATAACAAATGTTTAAATCAAAATTCAACATATCGTAATCTCTTCTCGACTTTTAAATAATCAACATCCAAATTTTATTCAAATCTATATGATATCTTGAAGATTTAAATAACCAACATCAAATTTTAAATCATGATTTCCAACTATAATAATTTCTTATATATTTTAAACAATTCTAAACAAATCTTATTCCTATATTTCAACTTAAAAATTTTGTACTCTTCAAATTTTAAATTAAATTTCTATTATCAACATTTCAAATAGGTGATCCAACAATCAAAATTCAACTTTTAATTCAAATCATCAAATTATAAAATTTTGAATTCAATCCATTAATGTTCATGTTTAAAGTTCTATATTTTTTTTCCTCAAGATTTAAATTGTTAATTCAATCTCTAATATTCAAAATTTAAATCATGTGCTTAAATTATAAATATTTGGTCTGCAATATCAAAATTTTAAAATTCATTCTATAAGGCATTCTTATCTTTAAAGTTAAATCATCATAATCTAAATCATTCTTCTAAAAATTCTCAAAATTAAAATGACTTAAATCTCTCAATCTAATCTTACTTGATCACAACCAAAATTTTTTTTACCTCAAGTTGACAATGCAACTTCTACCCAACTTAGAATTTATCGATCTATCACATAGGCTATATATTTAAGAAAAATGTCCTTAAATTATTTAATCGTGTTATTCAATCCACAAGATATCTCACATGTTTTATGTCCTTAATTATAAAAGGTAGTCACCAAGTAATATGATTGGCCTATGGGGTATATCTAGTACTCTCCGTGTATCCAACTTATACCAAGCACGAGCGTTCGTCTTTCCGAAATAGGGAAAGACGAAAAACAATAATAAAGAATTCAAGGAGAAGGTGATAGAATACAAGTACGAGGTTTAAGGCGATTTAAAGGATTAAAAAAAGAGTTGTCAAGGCAGTTGTGGATTAAAATCTTATTTTGGTAAATTCGTATTCGCATGCTCAAATCAGTATAGTTATGTAATCTATAAGATATGCTCGGACATGTCTAAAGGGCAAGTGTATTCGTCTAACATGCTGAGTCGACTATATCTCAATCCACGTAAAGTAGTCATGCGAAGAGCGAACCAAGTGCATTAAGGTTGATTAGACCGTAATACACCAATTCTGATTTAGACAATGTATTAGTAGGCATCCCCAATAACATAGTAGGCGTCCCCAATAACATATATGTCATGAACAAGATCGATAAAAGAATAAGGTTGCAAAACTAGGCTATAAAATAGCAGCATAAGCAGAGGTAGTCCAGAAAATATAAGTACGCTGGATTATGATGAAGGAAGGTACAAAATAATTCAAATTCACCAAGAAGATAAGACTCGTCGGGTGTTGTGCCTCTACAGTTGCCATACTAACTTCTTATCTAAGTCTCTAGTCGACCAAATGGGGGTATGGGCCTCTAAGTTCTACAGTCTGGATAAACACTATCTTCTTATGCAAGTTTATAGTTGGTGTCATTCAATTATACTACATTAATGGGTCAAAAGGACTATGTGATACTAGGTTATGAGGCCTACTATCCAACTTATAAGAATTTAACTAATAGTGTTATTGAACAATAGAGTGTATATACCTAGTACAAGTCATCTTCCTAACCCCTATCAAGCACGAAAGAAAAGATAAGATTAACGTTGAGAAAGGATCAAGCAAGATGCAATGCAAGCAAGCAAATAAAAGTGCGAAATGAAATTAAGGGCGGTGATTAAATAAGTGGATGAGATCCTATATACTAATCCTATGCGCAGGCTTTCTCGGTACAGTAACGTAACCAAGACAATATAATCTCGACCTGGATGGGCCACCACAAAAATATGTTACTCCCCAGTCCCAAAATACGTAGGACTAGGAATACGTAAGCATGCCAGCCGTATCTTAATGGCAATTCCAATATATAGATACCATAATACACACGTACGCTATAATATGAATATTAACTCACATGTGGTATATATATTATCACAAGTCATAGGACATAACTAGATCTCATCCACAGAATCAAATAACTAATCAACTATATAACTGAATCAAGTATAAAGTGCTTGATAAGAACAAGTAGTTGAGTGAAGACAAATCCATTATCAACTAGAACATAAGAGAACCTACATAAGTATATCTAATGAACAATGAGACTAGGAGAGAAGACCTCCTCGAAAGAGAGGTAAGTAGCAAGTCCTGATCCGTGCTCCTGTGAATAGTCATGATCGTCAACACCTGGAAAGGGACCAGGTCCTCAGAGGGACGTAACAAGATACATAGAAGCATGCCAATTGAATACAGTAAAATATGCATAATAGACAGAAAATATATAAGTATGATGTACTAGACAATCTATATGAAATGCATAATGAGGACAATTTTTGACGTATAAGCATGGGTAGGCTACTTTATCTAATCTCATAACTCACACACACGTTTGGAACATCAGAAATCGATATACCGCAAGGGTAGTGACCAGCACGACACCAGAAATCGATATACCGCAAGGGTAGCGACCAGCACGACACAACTACCGTAGTGCGTGCTAGTTACTATGGTTTACCAGAGTGGTTATAGCCCATACGCTTACTGATTGTCCTCCCCTTCCATGATACTATGTGTCAAGTGTGTGTCAACATATATATAGTACATAATTATGACTGAAAGAAAACACATATATAATAAATATATAAAAATATGATAAGAATGCAAAGTACTGTAAGTAATTTGGCTAGGTATTTTGCCTGGTATGAAAAAGGATGAAGTCGCAACTCAAGGCGTTGTCCGATCTACCCGTCACATAAATTAAACAAGTTAGGTTACAAAAGTGGGTGAATAGGTTCCTCCATTTTAATATATTTTTCTATTTTAATTATGAATAAAATAACCTAAAATACTATTTTAATCTTATTATAATCTGATTTTATTGTTAAACCCTAATTTTGGTCCAAAGAAAGTCAACTTTACGAATTTTAGATCCGTGGCATACAAATCGAGGCAATCAGTTGACCAAAAAGTCAACCGACTCAAATCCTTGATTTGTGTGTAGAATTCTATAGATTTCAGTGCTACATGAACACCGGAATGGACGGTTTCATAAAATCACAAGTCGGTAAAGAGTTATGTCCACAAGGGCGCACAGATGCCAATTTTCGGTGGTTTTCTATTTACCTCTACGTTGCACGAATTTTATAGTAAATTAAACTTACATATTAAATTCTGGAAATATTATTTTATGTAATTTCATTATGCCAACTTTCTGAAACTTTAAATGGATCATAATTTCGAAATCAGGATCTCCCGAAATCTCGAAAATATGGAAACGCGTCTGATTTCGGACAGCTGGCACTTTTAGAATTTTCTGGAAAAATAGGTTTATAAATTATTAAAATAATTTATATATTCAAAAAACTAACCTTGATATGATTCTAAAAAAAACTGGAATGTGTTTGGAGTCTGAAACTAGGAGATATCGTCTTTTTAAGTCGTCATAACTACTAGAAAATGAGGCTGAATTTGTGACAAATTTTGACTATTTTTGGACGAAAAAGAGAGGAGTTTGGGGAAGAAAAATATGAAAGAAGAGTTTATTTCATCAGTCTAATAGGTATTTATAATTGTGGAGACTACTTAATTGAATACGACTAGGATTTGCTAATATGGATATGATTAGGATCAGTTTAAATAAGGATATGATATGCATAAAGTTGCTTTTCTAGTAGGCTCAGGATTTGAATTAATTTAAAATAGAGTTTGAGTTTATCTCAATAATTTATAATCTTGAATAGAATTAAAGATAATACAAATAATTTATATATAATCTTATTAATATTTATTAACACTAAATTAGCATCTATCTAATATTAAGACTATATATACCAAATAAATCCTAAATAATTTTAAAAATCTAAATAAATTTCTTAATATTCTAAATAAATTATAGAAAAATATAATTAAATATTTTAACCTAAAATAAATATTTGGTAGGAACAATATGCAAGTATGATCTCATAGTAAATCATGGAAGTTCTAGAAATTTACGTTTCCTATGTTTTAATTACCCTAAAATTCTAGAAAAATGTCCAAAAATCTAAAATAGCCTAAAAATGATTCTAAATAAATATTTATATAAGTAAATATATTAAAAAAATTTAATTAACTAAGAGAATACTCTAAAAAAAATTAATATTTAAAATAATCTATAATAAATATAATAATATAAAATACACACAAAATACCTATTTTGGGTGAGGGGGTTTACAACTAACAAAACTAACATATATCTATGTATGCACTGTTATGAACTAACAACTAACTAAACAACCAATCTAACTAATTAATTAACCAAATCCCCTTACCTGTTGTTGCCAAGCATAGTCCACTGCTCAATGTCCCATACACTAACATTGCCCAACTTACTAACATGTATATATATATATATATATATATATATATATATATATATATATATATATATATATATATATATATATATATATATATATATATATATATAATGGAACATACCAACTAACTCCAGACTCCCTCATCTCTGTGCATGTTGCCCCTAAAGCATAACCTGACTGCTAGCCATCACAAGCTTCTTGCTGATGCTCCCCCTCTCTCATGTTGCTATGGAAACTCAAGGTAACTGCTGCCAAGGCACCCCATAACCCGACTGTGCTTTATACACTGTTTCCCCTACTACCCGACTGTACTGTATGCACAAACCCACTGTGCAGGCCTTCATACCATTCTCATAGGCCTTCCCCGTCTCCTCCTGATACAACACAGACCTGACACCAGTTGCATAAGCAATATACTAGCACATGCACACCTTGAACACAGTCCTCATTCACAGTGCACAAGAGCAATGCACAAATCACAATCACAGTGCACAGATTCTTCCTTCATATGGATACAAATGTGATGCTCTAACCTCTGAGCTAAGCACCCCCACTTGCATATATATATATATATATATATATATATATATATATATATATATATATATATATATATATATATATATATATATATATAACTAACTATCCCAAGTAATTTAGATACAAAATATCACTAACTATAGTAGAAAATAATTCATCAAACACGTGAGTGCATCGCACCCGTATCACTCTCAATCTATGATACGCTTGCGATACGGCCCTGACACCACACCAAACATATCACCAAGGATAGGAGCAAGTCTAGAATCATATTTCTAAGTAATATAAAGTGCTAGCTACCCCTCTATGTGTCCGTAGCAAAATATAACGTGTGTAAACCCTCGTGTCGAAGAAAAACTCACAAATCAACCCGTATCATCAAATTGCCATGACACGGTATACACGTATCCAATTGTGGATACGACATTAGACTCACAATACCAAATCAAACACAAAAATATCTATCTAGCCTAATGACAAACACTTGGTGTGTCAATCTCAGATTTTCCCCAAAATTGACACAAAATACATGGTAACTTTCACCATAGGGGTCCCTAGAGGCCAATGGGTGGTTTCTAGAGGTCTCATGCATGATTTAGAAGCTAGAATAAGAAGAAATTTAGAAATTACCAATTGGGAGATGGATTCCCAATAAAAACTATGTGGACACGATCCGGACATGATCTCCTTGCCACAAGTTTCTCTTCCTAGTGCTCTTTGTCAATCCAAGCTATAATGCTTCTTGCTAAAGGGAAAGAGAGGGAAAATGGAGGTAAAATAAGAAAAAATTGATGGAGGAAAGGAAAAGAAATTGGAGATCTAAATTCTAGATCTAAAATGAAGAAACAAATGAAGAGGAGAGAGAGAGAGATGAGAGGCTCATATCATGGCCGGCCCCTTCCCCCTTCCCCAAGCAACATGTAAATGTCCCATATGCCCTCCAATGGTGAATTATGAGGAATAATTAAGGGTGAACATTTTGGAAAGTTTCTACACTAATTCTAATTAGTCTAATCCTCCTAATTTAATTAGTGGGAGTGGATTCTTGGGCTTGGTCCATGTTGGGCTCACAAGTTGAAGTTTAACTATTGGATTAGTCTCCTAACTAAAATAAATAATACAAGTCACAAATAATTTATAACTCAATCATAATTAAATAATTAATCCAATCATCACACTAATATTTAATATTTATTTCTAAAATTATTTACCCATACGAAATTACCAAACTGCCCCTAGTTGGAAAAGTGAGGGTGACAGGTCTGTCGGAAGAGATGAGGCATGTGCTTATTATGTGGATTGCCTTTGAATCAGATGAGAAAGTTTCCTACCGTACCTCCTATAGGGGGAGCCTCAGCCCAGAGAGGACTAATTGGACCACCGGTGGCCCCGCAACTAAGAGGACCCCCACTTCCTATGCAACATCAGCAGTTTGCCCAGCACCAGCAAAGGGGAGTACCTCCATAGGACAGAGATTTTGCCATGACCATAGAGGAGGCTGAGCTGACTGGTGATATGATAGCAGGTTCTATTATTCTCGATTCTATTTCCCTTATTGCCTTATTTGATTTTGGTGCATCACATAGCTTCATATCTGTCACGACCCGCACCCAAAAAATCGGGCATGAGTCGTGGGTACGTCCAGCCTACGCCGCAGCATCGGCGGTAGAATGTTGTCTAGGTCTACTATCTAGCTAACAATCTCACGCAATCAATATATATACATGTCAAGATCTTAACTCCAAACGGAGGAGCAATATCATAATGATAATCATAAGTACTCAATCATGAATCTAAGTACGATAGGATAACAAAGAAGTCTAACAACTACAAAGTCTAAACAACTGCTACTAAAACAACAACAACATCAATAATAATAATACAACAATATCTAGAATCAAATATAATACAAAGTCTCAATCCAAAACCGGGGACAAATTCGGTACCAAAAGCTAATAAATACAACAATTGAGGTCCTAGTGATCCCGGCTACCAACCCGGAAATTACTACTAAACTAGGGGGTCCTTGTCTGCACCATCGACAGGCTGAGGTCCATAAAACGTCGGACACCAATCTTCCAGATCCTCTGAAAAATATATCCAGTCAGGATTGGAGCAAGTACACCTCTAACAGTAGTTCCAGTTAAATGATAAAAACTATAAAACAGTTGTAGCAAGTAGAAAGGTGAAGGAAATAAAGTATGAACAAGAAAATATATACATATCACTGGTGCATAAAGGTAAAGATGCATGAATATCAGAAGCAAGATAGTAATAACTGCAAGATACAAGGAAACTAAACTAAGATCAAATATGTGCACAAGAACGTGTAGTGAGTCCAGCAAGAGTACATGTAATGAGTCAAGTCCAGAAACTATAAGTGAGACCAGCAAGAAATGGAAGAGAGTCCAGACTAGAAAGAATGAACTCGTGTCTTTGAAATACCTGTTTCGACATGTAAACGGCTAGGGGTAAGTACGGCTCACTGCACACTGGGTGTGCGGCTGCTATCATTCCAGATTAGACCAGAGGGGCTGATTCCAGTGATTCCAGTTGGGAATATTTACATGTCTACTCTTGTATTTCCCCGCCCCGACTAGTACAAGTGAATCCAAGACCCGACACATAAATCAAGTATGAGTCCATCCAGAAACATGAGTGATGCCTGTAGTGATGCCTTTAGTGATGCCAATAGGTGATTCCAGAATAGAGGCCAGAAACATGAAATATACGTGTTACAAGTAAATAAATTCAGAAATACTAGTCCGTGTCATGCCAAAAAAATTAAAGAATACTATACTAGAAACTGAATCATAATTATCATCAGATAATGAAAACTATCAGAGAATGTACTCGCCTGACGTCCTGAGCAACTAGCGATACGAACTAGTGTCGTAAGGACCTATTACAAAAAGTAAGGTTAAACAGGTTTCTAATGAGTTAAACAGATATAAAATAACTAAAAACAAGCTTCTAGGGTCGTTCTAGGTCAAACGGGTCAAACCGGTAAAATCTGGATCAAAAAGTCAACTCTGGGTCCAAAAAGTCAACTCTGGGTCAAATTAGTTCAAAAGTTGACTTTGGCGGTCAACCGGGTCAACTACGGTCAACTCTAGGTCAAACTAGGGTGCCCCTAAAATTCTAGGTCAAAACTAGGTCATTAAGCTAATAAACCCTCAAACTTACCTCCTTGAGATACCGGGATACCCACGGTATCCGATACCTCAACCTACGCTATACGCCCCGCCTATACCCTCTAAAATATATACTAGCACGTATAAATATATATAACTATATATATAAAAGCATCCCTAAACTCAATCCTAGGCTAAAACTCAATACCTTGCCCCGATGCTCAATACCTTGAGTATCTCAAGGTATTGAGATACTCAAACCTTACCCCTCACTAACACTAGTTAACTAACTAACCATCTATAATATATACATTACCATATACTAATATATATAACATATATCTAACTATATATATATATATATATATATATATATATATATATATATATATATATATATATATATAACCTAGTATATAGGTAAACAACTCAATACCTTACCTCTGATACCCAACTTATCTCAATACCTTGGTATCTCAAGGTATTGAGATACCTTACCCTCTAATTCTAGCTAACTTAGCTAGCTATCTATATATATACTTATATATATACTACTATATATATATATATATATATATATATATATATATATATATATATATATATATATATATATATATATATATAACCTAGTATTAGGCTATACCTCAATACCTTACCTCACCACCCTCAAGACCTTGGTATCTCAAGGTATTGAGATACCCAACTACCTCACTCTAACACTAACTAACTAGCTAACTATCTATACAAATATATACACCTAGCTATATATCTAGGCAATTATATATATATATATATATATATATAACACATATGCATCAACCTACATATCTATATATCTATATATATATATATATATATATATATATATATATATCCATACATACACATACACATACAAATACATATATTCATATCTATACATATATATATCTCTAGCTATATATATATATATATATATATATATATATATATGTACTAATACCTACATATCTTTCTATACTTATCTATGTATCTATCTATCTATATAAGTATATATAAACATCTATATATATACATACATATATATATATAAAAGAAGGGGGGAGTTAACCGCGCCGCGAACGCCGCGATTGCTGCTGCTGCCGCGTACTACCGCGGCGCTGCTGCGCCTGCACGCAGATGCTGCTGCTGTTCGCTGCTGTCGCGGTGCTGCGCGGCGCTGCTGTGCGCATGTACCTGCTGCTGCGGCTCCGCTCACTCTCTCCTCGCTCTCTCTACCACACACCAACACACACACACCTCAACACATACTAACACACACACACACTGATACATATACACACACACACATTTACATATATATATATAAACACACAAACACATATATATGTATATATATACACACAAACACATATATATATACACACACTACCATATATATATATAGATACACTTATACACATATATATATAGGTACACATACATATCTATATAAACACACATATGTATATATATATACACACACACTCATACATATATACAAACACACATATATATATACACACGCACACGTATATATATATATATATATATATATACACACACTCACCCTCATACATATATAAATATACACAACCACACTCACATAAACTAACACGCACACCTACACAAACACACACACAAACACACTACCCACACTCAACCACACTCACCCATACACTACCCACACCAACCTAGAAACCAAGTCAAAATGGCCATTCGGTTATTTCGACGAACACGTGGAGTGCGGTTCGCGAAACCTCGTAAAACGCACACCAAACCTACTCGGAATCGGCCCAAAATTTATCCACGGATTCTAATCGATGTCTAGATCCTAGAAAAAAATGCTAACTCTCCGATTCTAGGTCTGTGGCAAAAATGCGCACGCACATAGAACCCACGACGACGAAAACCCCCAAATTGCCCGAAATGCTCAAATCTCCGCGACATGATCTCACGTGTCCGAATGGAGACACGTACTTATCCTCAAGACACCCAAGCACGTCTACCTAGGTCCGTCTAACCTAGGGCAACACCAAAAATTGGGCCAATCTCGAATTTCACCCAAAATTGACACAAAACCTAATGTCAAAGTCTCCAAACACATCCAAACAAGCTCCAACTTCCTCCCACGGATAGCCCTAAGATCTAGGAAGGTTCTAAACTACTAATTACACTATAATAGAGTAATCACAAGGGAAAAAAAATTAGGGTTTGCCTCTTGGGAGTTGGAATCCCAAGCCAAAGTCTCCAAAAAGCTCCAAATTCACCACACCAAGCTTCCAAGCTTCCAACCCAAGCTCCAATACCAAATCTAAGATCTACACATCTAGGTTAGGGTAAAGCAAATGGTTAGGGTTACATTAGAGAGGAAAGCAAGTGAAGGAGGAGAAGAAAAATGGAAAAACTTACTTGGAATGTAAAAATTGGAAGAAGAAAGAAGAAGAAAATGGAGAGGAGTGTGAAGAAGAAGAAGAAGAAGAAGAAGAAGAAGAAAAAGAAGAAGTGAAGTGAATGAAAGGGAGGGGGCTGCTGGTTGCATCCGGCCAAGTAGTAGGAAATGGGTTAGGGTTGGTTGAAATGACAAAAATGTCCTCCAAATCAAGTCATCCTAATTGGGATTTGGGTTTGGGGTTTCCAAAAGCACTCTAATAAATTTTTAATCACTCTAACTAACTAATTAAAATATAAATAACTATTCTAAGCCAATAAATAAGTCTAACAAGGGTGTTGGGTGGGTCTGGCATGGGTCCACTAGGGTCTGACATGGGTCCAGGCTAGCCAAAATACTAAAATAACTAATAAAAAAATAATACAACCAATAATTAAATATTAATACAAATATTTATGATAAATACACAATTAACTAAATTAAAAAAAAATACCCTGCTCTGGAAATGGGGTAGTGACAAGCCTATCCTCCTTATAAAATTTCGTCATCGAAATTTAAAGTCAATCGTACTTCTTCTAGGTTAAACCCCCAACAATCACAGTCAAGAAATTCTACCTAAACAACATGCAAGATCACGGTCCTACTGGTCGTGTTATCACAGTCTCAATCAGGGTCACTACACTATCTACCACAACACAAAGAAAAGTCTAACAGGTACTAATGAAGCACACCACAAGGAATGGAAAAGGACAGGAAGAAGAACAAAGAGATAGACCTACTAACCCGAGATAGACCTACTAACCCGACACCCGTAGCATCGGCCTCCTCGACAGTCAACGCATAAGCCCTGCCCTGCTGGGGTATCTCCCTCTGCTGGTGCGGGGCATGATGCTATGCCACAGATGGCCTAGCTCCAACTCTCTGATCCTGTGCTCCATCCAATGGAGGTGCAGTGGGGCAATCTCGTATCTGGTGAGCAGTGGATCCACAGAATAAACACATCTTCAGCCTCCTCCTATAAACATCTCAAGTGTGTCCTTTCTTTCTGCAGTAGGCACAAGTAGGCACTCTCTGATCCTGACCCTGCTGCGCTATCTTCTGCCCATAGGGACGCTTAGCCGGTCCCGTACTACCACTCACACTACCTGAATCATCCCTGCCTCTCTTGGACTTGATCTCCAAGTCATCCTCTTCCCTCTTAGCGTCTCCTACTATCTGCTCCAAAGTCGCCTCGCGATCGCTCCTAGTCAAAGACTTGACCGCCATAACCAAGCCCTTGCAAAACTTTTTCGCCTTTGCTGTCTCACTCAAGCCCTCTACAAACCTGCCCAGACGGCAGAACTCCGCTGCGTACTCGTCCACTAGCATGCTCCTCTGGACGAGTGCCTCAAACTGGCTCTCCAAAGCACTGAGCGCCACATCTGGGAAAAACTTCTCCTTAAAAAGTCTCTTGAAAGCCTCCCAAGTAAGTCCTGGTGCCGCGATCCTCGTATCAGTGCGTTACCACGTCAAAGCGAGGTCGAACATCTGACTATCCGCTGCCTCTATCTGCATGCTGTCTGGAATCTGTGCAGCCAAAAAATCCCCTCAATTTGCTCTATCCAGTCATCAGCGTACAGGATGACTTCTGTACCCTGAAACTCCTTGGGCCGCATCCTCTGGAAGTCAATGATGCTTCCCGGTCTCGGATGCTGAGTCTGATCTGCCTGTGGCTGAATCTGTGCTACCCTATCCACTGCCGTCATGGCCACCTGGTGGGCATTTGTCACCACCCCATTTCTAGAGCCGGGTATTTTTTTTTTAATTTAGTTAATTGTGTATTATTTATATTTAATTGTATTCATATTTAATTAATGATTGTATTATATTTTTTATTGATTGTTTTAGGATTTTGGCTAGCCTGGACCCATGTCAGACCCTAGTGGACCCATGTCCGACCCGACCAACACCCTTGTGAGGATTATTTTGGGGCTTAGAAATATTTATTATATTTTTAGTGGGTTAGTTGGAGAGATTTGGAGTTAGTTTGAGTGCTTTTGGAACCCGAAACCCAAAACCGAGTTACGGGAGGGCATTTTGGACATTTGCCAACTTGTGGACCCCTTTATTAGGTGTGTGGCCCCTATTCCCAGCCCCTACCCGTGCATTTCCAGCAGCCCCACCCGAGAACCAGCAGCCCTAAGCCCCCCCCACTTCTTCTTCTCTTCTTCTTCTTCTTCTTCTTCTTCTTCTTCACTCATTTTTCTTCTTCCTTTCTCCTTCCTACTTCAAGTAAGCACCCATTTCTCTTCTTTCTTCTTCTATTCTCCATGAATGATTAACCCTAACCCTACATTCTTCCCCAACCTAGGTGGATAGAGCTTAGATTTGGTGTTGGATCTAGATTTGGGAGCTTGGAAGCTTGGTTTGGTGGATTTGGAGCATTTTGGAGACTTTGGCTTGGGATTCCAACTCCCAAGAGGTAAACCCTAATTTTTCCCCTTGTAATTACTCTTTTGTAGTGTAATTAATAGTTTAGAACCTTTCTAGACCCTTAGGCTACCCGTGGGAGGAAGTTGGAACTAGTTTGGTTGAGTTTAGAGACTTTAACACTAGGTTTTGTGTCAATTTCGGGTGGAATCCGAATTTGGCCCAATTTTGGGTGATGCCCTAGGTTAGACGGACCTAGGTAGATGTTGTCGGGTGTCTTGAGGGTGAGTGCGTGTCTCCGTTCGGACACGGTAAGCCGCGTCGCGAAGAAAAGGGCGTTTCGGACGAATTTGGGGCTTTTCGTCATCGCCGATTCTAAGTGCGTGCGCGTTTCCGCCACGGACCTAGAATCGATGCGGGAGCACTTTTTCTAGGATCTAGGCATCGTTTAGAGCGCGTGGGTAAATTTTGGGCCAATTCCGAGTTCGTTTGGTGTGCGTTTCAGGAGGTTTTCCGAACCGCGCACCGCGTGTTCTTCGAAATGACCGAACGGCCTTTTCGACTTAGTTTCCTTATTTCGGGCTTGTGCGCGCATTGGGTTAGTATCGGGGAGTGTGTGCTAGAGTTTTCGAGTTATATTTTATATATTTTAGGGTGTTGGTGAGTGTCGGGGTCGTTGGGCGTGAGTGGGGCGTGTTGTTGTGTGTTGTGGTTGAGTGGTGTTGTGTCTCTCTATATATATTTATAAGTATCTATATATATATATATATTTATATATATATGGATGTGTGTTTATGTATATATATTTATATATATATGTGTGTATTTATATCTATGTGCTTGTGTATGTATATGCCTATGTGTATATATATGTATATGTAGATGTGTAAGAGTGTGTGTGAGTGTGTTGATATGTATATATATATATATATATATATATATATATATATATATATATATATATATATATATATGTGTGTGTGTGTGTGTGTGTGTGTGTGTATGTATGTATGTATTTATAGATATATATATATATGATTATGAGTTTGTGTGTATATATGTATATATATATTTATATATATATGTAGGAGTGTTTGTGTGTTTGTGAGAGTGTGTGTGAGGGTGTGTGAGAGTGAGTGTGTGTGAGTGAGGATATATAGATATATATATATATATATGTTTGAGTGTATGAGTGTGTATATATATATATATATATATATATATATATATATATATATATATATATATATATATATATATATATATATATATATATTAGTGTGTATATATATATAGATGTGTGTTTATATATATATGTATATAGATATATGTATATAATTATATGTGTGTGTGTGTGTTGATATGTGTTTGAGTGTGTGTGTGTTAGATATATATAAGTTAGTGTGTATATATATATCTATAGAGTTATATATATGTATATATATGTATGTATATATATATAGTGATATATATAGGTATATAGGAGTGTGTGTGTGTGTATGAGAGAAGGGGGGACAGCAAACTGGGACAGCAGCAGCAGCATGCTGCTGCTTGTGCAGCAGCCATAGCAGCAGGTGCAGCAGCATAAACAGCAGCAGTAGCAGCACAGGCAGCAGGAGCAGCAGCAATTTGAAGCCAGGTAGCAGCAGCAGCAAGGTTAAGGGGCAGCAGCTGCAGCAAATGCGAGGTAGAGAGGGGTATATATATATATATATATATATATTAGTAGATAATTGGATAGATGGTTAGATAGATATATAGATTGTTAGATAGATAGATAACTAGGTAGATAGATAGATGGGTAGCTAGCTAGATAGATATATGGATAGATAGATAGATAGTTTGATGGATTTATAGATAGCTATATAGATAGGTATAATATAGATAGATAGATATCTCTAGATAGGTAAATAGATAAATGGATACATAGATAGTCGATAGATAGATCTATAGATAGCTAGATTAATAGATGGATAGATACCTAGTAGATAGATATCTAGATATCTATATAAACACATGGATAGGTAGCTAGATGGATAGATAGATGTTAGATAGATGGATACATAGATAAATAAATAGATAGATAGTTAATAGATAGAGGTAAATAGGTATTAGATAGATAGATACATAAATAGGTAGATATATGGATATCTATATAGATAGTTATATAGTTAGATAGGTAAATACCTAAGGTATAGATATATATATATATATATACCTATAGCTATATATGTATATCTATAGATATCTAGAGAGAGAGATAGATAGATTTATATATAAATATATACATAGCTAGATAGATAGTTAGATATCTAGGTATAGGTATATATATATTTATGTATAGGTAAGGTAAGGTATTGGGTATATCTATATAGGTATATGCCCATATGTATTAGATATCTATATTTTAGCCTAGATTATAGCTAGATATATATATTTATGCATAGTAAGTTAGCCAGAGGGGTAGTCGGGTTGAGTTTAGAGCGGTATCTCAATACCTTGAGATACCAAGGTATCTCAATACCTTAAGATAATCAAGGTATTAGGTTTCGAGCGGGGTATTTGAGCAATAGCCTA
This sequence comes from Iris macrosiphon, assembly GCA_036927795.1. Lineage (NCBI taxonomy): Eukaryota > Viridiplantae > Streptophyta > Magnoliopsida > Asparagales > Iridaceae > Iris > Iris macrosiphon. The sequence continues at coordinate 136,040,152 of JAYESA010000006.1, forward strand.
GGAATAATATTGGAGTGATTTTTATATACTTATGTGTATATATTTACGCGTGCTAGCATAGGTTTTAGAGGGTATAGGCGGAACATATAGCGTAGGGTGAGGTATCGTATACCGAGGGTATCCCGGTATCTCAAGGAGGCGAGTTTGAGAGTTTTCTAGCTTAATGACCTCGGTTTGACCTAGAATTTCAGGAGCACCTAGTTTGACCCAGACTTGACCGTAGTTGACTCGGTTGACCGCCAAAGTCAACGTTTGACCTAGTTTTGACCCAGAGTTGACTTTTTGGACCCATAGTTGACTTTTTGACCAGATTTTACCGGTTTGACCCGTTTGACCTAGAACGACCCTAGAAGCCTATTTTTAGTTATTTTATATATGTTTAACTCATTAGAATCCTGTTTAACCTTGCTTTTCGCAATAGGTCCTTGCGATACCAGTTCGGATCGCCAGTTGCTCAGGACGTGAGGCGAGTACATTCTTTGATAGTTTTCATTATCTGATGATTATTATGATTCAGCTTCTAGTATAGTATCATCTGATTATTCTGGCACAACACGGGACACTGACTGGTATTTCTGGATTCATTTACTTGCGACACGTATATTTCATATTTCTGGCCTCTATTTTGGAATCACCTACTGGCATCACTACAGGCATCACTCATGTTTCTGGCTGGACTCATCTTGATTTACGTGTCGGGTCTTGGATTCACTTGTATTAGTCGGGGCAGGAAAATACTCGAGTAGACATATAAATATTCCCATCTGGAATCATCAGGAATCACTCCCTCTGGTCTAATCTGGAATGATAGCAGCCGCGCACCCAGTGCGCGGTGAGCCGTACTTACCCCTAGTCGTTTACATGTCAAAACAAGTATTTCAAAGACACCGAGTTCATTCTTTATAGTCTGGACTCACTTGCATTTCTTGCTAGTCTCACTTACATGTTTCTGGACTTGACTCACTACATATATTTTATGATGGACTCACTACACGTTCATGTGCACAGACTTACTCTTAGTATAGATTTCTTGTATCTTGCAGTCATTACTATCTTGTTTCTGATATCCCTGCATGTTTACCTTTATGCACCAGTGATTTATATATTTCTTGTTTCATACTTGCTTTATTCTTCTTGCTACTTGCTATAACTATTTTATAGTTTTTATCATTTAAATAGAACTACTGTTAGAGATGTACTTGCTCTATTCCTGACTGGACATATTTTTCAGAGTATCCGGAGGATTGGTGTCCGACGTTTTATGGACCTAAGCCTGTCGATGGTGCAGACAGGGACCCTCTAGTTTAGGGGTGAGTTCCGGGTTGGTAGCCGGGATCACTAGGACCTTGTTATTGTTTTATTAGTTTTTAGCACCGGATTTGTCTCCGGTTTTGGATTGAGACCTTGTTTGTATATTATTTTTGGATGATGTATTATTATTATTGATGTGGTGGTTGTTGTAGTAGTTGTTGTTGGTTAGACTTTGGAGTTGTTAGTTTTCTTTGTTATCTTATCGTGCTTAGATTCGTGATTGAGTACTTGAGATTATCATTATGATATTGCTCCTCCGTTTGGAGTTGAGATCTTGACAGGTTTATATATTGATTGCGTGGTTGCCCTCCTTTTGGAGAGGTCATGGCAGATTTTTTTGTGAGTTATCTAGATAGTTGACCTAGACAGCGTTCTACCCACCGATGCTGCGGCGTAGGCTGGACGTACCCACGACTCATGCCCAATTTTCTGGGTACGGGTCGTGATAGCATTCTCAATACCCAGCCTCATCACATCCACCTGACGGTGCTGCACGTCCATCATCTCCCTGAAGAACGCAAACAACTGAGCGGCGTCTACTAGTGCAGAAGGTGGTAGAGGCACCACCGGAACGACTGGGGTAGTCCTCGGATCGACAGGTAGAGGAGGATCCCCGAGAGAAACAGATGCTCCCTCAACCGCAGGAGTGGTAAGTGGAGCGGTAGCAGCTGCCTGAATACGAGCTGGACTAGAGATAGCAGACCTCTCGGTGGCAACTGCTAGAACGGTACGATGGGATCGTGTCTTCGGAGGCATCCCGAACACAAATCAAAAGAAGTCAATACGGCGCAAGATACGATATCATCAAGGAAGGACAGTAATATTTCAAAAGAAATAATTTTAGAATAATTAGATTGGAATTGTTCCTAGTCGTGATTGAGTACACTCTCATCCTAGATCCTATATCCTAGAGCAGGCTCGTAGCAGTACAACTAAATTGTTGTAATACCACGATATTGTACTAATTACGAATCGAGACCTGCATGGGGCCGCCACAAAAAATGTGTCATAACCCGCACCCAAAAAATCGAGCATGAGTCGTGGGTATGCCCAGCCTACGCCACATCATCGGCAGTAGAATGCTGTCTAGGTCTACTATCTAGCTAACAATCTCACGCAATCAATATATATACCTGTCAAGACCTCAACTCCAAACGGAGGAGCAATATCATAATGATAATCACAAGTACTCAATCACGAATCTAAGCACGATAAGATAACAAAAAAGTCTAACAACTACAAAGTCTAAACAATTGCTACTAAAATAACAACAACATTAATAATAATAATACAACAATATCTAGAATCAAATATAATACAAAGTCTCAATCCAAAACTGGGGACAAATCCGGTACCAAAAGCTAATAAATACAATAATTGAGGTCCTAGTGATTCCGGCTACCAACCCAGAAATCACTACTAAACTAGGGGGTCCCTGTCTGCACCATCGACAGGCTGAGGTCCATAAAACGTCGGACACCAATCTTCCAGATCCTCTAAAAAATATATCCAGTCAGGATTGGAGCAAGTACACCTCTAACAGCAGTTCCAGTTAAATGATAAAAACTATAAACCAGTTGTAGCAAATAGTAAGGTGAAGGAAATAAAGTATGAACAAGGAAATATATACATATCACTGGTGCATAAAGGTAAAGATGCATGAATATTAGAAGCAAGATAGTAATAACTGCAAGATATAAGGAATCTAAACTAAGATCAAGTATGTACATAAGAACGTGTAGTGAGTCCAGCAAGAGTACATGTAATGAGTCAAGTCCAGAAACTATAAGTGAGACCAGCAAGAAATGCAAGAGAGTCCAGACTAGAAAGAATAAACTCGTGTCTTTGAAATACCTGTTTCGACATGTAAACGGCTATGAGTAAGTACGGCTCACCGCATACTGGGTGTGCGGCTGCTATCATTCCAGATTAGACCAGAGGGGGTGATTCCAGTGATTCCAGTTGGGAATGTTTACATGTCTACTCGAGTATTTTCCTGCCTCAACTAGTACAAGTGAATCCAAGACCCGACACGTAAATCAAGTATGAGTCCAGCCAGAAACATGAGTGATGCCTGTAGTGATGCCAGTAGGTGATTCCAGAATAGAGGCCAGAAATATGAAATATGCGTGTCGCAAGTAAATGAATCCAGAAATACTAGTCCGTGTCGTGCTAGAAAAATTAGAGAATACTATACTAGAAACTGAATCATAATAATCATCAGATAATTAAAACTATCAGAGAATGTACTCGCCTGACATCCTGAGCAACTAGCGATCCGAACTGGTATCGCAAGGACCTATTGCGAAAAGTAAGGTTAAACAGGTTTCTAATGAGTTAAACAGATATAAAATAACTAAAAACAAGCTTCTAGGGTCGTTCTAGGTCAAACGGGTCAAACCGATAAAATCTGGGTCAAAAAGTCAACTCTGGGTCAAAACTAGGTCAAAAGTTGACTTTGGCGGTCAACCGGGTCAACTACGGTCAAATCTAGGTCAAACTAGGGTGCCCCTAAAATTCTAGGTCAAAACTAGGTCAATAAGCTAATAAACCCGTAAACTCGCCTCCTTGAGATACCGGGATACCCTCGGCATCCAATACCTCAACCTACGCTATACGCCCCGCCTATACCCTCTAAAATATATACTAGCACGTATAAATATATATAACTATATATATAAAAGCATCCCTAACCTCAATCCTAGGCTAAAACTCAATACCTTGCCCCGATGCTCAATACCTTGAGTATCTCAAGGTATTGAGATACTCAAACCTTACCCCTCACTAACACTAGTTAACTAACTAACTATCTATAATATATACATTACCATATACTAATACATATAACGTATATCTAACAATATATATATATATATATAACCTAGTGTATAGGTAAACAACTCAATACCTTACCTCTGATACCCAACTTATCTCAATACCTTGGTATCTCAAGGTATTGAGATACCTTACCCTCTAATTCTAGCTAACTTAGCTAGCTATCTATATATATACTTATATATATACTACTATATGTATAACATCAATATATATATATATATATATATATATATATATATATATATATATATATATAACCTAGTATTAGGCTATACCTCAATACCTTACCTCACCACCCTCAATACCTTGGTATCTCAAGGTATTGAGATACCCAACTACCTCACTCTAACACTAACTAACTAGCTAATTATCTATACAAATATATACACCTAGCTATATATCTAGGCAATTATATATATATATATAACACATATGCATCTATCTACATATATATATATATATATATATATATATATATATATATATATATATATATATATATATATATATATATATATATATATATATATATATATATATATATATGTACTAATATCTACATATCTATCTATACTTATCTATGTATCTATCTATCTATATAAGTATATATATACATCTATATATATACATATATATATATATAAAAGAAGGGGGAGTGGGGGGAGTTAACCGCGCTGCGAACGCCGCGATTGTTGTTGCTGCTGCTGCTGCCGCGGCGCTGCTACGCCTGCACGTAGATGCTGCTGCCGCGGTGTGTTGCCGCTGCTGTCGCAGCGTTGCGCGGCGCTGCTGCGCGCCTGCAGCTGCTGCTGCGGCTCCGCTCACTCTCTCCTCGCTCTCTCTACCACACACCAACACACACCTTGACACACACTAACACACACACACAGATACATATACACGCACACACACTTACATATATATATAAACACACAAACACATATATATGTATATATATACACACAAACACACATATATATACACACACTAACATATATATATATATATATATATATATATATATATATATATATATATATATATACACTTATACACATATATATATATAGGTACACACACATATCTATATAAACACACATATGTACATATATATACACACACACTCATACATATATACAAACACATATATATATATACACACGCACACGTACATATATACATAAACACACACACACACACACACACACATATATATATATATATACACACACACTCATACATATATAAATATACACAACCACACTCACATAAACTAACACACACACACCTACACAAAAACACACACAAACACACTACCCACACTCAACCACACTCACCCACACACACAAAACACACACACACACACACACACACACACACACACACACACACACACACATATATATATATATATATATATATATATATATATATATATACTCGAAAACTCTAGCACATACTCTCCGAAGGTAAACCAACGCGCGCACAAGCCCGAAACCAAGAAACCAAGTCGAAATGGCCATTCGGTCATTTCGACGAACACGTGGAGTGCGGTTTGCGAAACCTCATGAATCGTACACCAAACCTACTCGGAATCGGCCTAAAATTTACCCACAGGTTCTAATCGATGTCTAGATCCTAGAAAAAATGATAACTCTCCGATTCTAGGTCCGTGGCAAAAATGCGCACGCACATAGAACCTACGATGACGAAATCCCCAAATAGCCAAAAATGCTCAAATCTCTGCGACACGATCTCACGTGTCCGAACGGAGACATATACTTATCCTCAAGATACCCAAGCACGTCTACCTAGGTCACTCTAACCTAGAGCAACACCAAAAATTGGGCCAATCTCGGATTTCACCCAAAATTGACACAAAACCTAATGTCAAAGTCTCCAAACACATCCAAACAAGCTCCAACTTCCTCCCACGGGTAGTCCTAAGGTCTAGAAAGGTTCTAAACTACTAATTACACTATATTAGAGTAATCACAAGGGGAAAAATTAGGGTTTACCTCTTGAAAGTTGGAATCCCAAGCCAAAGTCTCCAAAAAGCTCCAAATTCACCACACCAAGCTTCCAAGCTTCCAACCCAAGCTCTAATACCAAATCTAAGCTCTACACATCTAGGTTAGGGGAAAGCCAAGGGTTAGGGTTGCATTAGAGAGGAAAGCAAGTGAAGGAGGAGAAGAAAAATGGAAAAACTTACTTGGAATGTAAAAATTAGGAGAAGAAAGAAGAAGAAAATGGAGAGGAGTGTGAAGAAGAAGAAGAAAAAGAAGAAGAAGAAGAAGAAGTAGAAGTAAAGTGAATGAAAGGGAGGGGGGGCTGTTGGTTGCATCCATCCAAGAAGTAGAAAATAATTTTTCAAGAATTTTAAAAACAAAATTTTCAGGATTTTCTGGGATTTTTCGGTAATTTTTACTAATTAAAAACTAGGGTATTTCGGCATTAAATAAAATTAAATGTTTTTAAAATATATTAAAATATTATAAAAATAATATTTTTGGGTGTAAAATAAAATATTGGACTTAGGATAATTTTTCTGAAATTTATTGGACACCGAAAATATTTTTAAAAGCCCAAAACCAATTTTTATTTAATAATCAAAATAAACCGGGTTGAACCGGGTTCAAACCGGGCTGAACCGGCCTGAACCCGGTCCAACCGAACCGGCCGGTCTGAACCGGCCTGAGCCTAACTGGTCGGATCGTGCAACCCACTCACCCGCTCACCCGCTCACCCGCGACCCGAACCCGCATCCCCCCCACGACCCGATCCCTCTACCCCGCGTCCTCCGGCGCTCCGCCGCGTCTTCCGGCCACGCCCCTCCGCCTCGCCCACGGCCAACCGGCTCCCCCGCACCCCTCGGCCCATGACCCCCTCTCTCCTCCGCCTCGCTCGGCCGCCCAGCCCTATAAAACACCCCCGGTCATCCCTCCACCACCAGCTCCGCCACTCTCCTCGCCGCCTTGCCCGCGATGACCCACCGCCTCGCTGTCGATGCTACACCGCCCTCGCCCGCCTCCTCCGGCGGCTCCCCCAGCAGCAGCAGCAGCGGCGTCCCCCCCGGGCCGCCTCCGGCCGTCCGAGCCCCTGTGCCGCCTCCCCGCGCGCCGCCGCCTCCGCCGTCCCCTGCCTCCCTCCGGCCGCCAGCAGCCGCCGCAGCTCCGGCGAAGCCCCTAACCCTAGCCCTAGAACTCGGACACATCGTGTCGACGCGGACACGGAAATCTTGGTTTTCGGAGCCCTGTTCAGGTAACCCGTTCTCTCTGCTCGTTGACCCGTTTTTGGTTCCGTCTGTTGCATCGCGAACCCTGCGTGACCCTCTCGATGCCCGTGCAACCCGCTCGGTGCATCGCGTCCTGTGGCGATTGCGAACGGCGATCCAAAAATAGAAAAAAGTCCTGTTTCACCCTGGAATTGAGTACGCCCCGCCAAACGGGACGACTTGGTCGTGTACGGTCTTTACCGATATGTGCGCGCCATTGATACAGACATGCGGGATTTCGCAGAAGTTGATTTGGATGTGCGTGCACACCGGAATCAACGCGTATCCGCCGACACCGTCCCGTATCCGTCTATTTTAAAACTTATTGTAACTTTGTGTACACACGTCGGATCGAAACAAAACTTGCGCCATCGGACTCGTAGCGATACGCTGGTCCTGTAACCCAAGTTTGGTTCGATTCTGAGAACGTTGACAAAATCGCGTATCGTGGGCCCCACAGGCTCCACTTGACGGGCGATTTTGTGATCGGCTCATCGGAATCCAATTCTGGAAGTTTCGTTGGGTCCGTGTCATCGTTCTGGATCTGTTGACACTAAGTTTGACGAATTTAGAGAACTTTGTCCCTGACACATTTTCGGTGCGAAGCGGGCCACAGGTGGACCCCGCTTTGACCCGAAATTGTTATCCTTGCCCTTGTCTCCAAATTGGACTCAAGGACAGACATTTCTAGCTATTTGATATTTTTTGAATCTGATGGTAATGTTTGTTTCAGCATCCGGAGACGTTCCTGGAGATTTCACGAATACCAGAGCCACAGTTGGAAACCAAACCACAGGCAAGTGTACCTTGCCAACTCGCAGTGATTCCTGTTATAGTACTTTGCTTGAGTTCTTTGTATATACATATATAATCTTGATATAAATGTTCAATCTAGGACCGTGTGACTTTACTTAGCGTCCGATTAATAGTCGGGTGCCAACACCGTACGCGGCATTTTGTATTGTCATCTAGACATGGATACCGAGACCCGATATTTCTCGTACTTGTCTTATCAAGTACATCATAACCCAGGACACCTGACACTATTCATGAGACAGAATCTTCTTGAGACATTCATGTTGATTCTGTATAGGATTCAGGTTCATGACATATTCTTTACATATATGCTTAGAGCTTATTATGACTTACTGCATTAGATATGATCTTGCGTGACATGGACATGGGGCCTCATGGACATGAGACGTATGATTACATTGGATGGGGAGAGTCACACAGGCTACAGGTTGACTATATTATGCCGGCGTCTCAGTCTCTCTCCGAGCTAGACCACCACATGATATCACTGCTACCGGCTCCCCGACACAGAGCTTGTAGTAGTCTCAGCCTAAGTTCTAGTGCTGCTCTCATCTTGCATATCACTTAGCTGGTTACATAGTTTACCCTATTGTTTCTTTTTCTATTATACTGCATTTATCTTGGCATGTTGTTTCTTGTACCTTGTTACATCCCTCTGAGGACCTGGTCCCCTGCCAGTTTTGCAGCATAGACCATTGTGGAGCCTGTCTGGAGTTGATGATGTGAGATCTACCCCGAGGTATACAGGACAAGAACATTAGCAGGAGCAGGAGCAGACACTGGAGTAGTACCAGATCCAGTAGACGAGTGACCTCTGCGGGTATCTTCTGAGTATATATTTTGTCCATACTCAGTATTTGTTGTGGTTATCTTTATTCTTGTATCTTGACAGTGTATCAGACTTGTTCTCGGATTATTCCCCGAGACACTTTTATGAGACATGTTAGATTATATTTATTTGCATTTATTCTGGCTTTTGATCCGTGATTATCTATTGTGGATGAGATTAGAATAGAATATGACTTGTATCATTGGACCTATTTATTGATGTACTACAGCTTAAGTACGCCCTGATGGATCCATTAAATTGGGTTGTCCATCGGTGTGCGCTGTTGGCCATTGCCACGTGTCTAGTCCCTAGGTATTTTGGGACTGGAGCGTGACATGGTTTTTATGGTGGCCCATGCAGGTCTACGACTAAATTGCTTCGGTTTCAACTTAGGGACCGAGCAAGCCTGCAATAAAAATAGAATAAGTTTTTAGGATCTCATCCACTTGCTTGAATCGTTCTTGATATCTATTCGAATTAATTTATTGACTTGCATCCTGCCTTGATTCCTGTGCGCCTCTTATTGTTTATTTTGTATGTAGAGAAATGGACCCACAAGCCAGCAACAAGGCTCATACAGGAACACCACAAGGTGCAGTGGTTACACACGAAGATAAAGTGACACCAGTTGGTAAAGGTCCATCATCACAATACAGTCAAGCAAGTCAGCCTGCCTCGAGAATCCATCAAGATGACGTTCTACTATCGACGCAGTTTACTCTACCGATGCCTTCCTTTCCACTAGGACAGCCTATGGACGAACAACAAATGTTTCAAATGTTCTACGCGATGATGCAAGCCCATCAGAAAGTTCATCAAGAAGCTCAGCAAAACCAAGGGGAGAAGTTCATCGACAGACTTAACTCTGAGCTACAGAAGTTAATCAGCTCCGTTGCAACGGACGTTCTTTCTGCAGCACGACCCATGGAGTGCACCACAAGGATGGAACCCAGCCAGAAGCGGCCGTATGCATTAGTAATAGACCAAGCAAAACAAGAAAGAGTTGCAAAGCGACCACAGATAAATCTATCGCAGAGAGCATCTACACCACTTGCACTAGTCCTTCCTACTTGTCACTACTGTGGCAAGGTGGGCCATATTGAGAAGGACTGCAGACACAAGATAGAATTTTGCTTGATTTGTGGAACCAATCAATACTTAGCCAAGGATTGTCCTCAGCATCGAGAGAAAGCATTGATGATTCATCAACCAGTCACATCAGCACCAGCCGGAGCACCACAGGAAGAAATTGCAAAGAGTTCTCATCTGCACCAGCCACCCCGAGCATCTCCGCAGGCACTGCCCATCTGTCAATATTGTCGTAAGCTAGGCCATATTGAGAACGAGTGCAGACGCAAAAGAAAATTATGTTTAGCTTGCGGATCCAGTCAGCATTTAGTGAAGCAATACCCCGAGCGTCGAGAAGGAGCACTAATGTTACCAGCACCGACGCCAGCTTATCCAGCATTGGGAGCACCGCAAACGGAAGTTCAAGGAGTCAGACCACCAGCCCCAGGAGGGTATCAGCCGAGGCCACCCTTGGCACCACAAGCAGCACTCTTCCAGCAGGCTCAACAGCAGTAGAGAAATCGACCTCAAGGACGCGGACAAGCTTATGCGATGACAGTGGAAGACGCGTAGACTCGTGGAGTAGATAATGCACGTAAGTGATTCGTAACTATCGATTCTAGTATTGTTTTAGCTCGTGCCTATTAGTTCGTGACCTTAGCCCTAACCTAGTAATTTGGAACTTGTTAATAATAACCTAGTTTTTCTAAAAAGTTGTAGCTCTCTTGCTTTAACTAGATTTTTTTTACTTTGGAAAGTGCATAACTTTCATTCTTAGGGAAAAGATATTTTCCCTGGGTGTCTTGTGATGTGTTCGAACAATGCTGACAACCGTGTCATCTCTGTTGACCGATTATTCTTTGATTGCGAGTACACAATCCTCTTAAGGGGGTAGATTGTAAACTCCCAGATTTTTCAGGATTTTTAAAAACGAAATTTTCAGGATTTTCTGGGATTTTTCGGTAATTTTTACTAATTAAAAACCAGGGTATTTCGGCATTAAATAAAATTAAATGTTTTTAAAATATATTAAAATATTATGAAAATAATATTTTTGGATGTAAAATAAAATATTGGACTTTGGGTAATTTTTTTAGAATTTATTGGACCCCGAAAACATTTTTAAAAGCCCAAAATCTATTTTTATTTAATAATCAAAATAAACCGGGTTGAACCGGGTTCAAACCGGGCTGAACCGGCCTGAACCCGGTCCAACCGAACCGGCCGATCTGAACCGGCCTGACCATAACGGGTCGGATCGTGCAACCCGCTCACCCGCTCAACCGCGACCCGAACCCGCATCCCCCCCCCCCACGACCCGATCCCTCTCCCCCGCGTCCTCCGGCGCTCCGCCCGCCCGTCCGCCGCGTCTTCCGGCCACGCCCCTCCGCCTCGCTCGCGGCCAACCGCCTCCCCCGCGCCCCTCGGCCCACGACCCCCCCTCTCCTCCGCCTCGCTCGGCCGCCCAGCCCTATAAACCCCCCCGGTCATCCCTCCACCACCAGTTCCGCCACTCTCCTCGCTGCCTCTCCGCCGACGCCCCACCCCTCGCTGCCGATGCCGTACCGCCCCGCCCTCGCCAGCCTCCGCCCGCCTCCACCGGCGGCTCCCCCAGCAGCAGCAGCCAACAGCAGCAGCGTCCCCCCCGGGCCGCCTTCGGCCGGCCGAGCCCCTGTGCCGCCTCCCCATGCGCCGCCACCTCCGGCCCTCGCCGCCTCCACCTTCCCCTGCCTCCCTCCGGCCGCCAGCAGCCGCCGCAGCTCCGGCGAAGCCCCTAACCATAGAACTCGGACACGTCGTGTAGACGCGGACACGAAAATCTCGGTTTTTGGAGCCCTGTTCAGGTAACCCGTTCTCTCTGCTCGTTGAACCATTTTCGGTTTCGTCTGTTGCATCGCGAACCCTGCGTGACCCTCTCGATGCCCGTGCAACCCGCTCGGTGCATCACGTCCTGTGGCGATCGCGAACCGCGATCCAAAAACAGAAAAAACAATGCCCTATTTCACCCCAGAACTGAGTAGGCTCCGCCAAACGGGATGACTTGTTCGCTTGCGGTCTTCACCGATATGTGCACGCCGTTGATACGGACGTACGGGATTTCGCAGAAGTTGATTTGGATGTGCGTGCACACCGAAATCAACGCGTATCCGCCGACACCGTCATATATCCGTCTGTTCTGAAACTTCTTGTAACTTTGTGTACACACGTTGGATAAAAAAAACTTACGCCATCAGACTCGTAGCGATACGCTGGTCCTGTGACCCAAGTTTGGTTCGATTCTGAGAACGTTGACAAAATCGCGTATCGTGGGCCCCACAGGCTCCACTTGACGGGCGATTTTGTGATCGGCTCATCGGAATCCAATTCTGGAAGTTCCGTTAGTTCCGTGTCATCGTTCTGGACCTATTGACACTAAGTTTGACGAATTTGGAGAACTTTGTCCCTGACACATTTTCGGTGCGAAGCGGGCCACATGTGGACCCCGCTTTGACCCGAAATTGTCATCCTTGCCCTTGTCTCCAAATTGGACTCAAGGACAGGTGTTTCTAGCTATTTGATATTTTTTGAATCTGATGGTAATGTTTTTTTCAGCATCCGGAGACGTTCCTGGAGATTTTACGAATACCAGAGCCACAGTTGGAAACCAAACCACAGGCAAGTGTACCTTGCCAACTCGCAGTGATTCCTGTTATAGTACTTTGCTTGAGTTCTTTGTATATACATATATAATCTTGATATAAATGTTCAACCTAGGACCGTGTGACTTTACTTAGCATCCGATTAATAGTCGGGTGCCAACACCGTACGCGGCGTTGTGTATTGTCATCTAGACATGGATACTGAGACCCGATATTTCTCGTACTTGTCTTATCAAGTACATCATAACCCAGGATACCTGATACTATTCATGAGACAGAATCTTCCTGAGACATTCATGGTAATTCTGTATAGGATTCAGTTTCATGACATATTCTTTACATATATGCTTAGAGCTTATTATGACTTGCTGCAATAGATATGATCTTGCGTGACATGGACATGGGGCCTCGTGGACATGAGACGTATGATTACATTGGATGGGAAGAGTCACACAGGCTACAGGTTGACTATATTATGCTGGCATCTCAGTCTCTCTCCGAGCTAGACCACCACATGATATCACTGCTACCGGCTCCCCGACACAGAGCTTGTAGTAGTCTCAGCCTGAGTTCTAGTGCTGCTCTCATCTTGCATATCACTTAGCTGGTTACATAGTTTACCCTATTATTTCTTTTACTATTATACTGTATTTATCTTGGCATATTATTTCTTGTACCTTGTTACGTCCCTCTGAGGACCTGGTCTCCTGCCAGTTTTGTAGCATAGACTATTGTGGAGCCTGTCTGGAGTTGATGATGTGAGATCTACCCCGAGGTATACAGGACAAGAGCATTAGCAGGAGCAGGAGCAGACACTGGAGTAGTACAGATCCAGTAGACGAGTGACCTCTGCGGGTATCTTCTGAGTATATACTTTGTCCATACTCAGTATTTGCTGTGGTTATCTTTACTCTTGTATCTTGACAGTGTATCAGACTTGTTCTCGGATTGTTTCCCGAGACACTTTTATTGAGACATGTTAGATTATATTTATTTGTATTTATTCTGGCTTTTGATCTGTGATTATCTATTGTGGATGAGATTAGAATAGAATGTGACTTGTATCATTGGACCTATTTATTGATGTACTACAGCTTAAGTACGCCCTGATGGATCCATTAAATTGGGTTGTCCATCGGTGTGTGCTGCTGGCCATTGCCATATGTCTAGTCCCTAGGTATTTTGGGACTGGGGCGTGACATAGTTTTTGTGGTGGCCCATGCAGGTCTACGACTAAATTGCTTCAGTTTTAACTTAGGGACCGAGCAAGCCTGTAATAAAAATAGAATAAGTTTTTAGGATCTCATCCTCTTGCTTGAATCGTTCTTGATATCTATTCGAATTAATTTATTAACTTGCATCCTGCCTTGATTCCTGTGCGCCTCTTATTGTTTATTCCAGAGAAATGGACCCACAAGCCAGCAACGAGGCTCATGCAGGAACACCACAAGGTGCTGTGGTTACCCACGAAGATGAAGTGACACCAGTTGGTGAAGGTCAATCATCACAATGCAGTCAAGCAAGTCAGCCTGCCTCGAGAGTCCATCAAGATGACGTTCCACCATCGATGCAGTTTACTCCACCGATGCCTTCCTTTCCACTAGGACATCCTATGGACGAACTACAAATGTTTCAAATGTTCTATGCGATGATGCAAGCCCATCAAAAAGTTCATCAAGAAGCTCAGCAAAACCAAGCGAAGAAGTTCATCGACAGACTTAACTCAGAGCTACGGAAGTTAATCAGCTCCGTTGTAATTCTTGCTGCAGCACGACCCGTGGAGTGCACCACAAGGATAGAACCCAGCTAGAAGCGGCCGTATGCATTAGCATTAGACCAAGCACAACAAGAAAGAGTTGCAAAGCGATCACAGATAAATCTACCGCAGAGAGCATCTACAATACTTGCACTAGTCCTTCCTAGTTGTCACTACTGTGGCAAGGTAGGCCATATTGAGAAGGACTGCAGACACAAGTTAGGATTATGCTTGATTTGCGGAACTAATCAATACTTAGCCAAGGATTGTCCTCAGCATCGAGAGAAAGCATTGATGATTCATCAACCAGCCACATCAGCACCAGCCGGAGCACTACAGGAAGAAATTGCAAAGAGTTTTCACCTGCACCAGCCACCCCGAGCATCTCTGCAGGCACTAACCATCTGTCAGTATTGTCGTAAGCGAGGACATATTGAGAACGAGTGCAGACGCAAAAAAAAATTATGTTTAGCTTGCGGATCCAGTCAGCATTTAGTGAAGCAATGCCCCGAGCGTCGAGAAGGAGCACTAATGTTACCAGCACCGAGGCCAGCTTATCCAACATTGGGAGCACTGCAAACGGGAGTTCAAGGAGTCAGACCATCAGTCCCAGGAGGGTATCAGCCGAGGCCACCCTTGGCACCACAAGCAGCACTCTTCCAGCAGGCTCAACAGCAGTAGAGGAATCGACCTCAAGGACGCGGACAAGCTTATGCGATGACAGTGGAAGACGCATAGACTCGTGGAGTAGCTAATGCACGTAAGTGATTCGTAGCTATCGATTCTAGTATTGTTTTAGCTCGTGCCTATTGGTTCGTGACCTTAGCCCTAACCTAGTAATTTGGAACTTGTTAATAATAACCTAGTTTTTCTAAAAAGTTGTAGTTCTCTTGCTTTAACTAGATTTTCTTTACTCTGGAAAGTGCAAAACTTTCATTCTTAGGGAAATAATATTTTCCCTAGGTGTCTTGTGATGTGTTCGAACAATGCTGGCAACCGTGTCATCTCTGTTGACCGGTTATTCTTTGATTGCGAGGACGCAATCCTCTTAAGGGGGTAGATTGTAAACCCCCTGATTTTTCAGGATTTTTAAAAACAAAATTTTTAGGATTTTCTGGGATTTTTCGGTAATTTTCACTAATTAAAAACCAGGGTATTTTGGCATTAAATAAAATTTAATATTTTTAAAATATATTAAAATATTATGAAAATAATATTTTTGGGTGTAAAATAAAATATTGGACTTAGAATAATTTTCCTGGAATTTATGGGACCCCGAAAACATTTTTAGAAGCCCAAAACCTATTTTTATTTAATAATCAAAATAAACCGGGTTGAACCGGGTTCAAACCGGGTTGAACCGGCCTGAACCCGGTCCAACCGAACCGGCCGGTCTGAACCGGCCTGACCCTAACGGGTCGGATCGTGCAACCCGCTCACCCGCTCACCCCTGACCCGAACCCGCATCCCCCCCACGACCCGATCCCTCTCCCCCGCGTCCTCCGGCGCTCCGCCCGCCCGTCCACCGCGTCTTCCGGCCACGCCCCTCCGCCTCGCCCGCGGCCAACCGCCTCCCCCTCGCCCCTCGGCCCACGACCCCCTCTCTCCTCCGCCTCGCTCGGCCGTCCAGCCCTATAAACCCCCCCGGTCATCCCTCCACCACCAGCTCCGCCACTCTCCTCGCCGCCTCGCCGTCGATGCCCCACCGCCTCGCCGCCGACGCCACACCGCCCTCGCCAGCCTCCGCCCGCCTCCTCCGGCGGCTCCCCCAGCAGCAGCAGCCAGCAGCAGCAGCGTCCCCCCCCCCCGGGCCGCCTCCGGCCGCCCGAGCCCCTGTGCCGCCTCCCCGCGCGCCGCCGCCTCCGGCCCTCGCCGCCTCCGCCGTCCCCTGCCTCCCTCCGGCCGCCAGCAGCCGCCGCAGCTCCGGCGAAGCCCCTAACCCTAACCCTAGAACTCGGACACGTCGTGTCGACGCGGACACGAAAATTTTAGTTTTCGGAGCCCTATTCAGGTAACCCGTTCTCTCGGCTCGTTGACCCATTTTCGGTTCCGTCTGTTGCATCGCGAATCCTGCGTGACCCTCTCGATGCCGGTGCAACCCGCTCGGTGCATCGCGTCCTGTGGCGATCGCGAACCGCGATCCAAAAATAGGAAAAACAATACGCTATTTTACCCTGGAACTGAGTACGCCCCGCCAAACGGGACGACTTGGTCGCGTGCGGTCTTCACCGATACGTGTGCGTCATTGATACGGACGTGCAGGATTTCGCAGAAGTTGATTTGGATGTGCGTGCACACCGAAATCAACGCGTATCCGCCGACACCGTCCCGTATCCGTCTGTTCTGAAACTCGTTGTAACTTTGTGTACACACGTCGGATCGAAACAAAACTTGCGTCATCGGACACGTAGCGATACGTGGTCCTGTGACCCAAGTTTGGTTCGATTCTGAGAACGTTGACAAAATCGCGTGCTCCACTTGACGGGCGATTTTGTGATCGGCTCATCGGAATCCAATTATGGAAGTTCCGTTGGGTCCGTGTCATCGTTCTGGACCTGTTGACACTATGTTTGACGAATTTGGAGAACTTTGTCCCTGACATATTTTTGGTGCGAAGCGGGCCACATGTGGATCCCACTTTGACCCAAAATTGTCATCCTTGCCCTTGTCTCCAAATTGGACTCAAGGACAGGCGTTTCTAGCTATTTGATATTTTCTGAATCTGATGGTAATGTTTGTTTTAGCATCAGGAGACGTTCCTGGAGATTTTACGAATACCAGAGCCACAGTTGGAAACCAAACCACAGGCAAGTGTACCTTGCCAACTCGTAGTGATTCCTGTTATAGTACTTTGCTTGAGTTCTTTGTATATACATATATAATCTTGATATAAATGTTCAACCTAGGACCGTGTAACTTTACTTAGCATCCGATTAATAGTCGGGTGCCAACATTGTACGCGGCGTTGTGTATTATCATCTAGACATGGATACCGAGACCCGATATTTCTCGTACTTGTCTTATCAAGTACATCATAACCCAGGACACCTGACACTATTCATGAGACAGAATCTTCTTGAGACATTCATGGTGATTCTGTATAGGATTCAGGTTCATGACATATTCTTTACATATATGCTTAGAGCTTATTATGACTTGCTGCATTAGATATGATCTTGCGTGACATGGACAAGGAGTCTCGTGGACATGAGACGTATGATTACATTGGGTGGGGAGAGTCACACAGGCTACAGGTTGACTATATTATGCCGGCGTCTCAGTCTCTCACCGAGCTAGACCACCACATGATATCACTGCTACCGGCTCCCCGACACAGAGCTTGTAGTAGTCTCAGCCTGAGTTCTAGTGCTGCTCTCATCTTGCATATCACTTAGCTGGTTACATAGTTTACCCTATTGTTTCTTTTTCTATTATACTGCATTTATCTTGGCATGTTGTTTCTTGTACCTTGTTATATCCCTCTGAGGACCTGGTCCCCTGCCAGTTTTGCAGCATAGACCATTGTGGAGCCTGTCTGGAGTTGATGATGTGAGATCTACCCCGAGGTATACAGGACAAGAACATTAGCAGGAGCAGGAGCAGACACTGGAGTAGTACCAGATCCAGTAGACGAGTGACCTCTGCGGGTATCTTCTGAGTATATACTTTGTCCATACTCAGTATTTGCTGTGGTTATCTTTATTCTTGTATCTTGACAGTGTATCAGACTTGTTCTCGGATTGTTCCCCGAGACACTTTTATTGAGACATGTTAGATTATATTTATTTGTATTTATTCTGGCTTTTGATCTGTGATTATCTATTATGGATGAGATTAGAATAGAATGTGACTTTTATCATTGGACCTATTTATTGATGTACTACAGCTTAAGTACGCCCTGATGGATCCATTAAATTGGGTTGTCCATCTGTGTGTGCTGTTGGCCATTGCCACATGTCTAGTCCCTAGGTATTTTGGGACTGGGGCGTGACATGCTATCATTCCAGATTAGACCAGAGGGGGTGATTCCTGTTATTCCAGTTGGGAATATTTACATGTCTACTCAAGTATTTCCATGCCCCGACTAGTACAAGTGAATCCAAGACCCGACACGTAAATCAAGTATGAGTCCAGCCAGAAATATAAGTGATGCCTGTAGTGATGCCAATAGGTAATTCCAGAATAAAGGCCAAAAACATGAAATATACGTGTCGCAAGTAAATGAATCCAGAAATACTAGTCCATGTCGTGCCAGAAAAATTAGAGAATACTATACTAGAAACTGAATCATAATAATCATCAGATAATAAAAACTATCAGAGAATGTACTCGCCTGACGTCCTGAGCAACTAGCGATCCGAACTGGTGTCGCAAGGACCTATTACGAAAAGCAAGGTTAAACAGGTTTCTAATGAGTTAGACATATATAAAATAACTAAAAACAAGCTTCTAGGGTCGTTCTTGGTCAAACGGGTCAAACCGGTAAAATCTGGATCAAAAAGTCAACTCTTAGTCCAAAAAGTCAACTCTGGGTCAAAACTAGGTCAAAAGTTGACTTTGGCGGTCAATCGGGTCAACAACGGTCAACTCTAGGTCAAACTAGGGTGCCCCTAAAATTCTAGGTCAAAACTAGGTCATTAAGCTAATAAACCCTCAAACTCGCCTCCTTGAGATACCGGGATACCCTCAGTATCTGATACCTCATCCTACGGTATACGTCCCGCCTATACCCTCTAAAATATATACTAGCACGTATAAATATATATAACTATATATATAAAAGCATCCCTAACCTCAATCCTAGGCTAAAACTCAATACCTTGCCCCGATGCTCAATACCTTGAGTATCTCAAGGTATTGAGATACTCAAACCTTACCCCTCACTAACACTAGTTAACTAACTAACAATCTATAATATATACATTACCATATACTAATATATATAACATATATCTAACTATATATATATATATATATATATATATATATATATATATATATATATATATATATATATATATATATATATATATATATATAACCTAGTGTATAGGTAAACAACTCAATACCTTACCTCTGATACCCAACTTATCTCAATACCTTGGTATCTCAAGGTATTGAGATACCTTACCCTCTAATTCTAGCTAACTTAGCTAGCTATCTATATATATACTTATATATATATACTACTATATGTACAACATCAATATATATATATATATATATATATATATATATATATATATATAACCTAGTATTAGGCTATACCTCAATACCTTACCTCACCACCCTCAATACCTTGGTATCTCAGGGTATTGAGATACCCAACTACCTCACTCTAACACTAACTAACTAGCTAACTATCTATACAAATATATACACCTAGCTATATATCTAGGCAATTATATATATATATATATATATATATATATATATATATATATATATATAACACATATGCATCTACCTACATATCTATATATATATATATATATCCATACATACACATACACATATTCATATCTATACATATATATATCTCTAGCTATATATATATATATATTTGTACTAATACCAACATATCTATCTATACTTATCTATGTATCTATCTATCTATATAAGTATATATATACATATATATATATACATACATATATATAAAAGAAGCGGGAGTTAACCGCGTCGCGAACGCCGTGCCGTGAACGCCGCGATTGCTGCTGCTACTGCCTCGCCGCGGCGCTGCTGGGCCTGCACGCAGATGCTGTTGCTGCTGCTGCTGCACGCCGCTGCTGCTGCAGCTGTTGCTCGCTGCTGCCGCGGCGCGCTACCGCTGTTGCCGCGGCGCTGCTGTGCGCCTACAGCTGCTGTTGCAGCTCCGCTCACTCTCTCCTCACTCTCTCTACCACACACCAACACACACACACCTCGACACACACTAACACACACACACACTTACATATACACGCACACACACTTACATATATATATAAACACACAAACACATATATATGTATATATATACACACAAACACATATATATATACACACACTACCATATATATATATATACACTTATACACATATATATAGGTACACACACATATCTATATAAACACACATATGTATATATATATACACACACACTCATATATATATACAAACACACATATATATATACACACGCACACGTATATACACACACACACACACACACACACACACACACACACACACATATATATATATATATATACACTCATACATATATAAATATACAGAACCACACTCACATAAACTAACACACACACACCTACACAAACACACACACAAACACACTACCCACACTCAACTACACTCACCCACACACACAAAACACACACACACACACACACACATATATATATATATATATATATATATATATATACTCGAAAACTCTAGCACACACTCCCCGAAGCTAAACCAACGCGCGCACAAGCCCAAAACCTAGAAACCAAGTCGAAATGGCCATTCGGTCATTTCGACGAACACGTGGAGTGTAGTTTCACGAAATCTCGTAAAACGCATACCAAACCTACTCGGGATCGGCCCAAAATTTATCCACGGATTTTAATCGATGTCTAGATCCTAGAAAAAATACTAACTCTCCGATTCTAGGTCCGTGGCAAAAATGTGCACGCACATAGAACCTATGACGACGAAAACCCCTAAATCGCCCGAAACGCTCAAATCTCTGCGACACGATCTTATGTGTCCGAACGGAGACACGTACTTATCTCAAGACACCCAAGCACGTCTATCTAGGTCCGTATAACCTAGGGCAACACCAAAAATTGGGCCAATCTCGGATTTTACCCAAAATTGACACAAACCAAATGTTAAAGTCTCCAAACACATCCAAACACGCTCCAACTTTCTCCCACGGGTAGCCCTATGGTCTAGGAAGGTTCTAAACTACTAATTACACTATATTAGAGTAATCACAAGGGGAAAAATTAGGGTTTACCTCTTGAGAGTTGGAATCCCAAGCCAAAGTCTCCAAAAAGCTCTAAATTTACCACACCCAGCTTCCAAGCTTCCAACCCAAGCTCCAACACCAAATCTAAGCTCTACACATCTAGGTTAGGGGAAAGCAAAGGATTAGGATTGCATTAGAGAGGAAAGTAAGTGAAGGAGGAGAAGAAAAATGGAAAAACTTACTTGGAATGTGAAAATTGGAAGAAGAAAGAAGAAGAAAATGGAGAGGAGTGTGAAGAAGAAGAAGAAGAAGAAGAAGAAGAAGAAGAAGAAGAATAAGTGAAGTAAAAGAAAGGGAGGGGGGATGCTGGTTGCATCCGGCCAAGAAGTAGGAAATGGGTTATGGTTGAAATGACAAAAATGTCCTCCAAATCAAGTCATCCTAATTGGGGTTTGGGTTTGGGGTTTCCAAAAGCACTCTAATAAATTTCTAATCACTCTAACTAACTAATTAAAATATAAATAACTATTCTAAGTCAATAAATAAGTCTAACAAGGGTGTTGGGTGGGTGTGGCATGGGTCCACTAGGGTCTGACATGGGTCCAGGCTAGCCAAAACACTAAAATAACTAATAAAAAAATAATACAACCAACAATTAAATATTAATACAAATATTTATGATAAATACACAATTAACCAAATTAAAAAAAATATATCCTGCTCTGGAATGGTGTAGTGACAATATCTGTATCCTTTGTGCTTAAGCATAGCTTAGTAACAGAACCCTTGAGTAGGAGTTGCAAGATCACGACTGGTGGAGGCATTATCCTAGTTAGTGATACTTGCAAGGGGCGTCGTGTTACCTTAGGAGGCCATAAATTGGATGCTAGTTTACTCATAAGACCACTTTCGAGTGTTGACATTGTCCTCGGAATGGATTGGTTTAGTATGCACCATGCTAGCATAGACAGTCATGGAGGACGTGTATTGTTTTGCCCTCCAGAAGAGCCAAAATTTGAGTTTGTTAGGGGAGAAGTTGAGCAGAGTGATGGGATTATTTGTGGATCCATGGTAGCAGAGAAGGACTTGCCACACCCTGTTATAATAGAGTTTCTAGACGTATTTCTTGATGAGCTACCAGGATTGACCCCGGACAGAGATCTTGAATTTTCTATTGACTTAGTGCATGGGTCAGAGCCGGTGTCGCAACAGGTTTACAGGATCAACAACAACGAGCTGGCAGAACTGAAGAAGCAAGTTGATAAATTCCTAGACAAGTGTTTTATTAGATCGAGTTCCTCGCCTTGGGGAGACACGGTCTTATTTGTACCAAAGAAAGATGGGTTGGTGCGAATGTGCATTGATTACAGGGCTCTGGACAACCTCACTATCAAAAACAAATATTCACTACCAAGGATAGACGATCTTTTCGATCAGTTAAGCGATGTGAGGGTATTTTTTAAGATTGATTTGAGGTCTGGCTATCATCAGTTGAAGGTGAAGAAGGGAGATATTCCGAAAACTGTATTTCGGACAAGATATGGCTAATATGAGTTTATGGTGATGCCATTTGGGTTGACTAATGCCCTGACGGTCTTCATAAACTTGATGAACAAGGTGTTCCACCAGTACCTTGACAAGCTCGTAGTAATATTCATAGATGATATTCTTGTCTATTCGAATATACCAAAAAAGTACGAGAAGCATCTAAGGATTGTGCTAGAGACCCTTCGGAAGGAGAAGCTCTATGGGAAACTCTCAAAATATGAGTTCTTCCTGGATAAGGTAGAGTTCCTTAGGTATATGGTGACTGAAGATGGGATATCGGTGGATCCAAAGAAGATTATTGTTGTAGAGTCTTAGACCACTCCAAGTTCTGTTGCAGAGATTAGAAGCTTCTTAGGATTGGTTGGGTATTACAGAAAATTTGTGAAGGATTTTTCTCGGATCGCAGAGCCATTGACTAGACTCATTCAGAAGGATGTGTAGTTTGTGTGAACCAAAGAATGGCAGGCTGTATTTAATGAGCTAAAGAAGAGGTTGACCACATCGCCTGTTTTGACGGTGCCATCGGGGATGGGTGGATTTATCATTTATAGCGATGCTTCGAGGAAGGGCTTGGGATATATTCTATAGCATAACAAGAATATTGTGGCATATGCTTGTAGACAGGTGCGACCACATGAGAAAAACTATCCCATTCATGACTTGGAATTAGTAACGGTGATCTTCGCTCTAAAGCTGTAGGGACATTATCTGTACGGAGAGCGTGTGGAAATATACACTGACCATAAGAGCTTGAAGTACGTCTTTACACAGAAAGAGCTAAATATGAGACAGCACAAGTAGCTAGAATTGATAAAGGATTTTGATATTTTACTACAATATCATCCAGGAAAGGCTAACGTAGTTGTCGATGCCTTGAGGAGATATCTAATAGCGATGTACTTGACAATGGATCATTACTTATTAGCATACTTGGATAGCCTAGGCATCGAGGTTATTGTTTTAGAAGTGGAGACATAGATGATGGGCATGCAAATTCAGTCAGGGTTGATGGAGAAGATCCGAGAGACACAGTACCAGGATGAGGGTCTGCGAAGCCTCAGAGCCCAGGTCCAGGCAGGATTGATGGAGGACTTCGCTATTGCTGAGGATGGTTCACTAAGGCACGGGACTAGGTTATGTGTGCCTAGTGGGGACCTACGGGAAGAGATCATGTAGGAGGCTCATCGTTTCCAGTATTCTATACATCTGGGAGCTAACAAGATGTATAAGGACCTGAGGGAACACGTGTGGTGGTATGGGATGAAGCGAGAGGTAGCATGTTTTGTCTCCAGATTTTTAGTATGCCAACAGGTCAAAGTCGAGAGGCAGAGACCAGGAGAATTGCTACAACCACTACTGCTTCTTGAGTGGAAGTGGAAACATATCACGATGGATTTTGTTTTCGGACTTTCACGCACTCCAAGAGGGAAGGACGCGATTTAGGTCATTGTTGACAGGCTGACCAAATTAGCCCACTTTTTTTCTTTAAATTAGGATTGTCCACGGAGAAGCTTGCCGATTTATATGTGAGAGAGATAGTCAGGCAGTATAGAGTTTCAGTGAGCATCGTCTCTGATCGGGATAGCAGATTTATATCCCACTTTTGGAGGAGTTTGCAGGCTAGCTTGGGTACCTAATTCAAATTTAGCACTGCTTACCGCCCTCAGACGGATGGAAAGTCAGAGAGGACTATTCAGACCCTCGAGAATATGCTTCATACATGTGTACTAGATTTTGGTGGCTCATGGGAGGATCATCTTCACATGGCAGAGTTTGCATACAACAATAGCTATCATGCCAGTATCGAGATGTCTTCTTTCGAGGCTCTATACGGTAGAAGATGTTGGACTCCATTGTCTTGGGACGACGTAGTTGATGCTGCAGAAAAAGTAAAGCAGATTAGAGAGAGGCTTCGTGTGGCTCAGGATAGACAGAAGTAGTGGGCCGATAGCCGTTAGAGACCGTTAGAGTTTGGAGAATAAATTTATTTATTTAAATATCGACTACATTCTTAGATTATGCGTTAAGTTTCTGTTTTGGCATAGGTTGGCGACATAGTATTCTTGAGGATCTCTCCGACACATGGTACGATTTATTTCGGTGGAGGTGGAAAGCTTATTCCAAGATTAATCGAACCTTTCAGTATTCTGGAGAAGGTCGGGAAAGTAGCCTATCGACTAGCCTTGCCACCTACATTAGAAGGATTACACAACATGTTCCATGTAACCCAGCTGAGGCGATACGTGGCAGATCCTAGCCATATATTAGATGATTTGGAGCTTGAGGTTGGACCGAGTCTTCGCTATCCAGAGCAATCAGTGGAGATCCTAGATCACAGAGATAAAGAGCTTCGTAACCAAGTAATTCCCTTGGTTCGCGTCGCCTGGAGGCATCACTCTCCTGGTGAATCCATGTGGGAAAGAGAGGAGGAGATGTAAGAGCTTCCCCCTATCTTTTTTGCACCATGAGGTATTTTCCTTCTTGTACTTGTTCTGCCACAAATTTCGAGGATAAATTTTTTTTTAAGGGGGACAGACTTATAACCTCCATATCCTGAAATTCTAGCTTAATTGTTGTTATTAGGTTAATATGGGGCTATTGGAATTTTCCACAATATTTGGTTATTAAAACTAGTAACACTAATTTCCTAGAATTTTAAGAATTTATTTTAGTGCCAAACCTAATTAAAATTATCCCAAACATTGATTTTATGTTCTAAATAACTAAATATATTTTATAGAATTTTTTGTGATTTTTGTGATTATTTTTAGTATTTATTTTGAGTTATTTAGTCGAAAACTGCATTAAAAATTGTTTCAGATTATAAACTAAAAGGATTACCCAGTCAGCAGCCGTCGACCCCATGCGTCAGCCTCCGCAGCCAACATGGCGAGGCTCGCCTAGCAGTGACCCGCGGGTGCAGCTCGGGCTCCCGAGCAGAGCCGAGTCCGAATTCGACTCAGACTCGACCGAGCCAAGCCGGGCCAAATCGAGAATGTTCGATCCCGAGCGGGATTGCTCAGATTCTCGACACGTGGCACAGTGAACCACGGCTTCTCCCCCTACTGTATATATATATATATATATATATATATATATATATATATATATATATATATATATATATATATATATTGTAAATCTCCTGATTTTCAAGAATATTTAATTTAGAATTTTTCACAATTTTCTAAAATTTTTTGGGATTTTTCTGTGATTTTTCTGTAATTAAACTAAGGTGTTTTAATTATTAAATAATTTTTAAATAAGGTTTAATAATATTAAAATATTATAAAAATAATATTTTATGGTGTAAAATGAAAAACTAGACATAGGATAATTTTCTGGGAATTTATTGGACCCTGAACCTATTTTTAAAAGCCTTAAAAAAAACCCTATTTTTAAAATAACCAAATAAACCGTGTTGAACCGGGTTCAAACCGGGCTGAACCGGCCTGAACCCTGTTTAACCGAACCGGACCGCTCAGCTAGCGGGTCGGACCGGGTCTGCCCAAACCCGCACCCGCTCCGACCCGACCCGACCCGGGTGAATAGTGCAGCCCCAAACCTGAGCTGCCCCGACTCCTCGGTTCCTGCGGCGGCTGAACCGCCGTGGCGCTTTGCCTCCCCGACGTCGCTCCGGCTTCCCGTACCCGCCGCCTCATCACCTCCCGCACCGGCCGCCGCTTCGCTGCCCCGACCCATCGCTCCGCCTCCCGCACCGGCTGACCCTCGGCTTCCTCTCCGCCCTATAAAACCTCTCCGCCTCCCTCCGTCCCTGCCTTCGTCTTCTCCGGTGACCGCAGCCCTCAGCCCCAGCCCCCTCCACTCCCATCCACCCTCCGTCGGTCGACCCGCCTCAGTCGCCCCTCCTCCAGAACCCTCTCTCCGGTCCTCCGCAGACCAACAGCAGCTCCGGCCCGAGCCCTGCGCCGCCGTAGCCCGCCCGCTCCGGTGCGTCGCCGCCTCCGGCCGAGCCTCCCCCGCTGCCCCCGACCTCCCTCCGGCCCGCCTCCGGCCGCCAAGCTCCGGCCAGCAGCCAAACCCTAACCCTAGACACGACTCCGACTCAGATACCGGACACGTCGCAGACACGAGAAAACTTCGGTTTCTCGAGCCCTGTTCAGGTACCCGTTTCTCTCTGCTCATTTACCCATTTTTGATTCCGTCTGTTGCATCACGAACCCTGCGTGACCCCCTCGGTGTCCGTGCAATCCGCTTGGTGCATTGCGTCCTGTGGTGATCGCGAACCGCGATCCAAAAACAGGAAAATTAACGCCCTGTTTCACCCCGGAACTGAGTACGTCCCGCCAAACGGGACGACTTGGTCGCGTGCGGTCTTCACCGATACGTGCGCGTCGTTGATACGGACATACAAAATTTCGCAGAAGCTGATTCGGATGTGCGTGCACACCGAAATTAACGCGTATCCGTCGATAATGCCCCGTATCCAACCTTTCTGAATCTCGCTGTAACTTAGTGTACACACGTCGGATCGAGACGAAACTTGCGCCATCGGACTCGTAGCAATACGCTGGTCCTGTGAGCCAAGTTTGGTTCGATTCTGAGAACATTGACAAAATTGCGTGTCATGGGCCCCATAGGCTCCACTTGACGGGCGATTTTGAGAACGGCTCATCGGAATCCAATTCTGGAAGTTCTGTTAGGTTCGTATCATCGTTCCTGACCTGTTGACACTAAGTTTGACAGATTTGGAGACCTTTGACCCTGACGCATTTTTCGGTACAAAGCGGCCCACATTTGGACCCCGTTTTGCCCTTAAATGTCATTTTTGCCCCTGTGTCCAAATTGGACTCAAGGACAGGCGTTTCTAGCTGATTAATATTTTCTGGATCTGATGGTGATATTTATTTCAGCAACCGGAGTACTCCCTGCAAATCCCGCTGAGACCAGAGCTACAGTTGGAGCCAGAACCCCAGGCAAGTATACCTTGCCAAATCCTGCAGTTCTGCTACTTATTTCCTTGACTTATTTTTATATTGTCGTGGAAGATACATTGCCAACTCTTGTACATTTATTGCATGCTTTCCTTTTCAGTTGTTACTTTTTCGTCATATATAGTTCTTGATGCATTTTGATTTATTCCTGCTGCTCTAGTCTTATTTTCTCGTTATACGTGCATGTACATTATTTGCTCTTTTCCTTGAATCACTATTTGTTCCATAGACATATTGTGATGGTATATGTTTACTCTACGTTCCTTGAGTTGACTCGATTGATTTCTTTAGTTTCTAGATGATTGATATTAGGCATTGACTACACTTGAGCATTCTCGATTGTGAGTACCCATTGGGCTGCAAAAGAGACTTGTTCATTTGACTACATCATTCGTGAGCTCCCATTGGGCTGTGAAAGAGCCATACTATAGACTGGGAGTCCCCATTGGCCTACTTTCTATAGGACCGTGATCTCCCATTGAGTTACGGTTATCCCGATTGCTTGTAGTCATGTTTGATAGCATCATTGGCATGCCACCGTCTTAGATGTAGAAATTTCTTGTGGCTTATATGCTTCCCTTGTGTTTAATCTCTGGTCTATCTTGCATGTTCATTTACTGTACTTTGGCTCGTATTCTTTTGTATCTTGTTACGTCCCGCTGAGAACGTGGTTTTGTTCTCCAGATTTAGCAGACGAGGAGTACCCGCAACTTTACGGACCGACACCAGATGAGGGTACGATAGCAGTTGATGGCCCTGCTTATACTTAGTTACTTTCTAGCATGTTTTAGTTATATTTCCTTGTCTCTATTTTTCCATTTATCGGTAGTGGATTTGTCTCCACCCGACTTAGTATTATTTCTTGTTGGATATTCGACAGTATCTTTACTTTCAGCATTTATTCCAGTTTTGTTTTTAGTTCATACTGTTATGTGGATGAGATTAGTAAACCCTGAACATTGTAATACAGCTTAAGTATGCCCCGATGGATCCATTAAATTGGGTTTGTCCATCGGTGCATGCTGCTGGCCATTATCACGTGTTCAGTCCCTCGATATTTTGGGACTGGGGCGTGACATGGTTTTTGTGGTGGCCCATGCAGGTCAACGACTAAATTGTTTGGTTTCAACTTAGGGACCGAACAGGCCTGCAATAAGATAGGATAAGTTTTAGGATCTCATCCACTTGCTTGAATCGTTCTTGATATCTATGTCGAATTTGAATCAATATTTTGACTTGCATCTTGCCTTGATTCCTGTGCATCTCTTATAGTTTATTTTGATGCAGAGCAATGGATTCACCAGCACGCGACGAGACTCCCACAAGAACACCATAAGTTGCAGATGTCACCTATGACGATGAAGTGACACCAGTTGGTGGAGGTCAACCAGAACAACAAAACAGTCAAGATACCTCAAGAGATCGGCAAGACGATATTCCACCTCCGTTGCAATTTACTCCACCAATGCCTGTAATTCCACAAGGGCAAGCTATAGACGGGCAACAGATGTTTCAAATGATCTACACAATGATGCAAGCTCAACAGCAGATTCAACAAAAGACTTTGAGTCGCAGCCTAGCACTTGTACTGGAGCAGGCAAATCTACCAACTCGACGGCAACCGATGGGCTCTATTACCGATTTCCGTCAGCTGAAGCCCCGTACCTTCTCAGGCAAGGAGGAGCCCACAGAAGTTCATGAGTGGCTCACCAACACTCAACACCAATTAGAAGCAGCTGAACTTCCAAGGGAACGTTGGATGACTGCCGTTAGAATGCAATTGACGGACAATGCTCATCACTGGTGGCTATCCGAGGAGACGCGGCTCGGACCAGACCGAGTCACTTGGGAAGAGTTTTTTAGACTCTTTCAGGAGATGTACATTCCGGCTATCGCTCGATCAGAACTTCGGGACAAGTTTAATCGTCTCACTCAAGACAGTATGACAGTAGAAGAGTACAACGCGAAATTCATTCGTCTAAGTCGCTTCGCCCCAACCTTGATTCCGACAGAAGAAGAGAAGGCGGGGAAGTTCTTCGACGGACTAAACATTGAGCTATAGAAACTAATTGGATCCGTTGCTCCTACATCCTACCCGTACGTCCTTGCTGCAGCCCGACGCATGAAGCGCGTCACCAGAAGAGAGACCAGTCTGAAGCGATCGTCCACATCAGCACCAGCCAGAGCACCACAGGAAGAAGTTGCAAAGAGACCTCACGTGCACCAGCCACCAGAAGCATCTCCACAAGTACTACATGTCTGTCCATATTATCGCAGGCGAGGCCATATTAAGGACCAGTGCAGACGCAAAAAGAGATTATGTTTAGTTTGCGGATCCAGTCAGCATTTATTGAGGGAATGCCCTGAGCGTCGAGAAAGAGCACAAACGGTTAACCAACAAGCTCTACCAGCACCAGGAGGGTATCAACCAAGGCCACCCTTGGCACCTCGAGCAGCACTCTTCCAGCAGGCCCAGCAACAACAGAGGGCACCACCTCAAGGACGCGGACAAGCTTTTGCGATGACTTTGGAGGACGTGCAGATGCATGGAGTAGTTAATGCGCGTAAGTGATTCGTAGCTATCTCGTTTCTAGTATTGCTATAGTTCGTGCCTGCTGGTTCGTGACCCTAGACTTAACCTGATAGTTTTAACTTGCTAATAATAGATAATCTAGTGATAACCTAGTAATTTTGAACTTGTTAAATAACCTAGAATGTTTTATAACTAATAACCTGATATGTTTTTGAAAAGATAACCTGGTTTTCTAAAAACTGTAATTTTCTAAATTTCCTTCATCCGGGAAATTTTATAACTTCCATCACTTAGGGAAATGATTTTCCCTATGTGTTATTCTTACACCCTCAACTTTGATATTAATGTGCCTCGAACAATGTTTACAACCGTGTCATCTCTGTTGATCGGTTATTCTTTGATTGCGAGGACGCAATCCTCTTAAGGGGGATAGATTGTAAATCCCCTGATTTTCAAGAATTTTTAATTTAGAATTTTTTACAATTTTCTGGAATTTTCTGAGATTTTTCTGTAATTAAAGTAAGGTGTTTTAATTATTAAATAATTTTTAAATAAGGTTTAATAATATTAAAATATTATGAAAATAATATTTTATGGTGTAAAATTAAAAACTAGACATAGGATAAATTTTCGAGAATTTATTGGACCCCGAACCTATTTTTAAAAGCCTTAAAAAAACCCTATTTTTAAAATAACCAAATAAACCGGGTTGAACCGGGTTCAAACCGGGCTGAACCGGCCTGAACTCGGTATAACCGAACCGGACCGCTCAGCTAGCGGGTCGGGCCGGGTCTGCCCAAAATCGCACCCGCTCCGACCCGACCCGACCCGGGTGAACAGTGCACCCCCAAACCTGAGCTGCCCCGACCCCTCGGTTCCTCCGGCGGCTGAACCCCCGTGGCGCTTCGCCTCCCCGGCGTCGCTCCGGCTTCCCGCACCCGCCGCCTCATCACCTCCCGCACCGGCCGCCGCTTCGCTGCCCTGACCCATCGCTCCGCCTCCCGCACCGGCTGACCCTCGGCCTTCTCTCCGCCCTATAAAACCTCTCCGCCTCCCTCCGCCCCTGCCTTCGTCTTCTCCAGTGACCGCAGCCCTCAGCCCCAGCCACCTCCACTCCCAGCCACCCTCCGCCGAACGATCCGCCTCAGTCGCCCCTCCTCCAGAACCCTCTCCCCGGTCCTCCGCAGCCCAGCAGCAGCTCTGGCCCGAGCCCTCCGCCGCCGTAGCCCGCCCGCTCCGGTGCGCCGCCGCCTCCGGCAGAGCCTCCCCCGCTGCCCCCGAACTCCCTCCGGCCCGCCTCCTGCCGCCAAGCTCCGGCCAGCAGCCAAACCCTAACCCTAGACATGACTCCGACTCAGACACCGGACACATCGCGGACACGAGAAAACTTCGGTTTCTCGAGCCCTGTTCAGGTACCCGTTTCTCTCTGCTCGTTTACCCGTTTTTTATTCCGTCTGTGGCATCGCGAACCCTGCGTGACCCCCTCGGTGCCCGTGCAACCCGCTCGGTGCATCGCGTCCTGTGGTGATCGCAAACCGCGATCCAAAAATAGGAAAATTAACGCCCTGTTTCACCCCGGAACTGAGTACGCCCCGCCAAACGGGACGACTTGGTCGCGTGCGGTCTTCACCGATACATGCGCGTCATTGATACGGATGTGCAGGATTTCACAGAAGCTGATTCGAATGTGCGTGCACACCGAAATCAACGCGTATCCGTCGATAACGCCCCGTATCTGACCTTTCTGAATCTCGCTGTAACTTAGTGTACACACGATGGACGAGACGAAACTTGTGCCATCAGACTCGTAGCAATACGCTGGTCCTGTGAGCCAAGTTTGGTTCGATTCTGAGAACGTTGACAAAATTACGTGTCGTGGGCCCACAAGCTCCACTTGACGGGCGATTTTGAGAACGGCTCATCGGAATCCAATTCTGGAAGTTCCGTTGGGTTCGTATCATCGTTCCTGACCTGTTGACACTAAGTTTGACAGATTTGGAGAACTTTGACCCTGACGCATTTTTTGGTACAAAGCGGCCCACATTTGGACCCCGTTTTGCCCTGAAATATCATTTTTGCCCCTGTATCCAAATTGGACTCAAGGATAGGCGTTTCTAGCTGATTAATATTTTCTGGATCTTATGGTGATATTTATTTCAGCAACCGGAGTACTCCCTGCAAATCCCGCTGAGACCAGAGCTACAGTTTGAGCCAGAACCCCAGGCAAGTATACCTTGCCAAATCCTGCAGTTCTGCTACTTATTTCCTTGACTTATTTTTACATTGTCGTACAAGATACATTGCCAACTCTTGTACATTTGTTGCATGCTTTCCTTTTCAGTTGTTACTTTCTTGTCATATATAGTTCTTGATGCGTTTTGATTTATTCCTGCTGCTCTAGTCTTATTTTCTCGTTATACGTGCATGTACATTATTTGCTCTTTTCCTTGAATCACTATTTATTCCATAGACATATTGTGATGGTATATGTTTACTCTACGTTCCTTGAGTTGACTCGATTGATTTCTTTAGTTTCTCGATGATTGATATTAAGCATTGACTACACTTGAGCATTCTCGATTGTGAGTACCCATTGTGCTGCAAAAGAGACTTGTTCATTTGACTACCTCATTCGTGAGCTCCCATTGGACTGCGAAAGAGCCATACTATAGACTGGGAGTCCCCATTGGCCTACTTTCTATAGGACCGTGATCTCCCATTGAGTTGCGGTTATCCCGATTGCTTGTAGTCATGTTTGATAGCATCATTGGCATGCCACCGTCTTATATGTAGAAATTTATTGTGGCTTATATGCTTCCCTTGTGTTTAATCTCTGGTCTATCTTGCATGTTTATTTACTGTACTTTGGCACGTATTCTTTTGTATCTTGTTACGTCCCGCTGAGGACCTGGTTTTGTTCTCCAGATTTAGCAGACGAGGAGTACCCGCGACTTTACGGACCGACACCAGATGAGGGTACGATAGCAGTTGATGGCCCTGCTTATACTTAGTTACTTTCTAGCATGTTTTAGTTATATTTCCTTGTCTCTATTTTTCCATTTATCGGTAGTGGATTTGTCTCCACCCGACTTAGTATTATTTCTTGTTGGATATTCGACAGTATCTTTACTTTTAGCATTTATTTCAGTTTTGTTTTTAGTTCATGCTGTTATGTGGATGAGATTAGTAAACCCTGAACATTGTAATACAGCTTAAGTATGCCCCGATGGATCCATTAAATTGGGTTTGTCCATCGGTGTATGCTGCTGGCCATTAGCACGTGTTCAGTCCCTCGATATTTTGGGACTGGGGCGTGACATATATATATAGTTATATATATAGTTATAGTTATAGTTTAGGTTTTCGTCTTTTCTGCCGAATTAATTTGAGAGAGAGAGAGAAGGGGTTGGGGGATTGTCATCTAGGATTCTTTGATCTTCCAAAAGTCATTACAGATAGCTCTGGAATCCAAACGCATCCAAATTTCTTGCGTTAGAACCGTATTGAGGTTAGTTTCTAAATATATAATTTGTTTCACAAAATTTAGAGTATTAAATTCTAAAAAATTCGTAGAGCACAGTATGTCCGAAAGTAGATGCGTCTCGGTGTTTTTGCTATTTCGGGAGAACCAGGGATCCGAATCATGAACTGTTTGAAGTTTCAGAAAGCTAACATCGATACCGTATACATATGTTTTTCCCAGAATTTAATTCTTATTATTTATATGATGTTAATTCTGTAGAACTTCTAGGTTAGCAATCAACCATCGTTGCACAATACAATTTTGTATGTCCAATAGTTTCCAAACGAATTCAAATCCGGATGGGCCGTAAATTCTAGCATGTTAGTGATGCTGAAATCTACTAAAAATTATGATTAAAAGTTGAGTTTGTATCGGTTGACTCTTCGGTTAACATATTGCCTCAATTTGCATGCCATGAGTCACGAGTTGATAAAATCGGATTCTTTGGACAAAATTTAGGAATTTACCTAAAAATTTAGAATAAAAAAATAAAAATAAGATTTAGTGTAATTATTCCAGAATTAAATAAATTAGAATAAATTATCTTTTCACATGGTAACATATTAAACGTAGGATTTGGACTCTGAATTGGGACATGATCCAACCACAGCTAAGGACCACAGGTGAGTACATTTCTATGATTACTTTCAGTGCTTGATAGTCTCTATAATGCATGCTTAGTATTAATTATTTAATTCTTGATACTTGTTACATGGATTAGTATGATGGATTCTTGTTATGAGATACGTGACTGCTCTGGATTATTGTTATTTCTTTGTAACTAGTTCGGAATCCATGTTGTACTCGTGGGGAGAAAAAATACTTAGTAGACATGTGAACTACCCTTTCCATCCTATGATCTTACTGGAATAATAGCAGTCATGCACGACACGTGTGGTTTGCCGAATTTTATCCTTAGTAATTCACATGTCAACATGGTATTTCAAATTACGTAGGGTAGTTTATTCCTATCTGTTCTTCTATACATTGCAGTTATTTCCTATATTGCTTGGAGATATTTTACTACATCTTTGCCATGAAAGGACTTCAGCATTTAGTTATTCTGGTTGCCTTATTGTTATTTTATTTTTTTTCTATCATATATTATTTACTATTTATTGTCTTATAGCTTCTACCATGTGTTGGAACTGTTTTTACTGTGATGTACTCGTTCCTTTCCTGACTGGATAACCATATTTTAGGTGACTACGATGAGGATGCGATCCCTACACATTATGAACCATATGCTAGCAACATAACTGAGCCTGATCTTGCCCTTCAGGAGGATCATGGAGAGTTAGCAGCTCAGACACCGTCTACGATGGAGTAGTTTAGTAGAGTAGTAGTTTTGTTAGTTATTTTGGACCGAATTGTTCTTCGACAATTTTTTTAGAGTATTTTGAATATTGTTCCTTGGATATTTAGTCATTTTTGGAAGAGTTCTTGGACCCGCATCGAGACTATTATTTATTTATTATCTCTGGTGTATTCATTTAATCTAGTGCCTGTGATTGAGTATAGTATGGATATGTATATATATGTTATGGGTTGTAGATTATACTTGTGTCTTATTGTACATCGTTTTACCATCGACACTGCAGCATAGGCTGGACGTACTCATGACTCATGCCCAAATCCAGGGTGCAGGTCGTGACAGTGGATCTTAGAAAAATCACATTCACTTGGTGGAATTATCGTATAACAATAGTTATCAGGCCAATATTCAGATGGCATATTTTGAAGCATTGTACGACAGGAAGTATAGATCACTGGGACGACATTGGTGAGCGGAAGATGTTAGGCCCTAAAATGATCACACAGACAGTAGAAGTTGTCAGGAAGATCAGAGAGGGACTTCAGGTTGCGCAAGATCGACATCGTCATTGGACAGATCAGCATCGTAGACCGATAGAGTTTTGTATTGAAGACTACGTATTTTTGTGAATTTTGCCTAGCCGTGGAGTCATTAGATTCAGAGTTTGAGCGAAGCTTAGTCTGTGATACATTGGGCCGTTCGATATTCTCGATCGGGTAGGTGATGTGGCATACGTTGGTCTACGTGAGGTGCACGATATATTTTATGTATATCAGTTGCGTAGGTATGTCCCAAATTTGAGTCATATCCTCGACCATTCTGAATTAGTCGTTGGTACCGACTTATCTTACGAGGAGCAACCAGTATCCATTCTGGATCGAAGAGAGAAGGTACTCAAGAACCGGACTATTTCTCTTGTTCGAGTTGCCTGGGAACATCACACTCTTGGAGAATCGACATGGGAGCACGATGACGATATTCGATCTCGTTACCCGTATATGTTCGATTCATAAGGTATATTCTACCTTATGCCTTTGTATCAAGATTTTATGATCAGGTGATCACCTATTAGTTGTGATGATATTGCTTGCATGTGTAGCTTTACTAGTAGGATTATATCATGCTTGTCCTGACTTCTCTAGCTTACTTGGATTCGAATTTCGAGAAAAAAAATTCTAATGTAGATAGAGATGTCACTCCCCGTTCCCGATATACGTATTTGGAACATATTTTATTTAGCATGGTTGCATGTGCATGGAGACTAGACTCATTCTTTGGTTTAACCTAGTTCATGGTTCATTTTGTGGGTTGGTTCAAGTCATGAGAACCCTTGGTTCAACACTCAACTCCACCATATATAAGCCAACCTCTCATTCTCTCTCTTCATTCCTTTATTTTCTTTTTCTCTCTTGTGTTTTCTCTCCTATTTTTATAGGCAAGTACACCTAGCAGTAGAAATAGAGAAATCATTTTTATTAATTGATTATTATGTTCTTTGCATAATTTTAAACACTTTTAGAACTTAGAATTTTTGGATTTGGTGGATGGAATTGAGTAGATCAACATTTTTAAGTTAGGGTTTCCATTGGTGCTATAAGTTTTTCTTGGTTTTGATCTATTAAACATGTATTTTTGAAAACCAATTTTTACTACAAGATAGAGCTTTTAATTTCAAGCGTTTTGGTTTACTTGATTTGGACTTAAAATGAGGATTTTATGGTCAAAATATATTTTTGATTTTTAGAGCTTTTTTGCCTTGATTGAACCTGTTGTTGGAGAAGATGAAGTTTACATGCGGCCAGCGAGCTATGCGACTGAAGTGCTATGCGGATGAGAGTTATATGCGACCTGAGAGGGTTATGCGGCCTGAACTCTTTGTCGCATACTGACAGCATGCGTCTATCTTGTTGGAAGCTTGACTGCTTATTTACACAAGTGTCCTTGAACTCCTTGTGTTTTCACTCATTGAATGAATGAGAAATTCGCTAAGTTCAAAGAGCATTTGCGGCTGAGTGACCTTATGCGGAGAGCAGAGCATGCGGCCACCTTTCTTGGACGCAAGACTCTGAATCGTTGGTACTTATTTCTTTGACTTTGTCATTTCTCTCTGACACACTTTATTGAATTGCCACATCAGTCACATCAACCACTTTATGTCACTTCACTGATACTTCATTTATTGGCTGTCACTTTAACACTTGTCCCAAGGAGTAAACTTTAACCGTGAACATGCGGCCCTGACTTCATATGCGGCCAAGTGGTCCATGCGGCCCTGACTTCAAATGTGGCCAGGACTTCCCCTGCGGCCTAGAGACATATGCGGCTAGGATTTTTCATGTGGCCTTGATTGTTGATTGAATGTTTATGATTTATATTTGGGTTAATGCTTGCGTTATGATTCTAAGAAAGAATAGATTTAGTAACCAGACCTCATGCCAGACATGACCATAAGCTAAGATTGGCTATGAACATGACATGAGTTGAACTGAGATTTCAGTATGAACCAGACTAAGTAGATAGTGACTAACCAGCTATGTGCAT
Organism: Iris macrosiphon; assembly: GCA_036927795.1. Lineage (NCBI taxonomy): Eukaryota > Viridiplantae > Streptophyta > Magnoliopsida > Asparagales > Iridaceae > Iris > Iris macrosiphon. Next base: position 136,078,056 of record JAYESA010000006.1, read on the forward strand.
GACATAAGCTTCGTGTTACAATGTGATCTTGATTTATGTGATCCAATGTATAATTGGTAATTGGACTCGAATACTGTATCCTTGCTGATACAAATTATTGTCTGAAAGTGTATATGATCGGATGTCTGCACATACTGTGTCACGTGTTAAGTGATTTATATTTGGATTGTGCATCGAGAATACCTCCAAATTTCTCAATGCGTGATATTATAAATATATATTCTTTTCCTAGCATGGGCATGATATGCGAGCCAACTACCAAAGCATGGCTAGGATATTTATTGACTGAATGTTGCATACACGCTCGGGTGAATCCAGATTAAACTTTCATGGATTCATATCTAGCGTGCCCATACTTTGTATGACATCTTAAGAGAAATTCTCATGTGACGACGTCTTGAGATTTCGAACACAATATAGGGCTAATTAGGTAGCTAAAAGTGGTAGTAACATTTGGAGGGAACGGTATCCCGAGATTATGCCAATGAACCTTTCCACAGAGATTCATTCTAAGTGCGCTGTGGGTTGGCCACCACAGATACTGTATATCATCTGCCTTAGTGGAGTGTAGTATCTGACCTATTATAAATAATACCGAGACACTGTTTCACCATAGGAACATTGGAACATCTAATATCGTATTTTTAGTGCAGTGGCCCCACGAAAAATTGGTGCATCATGCAAGTGCATGTATATTGCTTAATTGGCTCGGTTAGCTCATGTTCGACACTAGCATGATCTGAGAATACCTATTATTCATTATTTTTGGGATAACCTCAGACTCCACAAAATAGCAAGTCGTACAAGTGTTTGGCCGATATAAGAAAATGGACTTGGTTGTGATTGTATTATTCGGTTAGTAGCCTAGGGAAATGGACTATCATAGTGTGATGGTTCAATCCTTGTTCTTGTTTGGTTGTAGGGTTGGACCTTTGCGCTAGGATATGCCATAGACCTAAGTTACGACACTGAACCTATGTATTATTATAATTATTTCTTGGGTTTTTATTTCTCCATTTCGTGCTTCCTTTGTGGGATATGCTATTTGGGGTCTAACCCCACTGGTTTTGCATTGCCAGGTTTTGAGCCAGCACTCGAGGATCCAGTGTACTATCCCCCAACTCATGGCACGTACCAGAAACATGGTCGCAGAGGATAACGAGTGGGTTTTCTTCTTCCCTGCTCGTCATTGTACATTTACTTCTTTCGGACGTTTAGCCACCGGCATCTATTAGCCGACACGTATGGACATTAGTCTCCTTACATTATTGTATTAAATCAGACTGCAAGTGATCACTGTCATATACTTTTGATACTCTGCCAGCTTCTTATTTTACACCGCTGGTCTCTAGAATATTTTGAGAAAGCATTTGGGACACCTTATTGCTTTATCATACATGCTCTATGTTTAATGTTTCTTGTTTGAATGATTGAGACATAGAAGTTCTTGACCATAGGAGACTTGATTGTAGCATGCACCCCCTTGTCTTATTACAGCCATGATCATCGTACGACGTTTAGTACCTTGTACGAGGTAGCTGGTCAAGTTTGTCTCCGTATTTTGATACTGGGCGTGATAAACGCAGATGACGAAATTCTGAAAAAAATGAATTTTTTATTTACTTTTGACATTTTTGCCAACCTGGCTTTGTCAAAATTTTGCCAACTCGTTTGGCAAAAATATTAAAATTTTGGTTTTTTTTTATTTGGATTTTATTTGGTTTATTTCGTTTGGTTTTGTGTGTGTTTGTTATGGGTTTTATTTGGTTTATTTTGTTTTGGTTTGGGTTTTGTTATATAGGTTTTGGTTTTAGTTTTACACTACTAGAAAGAGCGGGATTAGCGACGTATTTTAGCGACGTCAAAATAAACGTCGCTAATAATTATAAATTAGCGAATCCTGATAAAAACGTCGCTAGACGTCGCTAAATGGCGACATTTAGCGACGTTTAGCGACTTTTATTAAGATTTTAAAAGATAAGTCGCTATAAGTTCAATTAAGGTCGCTAAACGTCGCTAATATGTCTAATTTAGCGACGTTTAGCGACGTATATAGCGACCTTTATATTAAAAATATTTAGCAAAGTGTTTAGCGACGTCCTTGACGTCGCTAAAATATAATTTAGCGACGTTTTTATTAGACGTCGCTAAACGTCGCTAAAATTTGGTTAATTAGGGCTCGGTTTCATTTTTCCCCATCTGTTGAAATTTTGATTCGAAAAAAAATTCCCCCCCCCCGCTCCGTCGACCGGCTCTCCACCGCGACTACTCCGGTAAACCCCACTCTCTCTCTCTCTCTCTCTCTCTCTCTCTCTCTCTCTCTCTCTCTCTCTTTCTCTCTCTCTCACAGGACACATGTGACATTGACACAAACACGACACACACACAGACACTGACACAGACACAGACACGGCACACACACACACTGACACAGACACTGTTCAGGACGTAGGGTTAGGGTTAGGTTTTTTGACATGGGGTTAGGATTAGGGTTAGGGTTAGGGTTAGGGCCGACTGAGCAGTAGCTCCCTGGAACCTACTGTAAGTTGCAGATGTTAGGATTAGTGATGTGTTCAGCTAAGGGATGTATGCAACTGTGTACAGTGCACTAGAAGAAGTAGGCAGTGATTAGCTTTAGGTAGTATTATGCAAGTGTGTGAGTTGGAGAAGTGTGTCAGTGAGGGATAGTGTCAAGTTAAGTGGGTAGTATAGATATTAGAATATAAGCTAATGTAAAGTTATGATACAAGATATTGGTTGAGGTATGGGTATTTGTTAATCAAGTATCTCAAGAAACTTAGTTTATGAGCTTAGGATACTAAGGGTGTAACCAAGTAGGTATCTCCAGTACTTGGGTGTGTGTTAAGCTAGTAGTAAAGTGGTATTAAGATATTATTTGGGTAATGTTATATATATATATATATATATATATATATATATATATATACTGCATTTCCCATAACGGACACTGACACAGACACAGACACGGCACACACACACACACACTGACAATTTTGCTAGTACGGTTAAGTTAGGAAGTTAGGTGATAAACTATTGTATGTAATGATTTATATGATACACACTATCAATTTTGCAGAAGTTTCTAGAAATGGATATGAATTACTATTTGCGTCATCGTTCGTGGATGTACAACCGTCATCCTGATGACATGTGCGGTGTGCGAGATAAATTCATTGAGGGTGTACAGCAGTTCCTGCAGTTCGCCAAGGCATTCCCTCAGTACATGGACGGTACTAAAATTAAGTGTCCGTGTGTGAGATATCGCAACAGAAAATATCATCCAGAAGTGGAAGTTACATATCATTTATACTCGAAGGGCTTTACGCCGAATTACTATCAGTGGACCGCGCACGGAGAAGTTGTATCTCTAGCATCGGAGTCGGAGCCCTATGTGGAGCCGTATATGGATGTCCAAGACCACGATGCTTACGACGACGGGTTGGTGAACATGGTTTATGATGCGGCGGGGCCTAGTTTTAATCCTGACAATTATGATACGGCGGGACCTAGTTTCAATCCGGACAATTATGATGCAGCTGAGGAGGCACCGAGTGCCGATGCTGCAAAGTTTATGGAGTTGCTTGAGAATGCAAGGACTCTACTATATCCTGATTGTGAGGATCATTCACCGTTGGAGGTGGTTACAAGATTATTGAGCATCAAGTCCGATTTTAACATGTCGTAAGAATGCTATAATCGACTGCTCGATTTGATTATAGAGATCTTGCCCGAGGGTACAAAGTTGCCTAAAGACTTCTATCGATCTAAGAGGATGGTGAGATCGCTTTGGATGGGATACGAGAAAATAGATGCATGTCGCAACGGGTGCATGTTGTACTACAAAGACGACAAGGATGAAGATGCGTGCAGATTCTGTGGTACTGATCGCTACAAGGCCACTGTTAGAGGAAAGTCTGTCGGTTCAAGGAAGCCTACCGATTAGATGCACTACTTGCCTTTGACGCCGCGGTTGCAGCGGTTGTTTATGGTTAAGGAGACTGCAGAAAACATGAGTTGGCACAGGCAAAAACAGATCGAAGGAGTATTGGATCATCCATCCGATGGAGAAGCATAGAAGCACTTTGATCGAGAGTATCCACATTTTGCCGAGGAAGCGCATAATGTCAGATTGGGGCTCTGCTCTGACGGTTTTACCCCATTCGGACTTTCGGGCTCCCAGTATTCGTGTTGGCCTGTGATCGTCACTCCGTACAATCTACCGTCTTGGATGTGCATGAAGACTCCGTATATGTTCCTAACCGTTATTATCCAGGGTCCGAACAATCCGAAGAGGAACATCGATGTGTATTTACAGCCTTTGATAGATGAGTTGAATCAGCTGTGGAAAGTAGGTGCCAACACGTACGATATTTCTAGGAAGCAGAATTTTCAGATGAGGGCAGCACTTATGTGGACCATCAACGACTTTCCGGCCTATGGAATGTTATCGGGATGGAGCACCCATGGTCGTCTCTCATGTCCGTATTGCATGGACCGTTCTCAGGCTTTTCGTTTGAAACATGGAGGCAAACCGTGCTTCTTCGATTGTCATCGATAATTTTTGCCGAAGGATTATCCGTACCGGAGGAATCGGAATGCTTTTCGTACGGGAGTTGTGGAGAAGGCCAATCCACCGTCAAGGTGGCCCAGATGCACGATATGGGAAGAGGTAAAAGATTTACTAAGTGCTATCGAAGAGCCTGCTAAGGGATACAAGTGTGACGGATTTGGTCGCACCCATAACTGGACGAAGAGGAGTATATTCTGGGATCTGCTATATTGGAGCACCAATCTGATCAGACATAACCTTGATGTCATGCATATCAAGAAGAATGTGTTTGATAACATAATTAATACTGTAATGGATGTAAAGGGGAAGACGAAAGATAATCCGAAGGCCAGGTTGGACTTAGAAGACATATGTAGAAGTCCTGCATTGCATTTGATAGAGGAGGGGAATGGAAAGTTAAAGCAATCAAAGTCAGTTTTCTCACTGGATAAAGAGGATAAAGGTAGACTTTGTAGGTGGATTCAGGGTCTAAAGTTTCCAGACGGGTACGTGTCGAAGTTGAGAAGATGCGTCGACCTCAAGGAGAACAAACTAGTAGGTATGAAGAGCCACGATTGTCACGTATTCATGGAGAGGTTAATTCCAATTGCATTTCGGAAATTCTTACCGTAGGTCGTTTGGGACCCATTGACAGAGCTGAGCATATTCTTCAAAGATCTTTGTTGTACTAAGTTGCTCGTCGATCGTCTAGAAAAGCAAGAGAGGGACATTGCGGTAACACTATGTAAGCTCGAGAAGGTGTTTCCTCCAGGATTCTTCGACTCTATGGAGCATTTGCCAATTCATCTTTCCTATGAGGCACGTGTTGGTGGTCCTGTCGGTTATCGGTGGATGTACCCCTTCGAGCGTCATCTGAATCACCTAAAGAGAAAGGTGAAAAATAAGGCACGGGTTGAAGGATCTATTTGTGAAGCTTATATTTTCGAGGAGATTACAAACTTTTGCTCGACGTATTTCAAACCGCATGTTGCTACTAATAGGACGAAAGCTCCCAGAAACGACGACGCATATCAGGAATCTAATGATGTAATACTCAAAGTATTCAATGCATCCGGAAAGCCTTCAGGAAAAATGAAGAAGAGATATTTGAATGACGATGAGCTAAGGGCTGCTCAATTGTATATATTACTCAATTGCGACGAGGATGAAGTGGAGAAGCTAGAGGGGTAAGTAATTAATACGTCCATGTTTACATCATCTCAATGTAATAGTATAAGATACTATTATGCTACTAATCAGCAGTTGCTTCATTGTTTTTCAGCACATATAATGATGAGTTGAGGTCGGTTAGACCCTACATAACAGACGAAGAAGTAGAACAAGATATGAGATGCCATTTTCCTTCTTGGTTGAGCGCATATATAAGATACTTGGTAATTACTTTTTATTTCTGCACTTGCAAAACAAATAACTTACTATCGCTACTTTGGTATTTAGGTCGATCGTCTAATATCACCCGAGAATGAATCTATTAGGACTCTAGCCAAGGGACCAATTACTGCCGTAAAAATATGGCCAAGTTTCTGTGTGAATGGGTTCAGGTTCAAGTCAACAAATACTCCTATCAGAGACAGCTTTCTGGATCTTGATTCCACGAAAAATAGTGGTTTGTGTATCAAATCTTCAAACTACAAAGACGTCAATCCGGGCAATGATTTTTTTGGCATCTTACGAGAGATTGTGGAGTTGACATATAATTTTGGCACAGAACCTGCTAATATCGTGCTATTTAGGTGTGAATGGTTCGATCCGATTCAAGATCAAGGTTGGAAAATTGACAAGCATGGCCTTGTGGATATAAACTACAAGCGTAGATATCAAGGCTACGAACCATTTGTCCTATCAAGTCAGGCTCAGCTCGTGTACTTCATAACTTATCCTAGACGGGGGACAGCGAGGTCGGATTGGTGGGCAGTATGCAAGACTAAAGCTAGAAATACCTTTGACATTGACGAAATAGCTTATCAGGAGGACGATCTACCTCTTGTAACAAATATTGTAGATGTGGACTCAACGGAAGTTACTCATTACAAGAGTAATAATGTAGAAGATGTAGAATTATCCGAAGAGGACGACGAAGTAGATGAAAGTGAAGACGAGGAAGAGGAAGAGCAGGACGATTGAAGGCGAACAAGATGAATTTTCTGAAGATGATTGAAATTAAAAAATATGGCATGTAGAATGTAACTATATTATGACTGTAGAATATAGATCAATGTTGGAAAATTGACAAAGTAGATGTACCCATTAACGAATATATGTATTATATTTTGACTGTATAATGCTTTGAGATATGTATCACATTTCGACTGTAGAATGTAGTATATATTTGTGTTTCTCTATATTCATCATATGTTGTTATCAGATATGACAGGACGACGCGGAGGATTCGGCAGGTCCCGAGGTAGACCGAGTGCCACTCCGGTACTGCCTACTGTTGGTTCCGGATTATCATCGCCCAGTACTCCAGTATATCGATCAGTCACATCTCCGACTGTTGGGATGAGTAGTTCCTGGCGTGATAGTACACCCTCGTCCAGCGTTCCTCCTGCTGACGGAACCATGGGGACAGATGAGCATGTCGAGGAGGTCGTGCCCACGTTGTCCCAGCATCAGCAAGATCTTCCATGTGCACCTCCGGAGGAGACGAGGACAGAGATTTGGGCCGACGGTACAAAGTAAGTCAATTAGATGGTTTAGTATATATTTGTGTTTCTCTTTATTCATCGTATATTGACCGGCTCAGTAATCTAAATTATTATCTCTGTATAGATATCGTCCATCGTCGGTTCAGAGACACCTGGGCCAATTTCTGATGAACAACTACGGTGGCCCTTGGATCAACTACTCTGAGGCTCCGGAGGAGAGAAAGGCGTTCTGGTTTGCGCACTTCCAGGTAAAGTATATTAAATAAATCCTCTAATTTATGCATATTATATAACTTATTCGTGCTGCTAACTTAATAAATTATTTATTGTAGCAAACGTATTTTTATCCTCCGTACTGGGCCGAGTTGATCGAGCGGCTCTTTCCTACCGTTGCCGTCAAGCTTATCTGAGATGCTCTGGATGACCAGAAGGCTCGTGATCATGCTGGAAAACCGATCCAAGGTTGGATCACGCCTGAGCAGTGGACTGCAATGAGGGCTAGATTCGACGATCCGAGCTACAAGGAAAGGTCTAAGAAGGCCAAGGCGGCTAGGCAGAATGCTGCCAAGTGGTGTGGTGGCTCGATTCCGATGACGGAACATTTTCGTCGTTTGGTATATTTTTTCTTTTTAAATATATTATTTTTATACAAGTACCATAAAATGGTACTTGGAAAAAATATTTAAGTTTAGTAATAAATAATATATTTTTAACAGGTACAGAGGGGTGAGTATGCAAACATGGTGACCGTCTTCTTGGCCACCCATCGCAAGGACGGAAATCTCATTGATGAGAGGGCCTCACAGACCTACGTAAGTATTACTTTACTTTGTGTTTATTTTAATATAACTTAGGCAATTATCGAGTTTCCAAACCTTTTCTAGGCCGAGTATCTTAGGCTACGTGAGCGGGCGACTGCTAGTGCACCTACACCTGGAGAGGCTGGTACTTCGTCGCAGCCCGCTCCATCTCCGTCGGCAGACGACCTGTGGGTGACCGCAGCTGGTGGTCTCCAGAGGGGTTCGTACTACAGTACGGGCTCCTATGGCGCCCTGGTTGCGACGCAGTCATCTAGGGCCTCCCAGACAGCTGCGCATTCCACACACCCCTCGCAGTCGCAGCCCTCGCAGTCGTCGGCCCGAGTCCAGGAGGCCGTCCAGGAGGCCGTTAACCGTCGGATTGCGTCTCTCCGTGACGACTTGCTGCGAAGTATGAAGGAGCAGCCCCGGTCCCAGCCGCAGGCGGACGATCCGATGCTCATCGCACGATTGGATATGCTCGACCGCAGCATGACGGAGCTACGGGACCTGACAAATGATATTAGAGCCTCCAATGACCGCAACATCATGGAGCTGCAGGCATCACAGCTATCGATGGGAGATAAGCTGACGAGGATGCAGGATTCAATGGGTGATAGCAGTACGAGGCTGTTATCTACCCTGGATTCTTACAACCAGCGACTCGCAGACTTGGAGCGGGCACGGCCTCCACCGACGTCACTGCCTTATCCATCGACATCGGTGTCGATTCCACGGGACGAGTATGAGGAGTTCTTATCCTTCAAGCGCGCCGGTGGTCAGCCTCCTGCAGATCCGAAGTAGTATAGTTATTTTTATTATTATTTATGATGCGATTGTATATTATGAATTATTGATACTTCAACAATAGGCATGATGTATGATGCTTCTTGTGGTATTTAATTTTTTAGTTTAGTTAATTTAATTGGATTGATACTTCAACAATGCTTCTTGTGGTTTTAATTTAATTGGATTATATAGTGGAGATGGAGGAGGAGTCAAAGAAGGGTGGTTCTTGTGGTGTCAAGAAGAGGAGATGGAGGAGGAGGAGGACTAGAACTGCAGGGAATCACTAATCTGGATAATTTTTTATTTTTTATTTTTTTTTAAAATTAGCGACGGTTTTAGCGACGTTTAGCGACGTTAACTTAAGTCGTTAAATGCGTCGCTAATTAGCGATGCTGTAACACGTCGCTAAATACGTCGCTAATGACGTCGCTATACGTCGCCAAATGCTGACATGGCAGTATTGCCAGGTCATTAAAGACGTCGGTGTAACGTCGCTATATAAGTCGCTAATTAGCGACGTTTAGCGACTTTACAGAACGTCGCTAAGTAGTGACGCGGCGTCGCTAAACGTCGCAAAAATTTGCGACACATTGAAGTCGCTAAAAAACGTCGGTATAGCGACGTTTAGCGACGAATTTTTTTTTGGCGACTTGATTTTTTCCGACAACTTTATAACGTCGCTAAACTAATTTAGCGACGTTTTTTGGTTATTTAGCGACGTTTTTAGACGTCGCTAATTTGACTTATTCTGGTAGTGTTAGTCTTATTTGGTTTTTTTTTTTTTTGGTTTTTTTTTTTTAGAAAATTTGTTATACCTATAATTTTTTAAATAAATTAGGAAAAACGAAAAAAGCTCAAAAACTTTAACAGTAATGAAATAGTTCGCCAACTGAGTTGGCAAAATTCTCAAAAAAAAAAATTTGGTTGGTAACAGTGTTTTCACCGATTTTTGGGTTTGAACCGATTGTTTATGAAAACCTCTGCTAAGCACTGGTTTTTAGGGGTTTTATTATTATATTTATGAAAACCTTCGATTGTTTATGAAAACCTCAAATTATTTATTTCATTTATTCTTGTAAAAAAAAACTTTCAGAACCGCTCGTTACCCGTTCATAATTGCTACTTAAAACCACTAAAAACCGGATCACTCATAACCGGTACTTTAAAAACTCCTCATAACCGCTACTCCCACAATTGCAAGCAGACCCCTAAAGTTTCTACCGCAATCGAAAGTTAAATCGATCTTATTACGATTAGTAAATTATTTATAAATAGATAATTTTATCATTAAAAAATAAAAAATACATTCTTGTCTCATTTTTAATCATCTTCACACTGATATACAGGGCCGGTCATGAGTTCATGGGGGCCTGGGACGAACTTTCAAAATGAGGCCCCCAATACATAATGTAAAAAAAATAAAAAATAAAAATATGCCTCCACCAAGATTTGAGCTAGGAACTTATTGTATGCAAGTCTAACATAATAACCACTACACTTCAATTACTTTGTATTAAAAGGTCCATGGTAAATACTAGCCCTATTTCGGTACAAAATTATTTTTATATCTAAACAGAAAAAAAAATTGGGCCCTCCTGGCCCATGGGGCCCTGGACGGTCGCCCTGACTGCCCTGGGCCAGGGCCGACCCTGCTGATATATTATATGATAATGTTTGAGGGTCCGGAGACACAATTTTTTACTCATTAACATCGAAATACCGAAAAAAATCCCAAAAATAAAACTACCGAAAGTAAAATTTGGAAGTCGAAACATCATTTTTTTGCGATTCTAAAATTTTTCGAAGTCCTTCAAACGGTGAAACAGTTTATCCCATAGTACTTTTCGTTACAGTCATTTTGGCACAAGCTGGACCTCGTTTCGATCTCTTAGTCAAAAGTTATGATACTTTAAAGTTTTAAATTTTATATTTTTGCCTGTGACATGTGCGTCTTGCTTCGGATGAAAATTCTTTCTACACTAATTGTGTTACTCTCGTTGAAAACATACAAATCGACCTATTGTTTGACGAAAAACGATTTCCAAACAAATAGTTATGACTGCTCGAAGTCTACTCGACGGTAGACGTAATTTTCTTACAGCAGAATTTTTTTTTACTTTTTAGATGTTCGATGATAGTATATTTTATTTTGGATGTTAAATTTTATTTATTTAATTTATTTAAAAAAAATTATTGATATAACAATTTAAATAAAAAACTAAACCTAAATAAAACTAAACAAAAACAATTTTTTTTCCAAAAAAGAAAAACCAGACCAGAACAAAAAAAACCAAACCAAATAAAACTCAAACGAAAAAAAAAAAAAAAAAAAACGTATATATCATATTTTGGCCAATTTAGTTGTTCGCCAACCAGGTTGACGAAAAAGTCAAAAGTAAATAAAAAATTTATTTTTTCAGAATTTTGCCATCTACGTTGGCGAAACATTTCGTTACATTAACTTTCCCAAAAAAAAATTTACTTTTACTAATTTATTTAAAATTATTTTCTGTACAGAAAATTGTCTGAGAATCAATAGATATCAAGAATGTACGTCTTTTTCTCGCTGCTTGAATATAGATTACCGTTGTTTTTTTTTTTCTTGAAATTTGTGTGTGCGCGTGTGGGTTGGGTCTTTGATTTCTTAAAAAGCATAAACAAATCTTAACATTCACACTATTGTACTGCAAAATTTGACGCGTAGACATCTATGTAGGCGAAAGGTTAAGTACTCACCCATATTCATTGCCAATCATGAAAATATTACAAAATCCCAACTGATTACAAATACTAATTTCTGTCTCCATTTACCCTACAAATGTGTGACGATGACCACCTCCATTTATAATCATACTCATCATACAATCAAGTCAACAATTTGTAACATATGCATCATATCTAGTTAGTAGATAAATTCTCATAAATTACCTAACCAAGGTTTTATGTTCTACTAGGGCCGGATCCAAGAGCCTTAATCTAAACGGGCTAGTGTAAGGGTGGAGTACTTAGGGCTAGGTTTAGCTGGATTTAGGTTAGATTAGGCTTATCCATACAAGAATCATAATTAGGATTGAGGATTGGGGATTAAGATTCAAAGAATTTGGATTAACTAACTTAGTGAATAAGTAATAATAACAATAAAATAAATGAATGATATGAACTAGGATTTGGCAAAATGGCAAAAATAAGAGGAAGGGATGGCCAAAAGGGAGTGAATATAGTTGCCGGAGATTGGACGGAAGTCACCGGTCTCACGGTCACACCGTTCAATGACTTCAAGATGATCATTAATTGGCATATATTTTCTTACTTCAACGAAGGTGATACCAATGCCACACTTCGGAGTTGTCTGAATTACGGAGGAGGGCTCGTCGCGTATGGTAAATGTTTCACAAGATGAACCATGGAAGGAAAAATCTATCTTTGTCATCCAACTCAAGAAGGATATCAAGTAGGAGAGAAGACATACTTAGCGGTGCTCAAGATGGAAGAGGTATCCATGCATATCAGTGATGTTCTCACGGAGCACGGATATGTTATGCCGCAAGAGCTTCCGAAGAAGTTATCTCCAGGGATGGTGGTGGACCACGCTGTCCAGTTAGTGTCAAACACGAAGCCACATGCCATGGTCCCAACCGAGCTCAATGAGTTGAAAAGGCAACTAAGAGTTGCTAATTGCAAGATTCACTAGGCCTTCGAAGGCCTCATCCCGTGCTCAATACGATATTTCCTAAAGTACGATGGAGTACTCTTGAACTCTCATGAAATTTTTCGATATTTCTAAAAGTTTTTAACTCTTCTAATCTTGTAAATATTTTATTAAGAAGCTTTATAAATATTTTAGACCTAGAAACTTCCAATCATAGAATGTTGGACAAATGGGACAATTATGACCATGTTTGTAAGGTCCTTCGGCCTATAACTAGGACAAAAATACTTCATGGCCCCCGGGGACCATGCCCTCGCGTACGTGGCCCCCGGCCATTGGCTCTCAACGCCCCTGCAAGCATCTGAATCCACATTCGAATTTTCTGGAACTCCCGACCAATGGAGGCCGGCAATGTGGCACGGGGTCGGGCCCCCGCGAGAGCCATAGAGCATAACTCTAACTTAGGGTGAGAGTCTTATTTATTTCCAGCCAACAAAACTTGTAAGATACTTCATATAGTAAAAGTTTTTCAAAAGTTAAATATTTGTTCCACTCTTGTCTTCTCATTTCATTTTAGTCATTTAAGTGTTCAAGAAAAAGAAAAAGCTTGCTGAAAACTAAGAAGGCGCTCTCTAGGAGTAAAGTTTATGCAAAACTACTAACTCCGTGATATAGTGGGCCAAAAAAGAAAAAGAAAAAAAAGTTTAAACAAATGCTTGGTCTCAAGTGGTGTTCTCCACTTAATATCAATTGAAAAAACTGAGTAAAGACTTACTAATATACTTTCTTTTATTCATTAACTTCTTTGAGGCCGAACCCTCTTTGTATCTCCTCCCATCAGGTTTGACATGAGACATTCCTGTTCTGAATCTATCTAAACTTAACTGTTATTTAAAAAAAAAAAAAAAAAACTTCTTTGAGAAGAAGTCAATACATATGTCCACACAATTGTGAGCGAAAAATAAAGAGGTTATTTTAATTAGAAAACTCTACATCTCGAGACACGAGAGATGAAGTAAATTAAATTTGTTTGGAACTATTATTATATATAGACTCGTTGCGCATTTAGACGAAGTCGGAGAGAGAAATTGCAATGCAGTTTCTGGTGGTAGCCCAAATGTACAATAATAAATTGCAGTGGTCCAAGTGGAGGAGACGACGGATGCATGCGACTATAAATCGATCGACAAGAACAATACGCTAGATAATAATAATAAATTTTTTTTAATATTCAAAATAAATAAGTATTTTCTCTTTTTGCGAAATCGGGGGCCCAGTATTAATATTTAAGCGCGAAAGAAAACAAGGCACAAATAGTCAAAAAACAACTTTCTTTCCAACTTCTGCTACACAAAACAAACAGCTCATGATATTTCTCCAGCAGCCGCTCATGGCCGGCATGCAGTCCGAATTTATGGATAAAATTTATTTCGTATGCATGAGAAACCTTGACCGATTGAAGAGGAATTGAGAAACTCGGATCAAAGAGGGAGTGACGAGGACACTCAGAGAAGCTTTCCACTGACAAAGGCTAAGTGGGATGAGTTTGTATAAATTTTGCTATAGATCCTCCTATTATGCATGGATGACAACGACGTGTCCACGCGCAAGCTGTTTAACATAAGTTTAAACTCTCTTTTTTTTTTTTAATTATGCCACTGCAGAGCTATACTATGCAATATGCAAGCACATGAAATGGTCAAAGTCACCGACTCGCACTACTTGAAAGTATCGTGATTGTATAATCAAATTTCCTCTCCTTTTTTTTTGCATTCAAGTAAAATAAAATGCTATGGCATAGATTAAGTATTAACTACGAAGAGACTAGAGAGCCACCAACAGTGGCCCATTTTGAATACGCTAAAGCATAATCTGACTTTTCTGAAAACTCCATCTAATAGTTAATCAATAAATACCAGTATTATTGAAGGTTGACATGATTTTTAAGTGTACTTAAAGAATAAACATGATTTCTAGGGGTATTAATCTAGTCGGAATAGCACCTAAGCTGCACCCAAATATTTGTAAATGTTCTAGCCAACCAACCGAGCTTGCTACTAGAGATGGATTAATCCATATAAAAAAGAGAGAGATTATTTTGTATAAGGGTACCAGATTTATGACATAATTAGACTTTGGGTACCGAAGACTTTGAGTACTCGAACCTTTTAGTGACAAATATTTTAGTGACGAAATTGAACTTTCAGACGAAATGAGTCTTTAATGACGAATGTTCGTCACTAATGTGTTACTAAAAAAATTCGAATACCTAATATCTAAAACTCTAAAACGGATTAATTCATATAAAATAAGAGTTATTTCGTGGAAAGCGACAGTCGAGCACAGGATAGGCATGCAGGCCTTGCATCTGGCTAATTTGTCATATTTCATTTCATATTCTAACAATGCGTTCATAAGAAAAGAGCAAAGGTATGTTAATTAATTGTAATTACTAATAACTAAAGACTTTCGTACATGAACTCACATCGATAAGAGAAATGAAGTTTAAAGTTTCAATAATGCTACGACTACAATCAATACTTACAACCCTTTTACGATTGCTGATGTAGTGACCACTTGTCGAAATTCGATTGGAGGAGAGAGAAAGTGGTGGAATCGGATGAAGTCTATGTAACAGAAAAAGTGTGAGGAAAGGTGAGACTCGGTGGAACTCATGTGTAAGGGATGGAAGAGAGAGGTTGTAAAAAGGTTGTAATCCTCCGATTGTAAATTAGCATTATTGTTAAAGTTTGTATCATATTCTTTTTTTTTCTCTTTTATTTTGCAGTAGTTACTTAGTGCTTCTTGTACTAGTTTTTTAATTATTATTAATGGGATGTGAGGGCAATTCCTCCTCCCAAACCACCCCCTCTTCTATTTATATTTAAAAGTATTTTACCAATCCCCATACCTACCTATACTTACTAGTTCTTTTCCACGTAACTAGCTATAACACAAACGTCTCGTTTTGGTTCACGGAAAGAAAAAAAAAATTATAATTTAAAAAAAAAAAAGAATTTGGTGTTTGGAAAAAACCAAAAAAATTAGAAAGAAAATGGAATCCTTAGAGAGGAAAAGAAAATATTTGGAAGGATGGAAAAAATATTTTCCTCCATATATTTTTTTAAAATTATTAATCTTTTTTGCTCATTTATATTCTCATCCAAACATAAAAAAAAGAATGACTTTTTTTTTTTTAAGATTATAATTTCGCAAACCAAAAGTGGCCAATGCTATTATCCCTTATCCCCCTCATAAATTCCTCCTTAATTTATCAATTTGCAAGTCTAGTTTATCCAAAACAAGAATTAATTAGTGATTCTAATTATATATTAATGAGTGATTCCAAAACAAAATATGCAAACACACAAGCTAGCCTCTTTGATAGTAAAACAAGAAAGCCAATTGTAATGTTAACCAAATTTGTTTAATAGTATTAGTAGAATATTTGGTGGGATTGAAGACAACCAGGTATTTTCAGCATACTAGTGAAGGTTGTATACTATCTGATGGTTTTGCCGGTCCAAACTAACCGATCTTGTCACTACAGATACATAGTGACGGCAACATTCATCGATCTTCTGTCGCTAAATCAATATAGCGATGGAAAAATGTCGGAATGAAGGTGTCGGCAATGAAACGTCGATTTGTCAATGTCGTTGAATTGTCGCTCATCTGACTGCCCACCAACACCTCGGCGACACATTGGTGAAAGCTTTGCGACACCTCCAAAATGGCGACGACAAGGCGTGACAACTAGCTCCTCTTTTATCATGAAAGTCGACTTGTTAGCGACGTCCTTCCGACAGTCACGATGACGGCGGGACAAACGATCATACGACAACCATAGTTTCTGATACTTGATTTCCAGTTCTTATACTTCACTCAGCAATTGACTTATGCGTCGCTAGGATGTCGTTGTCCGTTGCCTGAGTGTCGTCCGTATGTCATGACTATTAAATTTGGAAAAAATATATTTAAAAATAATCAAAAAATAAAATTTCAAAACATAATAATTGAGACTCGACGCAACCCATTATAGCATTCTTGTCCAATCAGACATTCACAAATTGCTCCCTGAAAACCCATAATACAAGAAACATAATATAATTATACACCCGACACCACCCTTAGTAGAACTCCCATCCAAATAGTTATATAAATACAAATACATCTAACGTTCACATAATTCGTCCAAAAAAGTACAAATACAACTAAATAATATTCCTCTAGTAGTAGTGGTGGTGGGTCCTATAAATGAGTCATGAAATCCTATGAAGCAAAATCTCTCAAATATGTCGGTCATGTTAGGTACAACAGGAGCAACGGGGTCGAAAAATACAGTAGGGGCATCATGTGCACAACGAGGGGCTGAAGTCAACCCAGAGATATTTGTTTTGACACACTCTATATCTGAGTGGAGTCCAGTAACAGTTGTAGAAACCTGTGTTAAGATTGAATCCTACATAGGTGGAGGAGAAGAAGAAGGAGGTGGAGGAGGTCTACAAAACACTGATGCCTGCATCGCAAGGAGTCGGTATCATGTATCCACCATTTCCTATCGTACCAACGACCTTTAACCATAGGTCGTTATCTTCAACGTGCTCAGATTGTCCGATAATCTCGTTCACATCATCCTAAGTAGCCTGAGAGGATGTATTAGTTCGTAGAGACTGAAACACAGCATGTACACCCAAATTTTAGTATTCGAAGATGTTTTCCAATAACCTAAGTTTTTTTTAGACTATCCTATATTTTTTTCAATTATCCTAATTTATGTTTAAATTATACAATATAACAAAATTGAAAAGTACATTACGATCGACAATACTTAAAAATGTCTCGCTCCCCTTTTCAACAACGTGCATCTCGTTCCTCTTATGCATGTGCTCAAAAACCTTGGCAAAATCAACTTTCGAGGGGTCACCACTCTCCTTCACCTTTTTATCGACCTATGTATAAAATTAATTAATTTATTAGTAGAAAATAGTGATATTAAACTATATAATTAAGGAATCTAAATAATTGAAGATATAATAATTACCATATTCTTTACATGCACTGAGGTGGGGATCGACCCACCCGTATGTAGTCCAGCAGAAGAACGGGCCTTCTTAGCTTACTCGGACCTCTTCTTAAACTTAGGAGTCTCAAGTTTCTTCTGCATTTTCATCCAGTACTCCCCCTTAAACCACGCTTTCCTTCCCCTTTTCCATGACTAATCATCCTTATCGTGTTATCCATTGTATTACGGATCTTGTGCTTGCAAGTACCCTCGTAAGTCTTCATGATCTCCCCTCGATGTATCAGCTACCAGAAAGATCTTCTACAAATCCAATACAAACAACAAATTAAACATTTATAAAATTAATTTAACAAAAGATAAAGATGCAAGACATTGTTGTTCTAAAATATACCCTTATCGAGTCAAGCCATATGTACCGCTTCTCCTTTGACACCTAGATAAAGTTAATGTATGCCCCCATGATAGTTCCCCATGATAGTCGAACCAAGTTTCGGGGAAGCATGAGGTGGTAATAACCTAAAAATATAGATAAACAATTAACATTCAAGGAAAGAACTAGTAAATTAATATAAGAAGTGACATGAGTTCTAAATTAAATTTACTTATAGTTCCTTGGTACTGCATGTAAGTCCCCACCAGGCCTCCCAAGTAGAGTGGAAGGATCAACATATCGAGGGGGATAGCTAGATCTAACATCTTATTACATGTATGGATACTTGATGCTCCAAACTATGAAAGGACCTGGGGTGTCGGCTAAACTGGTGGACGAAATAATGGGGTGGGGGTGTCTCGTGCCAATGATGGGTAGGGTGTCTCATATCGATGACGGAGTTGGTTGAGGAGATAATTCATCCCATGTCAAAAGAATATCCTCCCTAACTCCTCTAACATCCTTAGGTAGAGTGGTCGAATGTTGAGAAGATGAAGGTACACGACAAGGAGCCCGTCCACGTCCATTACCACTAGGTCAGAGCCCCCCAACTCCTATCACATCTTCCGTCGTGGTCGCCACGATGGGCTCCCTCCTTTCCACCCAGGCCTTCGGGCCTCTGCCCCCCCCCCAATCCTCAGTCACCTTCCCCTCCACCATCCTTTACCTTACGGCCTCCACGCCCCTCGTTGTCGTTGTTGTCGCCCCCAGGGAGGGTCGTCGCCATCGAAGGACGGCCTCCAAGCCCCCTCCCCCCACCCTTCATCTCCCCCCTCTAATACTTGTCCCTCCCTCTACCCCCCCTTCCATTTTAGAGCCCCCTCTCTCCCTGGTTTTGACCCCTCTTTCCCCTCTCCTTCCCCGACCCCCCTCTTCCCATGGCCCTGTCAGAGAGAGTATCTCTTTTGCCGCTGCGGTGGCTACACTGCCTCCCAAATTCTCCAAATCTTCCGTAAACCTTCCCCTCCCGCGCTTCGACTCTCTTCGAGGGAGCCTAGTTGTCTCCTTTACAGAAGCAAAGATCTCTGCCCTGTTAATCCCTTTCCTCTTTGCCCTTGTCAAAAAATTCTCACATGCTCGTCCTCCGGTAGCCGCTATTCGACATGCTCTCGAGGGTTTCATTTTTGCTAGTCCCACGTCGATAGGTGTCATCGAATCTAAATATTTTCTGATATGGCCTTCAACAAAGGTCAATTTCCATATATTGTGCTCCCGAGACTCGTGGTTAATGGCCAACACTCCGATGAGGCTTTTTTGATAGAGGCCTGACTTCTTTCCCATGTACGAATCACCGATAACACCTGTCTGGATCTCCTTGCCTTGACTTTCTTAATATTTCTTCTATCAAGAAGCAATTTTTACCCTTGTCAGTTGCATGGAGTCCCCCCCTTAAAATAGATAAAGCTACTAAAAACTATTCTCGTCCTAGCCGCATACGTGTCCTAGTGGATATCAACATGAGTAAACCTTTGCCCCCTAACCTGCACACGATACTCCCCAATGAGTGCAGCGATTGGCAACCTATCGAATATGAGAGGTTCACTTTGTACTGCTCCATATGCTATCACCAAGGCTACAACATCAGCTATTGGAAAATTGATAAAATAAATTGCAGCACCAAACACTCTTGCAATGCACCATATCTCAAAGGCAGATATATATTAAGCACATATGTCACTGCCCCATCTGCAGGTATCCCTTCAAGTTCATAGCCTCCCCTCTTATCCTATCCCCCCCTGCACTAGCAGGTCCCCTTTCCAGTGGAGAAGCATCAACTAGTCATCATTCACCAAATCATTCCCATGTTTCTTTACCATAGCCTCTAAACGTATGACGCACAGTCCCAAAATATGTGGGACTGAGATAAGTGACAATGGCTAGCTACGCACCAAGCGGACTCCAGTCCAGCTTAAGTATGTATACATTGTCTAGGTCACAACAACTATCCACGTAAAACATCAAAATACATCCATAAAAACTATCTATAAAATAAAAACTAACAAGAAATACTGCGGAAGAACAAGCGAAGAAGGTAACATATAAGTATACCTGAATCAGAAGAACTCATTTCCGACACTCCTAGGAAAGTAGCTCAGCAAATAACCTAGAAGGAAACCAGGTCCTCAGAGGGACGTAGCAAGATACATAATATACACGCTGAATGACAAACAGTAAATACCAACAAGAAAAATACTAAGTATCTTATGGCACAACTACACATAACCAATCTATGTGTATGTATTTAAGGACAATATTGGCGCAGGGATTTTCATAACAAACAAATAAAATAGCATACGCTTGCAAGTAACGCTCATCAGAGTCACTATCGGCTAACAAAGGCAAAAAATAAATAGTAGCCCCTACGTCTAATGATTGTCCTCCCCACCCAATGATATTGTCGAGTCGAATCCATGATGCATCCAGTCAGTCTCTAACAAGTAAATGGTCCAGAAACTCATGTACACAATATTAAGTTGGATCACCTAACATGCAATACAACACACAATCTATGTATCTCGTCTAACACGTGTCAACGGGAATAATTATGTAACATGTCATGGAAACAACAGTAACATGATAGTAAGAACATGCCAGAAGACCTATATGAAACATGTAAATATTTTCTATCAAATATGCAAGGTATACTTGCTTGGAGTGTGTCCAAGCATGCTTAGTGCGAGACCAACATCTAGCCAAGTCTATCCATAATCCAACGAATCATACTCCACATGAATATCTACCAACCCAAATTATAAATAAATATATATTACACACAAAATATAAATATGACTAACAACTCCTTAACTAGAAAAACTGAGGATGGTCTAAGTCGCATATCACTTATGTCACGTAAGCTATTTTATTAATCATATTATCTAGAACTAAGTCACACTAGTCTCCATAATTATTATTTATTTATTAACATTCTGATTTACAAGTTTTAGTTTCAAAATACCAAGTTTGTATCTCGTAATTCATATAGCGAAGTCTACGACACGTAAATCACGATAAGACAATCAATCATAGGATTAACAATCTAATCTTAGTGATATGTATGGTCACTTTGTCAATTTCAACGATACGATATCACTGGAATTGACAAATCTCGGTTTCGATGCACGAATTTTGAAATATGAATATGATATCAATTTATTACAAATAATGGTGAAACAAAAAGAAAAATATGAGCAAATATCATTGAATGGTGAGATAGATACCATCAATGAGTCTGAAAGGGTTGAGATACTAAAAATAGTCTATCCATAGGTAATTTGGACCCCGCTTTGCACTAAAAATATGCCAAAACTGAATATCTCCAAATTTATCAAACTATAGGTAAAAAAAAATTCAAAATGACGATACAAACTCAATGGTACATCCAGAATTGGATTTCGATCAGCTGATCATAAAATGCTCGTCGAATCGAATCATAGGGCCGACGAAACACAAATTCGATCGACTATCTCAGAATCGAACGAAACCTGGGTCACATGACAAGTCAAATACTGCAAGTCAAATGGAGCAAGTCTCTTAGCAAAATGACGAGTGTGCACAAAGTAATTAAGAAATATCAAAAGTTATGATACGATAATTTTTTATGAATATTGGCCAAATTTGTCGCACACACGCGACCACTTCAAATTCTTTCAAATCCCACACGTAGGCGAATATCGTACACACCTTTTAGTGTAATCACTTCAACTCGAAGTGGCTCAGTTTGGCAGGACCAACCTCTTATTGGATTTTTATATAAGTTAAAACTATTTCAGGGACCCTACTTTGTGACTAGGTTTGAGCTAGCTAGGGTTCAACATAAATGATAAAAGTTGGCATAATCGAAGCTGAGTTGACAGATAGTACTCTACTTAAATAACGGGTTCTCGAATTGGTAGAATAATGGAGGAGAATACGGTCTGTGAAGGTCCTAGAAAAATAAGATCTTGTGGTTGAAGAACTTGTTGCTCCTACTTCTCGACAGATGATGGATCGCCTGAGACGTTATAGGTTTCGAGGCACCTTGGCGAAGGTGCGACCGAGGTTGGGGTAATGTCGTACGTAGTTCGACGGTGGTCGCAGTTGATGGCTTCGTCGTCGGGTTTCATGTTGTGCAAAGCCCATGTGCACAACCGTCGATGGTCGGGCTACCTCCGGCGGCTTTCTCCATCGATGTGGCATTGTAGTCGGTCGAGAAAGGTTGAAGGCACTCGGCAATGACATGTCGTCGATGACCGTTCTCCGGTCAATTGGATCAATGAGGGAGATGTCGAAGGGTTCAAGATTGATATATATGGAAGTTTAAATCTCTATATATAGGATATTGATTTAATATTGTAAACCCCCTCGACCAGAAATTAGGGCTAAATTAATTCAAATAGCCTAATTAGGGTTAACTAGATATAGTTAAGATTTATTATATAGTGTTATAATACCTGTGCAATGATTTGATGTTTTAGGATACTACCCTAGCTGTTACCCTAAAATAATTTCCACATACCTGGCTTAGACATGCTAACCTATCATACTGAACCTAGAACAAACCCCGGATACTGATTTTCGTGCCTGATTTTAGTGGCACAAAAGTCATTACGAACGTCCGTACGCAATTTAAATAAATTGCGTAATTATGTTCGTTGTCCGTTCCAATCAAAATTGAGACCCAACCTCGACCCGATTTGACCAACCCAGATCCTGACATTATTGTACACTGAGCTTACCACACTAATGTCCCTTGTCCAACCCAAATTTAGACCCCCGGTTTTTATTAAATTAAATTAGAGACACCCGGTACATTAATTATTAATTAATTAATGTGGCGATCTAACCTCAGTTGAATTAGACCCAACTCCAACCCAAACCCACACCCACACCCACACCCACAAGCCTCATACAAAATACCATACACCATCCTAGCCCAATGTAGAACACCAAAAATGGTGTTTGTTTACATCAAATCCCCAATTTCAGAATCTGTGCAATTTCTAATTTAACCAGAGGCCTTTGTGCAAATTTCAATGAGGTGCCCCCCCTCATTGGCCCAACCTCATGGAGAAAGAAATTGTCATTCCCTAACCGTTCTCCATCATAATTTTTCCTCCATTTTCATGTACTTACCCTACTTTTTGGAGGACCCATCATGACCCTACGTTTGAATTAGATTAAATCCTAGCCCTCCCCTCATCATGATGGACAACCCCAACTCCCCAAAAACATGTCCAGCCGGCTCTAATCCCTAGGCAGCCCCCCACTCTCTCTCCTACTTATACATTAATTTACATCACTTGTATTGGCACACAACCCAAGAAAATAAACTCTCAAACCCTATTCCTCACTATACACTCAGCTGAGCTCTACCCCAACCCGCCGCCTCTTCCCGGCCAGCCACCACGTCCGGCGACCCCCGCACCGACCCAGTCTCCTTCGCCGACCCCCCCTACCTACCACCACCGTCCCCGACGACGGCTCCGCCCACAGCCACCTCACTCCCCGTCGTCCCCAACCCGGGCCACTCCTGTAGCTCCCCGTTATCCCGGTGCGGAGAGCGCGGCTAAGAAACATAAGTCGGTATCGTTCGATCGGGATATATTGAATTAAGAACTCGTCCTCGTTATGGATTTGTTTCTTCGGAATCGATTCCCATATTCAGTGGACCGTGCCCCAAGGATCGGCTTAGCGGCAGAGTCAGGAGGGACCTCTCCGCTGCTATCTTTTATTGCCTCGGTTTTCGATGTCGCTTGTTGCTTTCGTGCTTTGAGTTGGTTTTGTGATTTGCTTGTTTTTCTTGAACGGTTTCGATGGTTTTCATTGTTTTCGTTCATTGAACTGCACTTCAATTTTGAGATTGGAAAGAGAGGAAGAGGTATTAATCGAGGTGTTCATAATGCAGGTGAACGAGCAGTAGGCGGCTTGCGAGCGGAGTCGTGAAGCGCCTCTTTCCTTCTCCCTTCCAATAATCTAAGTGAGTGGCTACCATCCCGATTAGCTAGCCCTGCTTCCAAGCTTCACCCCCTAAAATCTGCATTCTTCTTTGCCCCGATCAAACGATACCAAGTAATAACTAAAAGAGACCAAGATAAAAAGGAAATAAACTTGGTAAATATTGCTTGTCAACTAAACTTATGAACGGTTATCATACTGCATGCTAGTTCATTTATAAATGTTCCATAAATCGTGCTAACTATGGATCATATCTTGTATGCAAATAAATATTCAGTGAGGCTCTGCAATATGAATCATATAATTCTGCTTGTCTGTGCTCTTGTTGCCTCATCTGCATAATCTGCTAAATCTGTTAATAACGTTCGATCATGGACAACTTGTGCACAAGGTTTCTGGTTCCTGCGGATGGTTGCCAGGGCACTGGGATCGATCCGATCTGGACAGAACGTCTGTATAGTCGTCTGTATCGTCGAAATAAGGCGTGCAGCGGGGGCTCGCCACCCGCGTTGCACACCCTTCCGTCCTGAGTCTATAAATCATCCTTCGTGGTATTATGCCAGTGATCCTCTGTATATTTAAACCTGTTGCAACTAACTTGTGTCTTCATGGCAGGGAAGGCAAGGTAAGTATTGTGCAGGTCATTCAGACGGGTAGGTAAAATCCACCGAACAGTGGCTAGTTCATTTCAGTAAATTCTATATGTTGCTTACTTGTAAATGAACTAAGGCAAGATAGAAACCCACAAATATGCATGCTTCATTAAAAATAACGTGTTGATTGGTATAGTCAGACTAGCTCGCCTTCACCAGTATGTTTCGACATACTGACCCTCGTTGAAACAGGTTCTCCGCACCAAGGGAACTGAGCGAGAAGCCAAAGTCGTCTTCCCGATCCAGTCCAGCTGTTGGGCGCATCCTGATCATGCCGTATTTTGAAGTACTTGAAGACCGGAGCTTGCAACTCTTACACAAATGCAGCTTCGTGACAAAGCTATCCTCCAGCCAGGAGGTCTATATCTTTTGAAGTTTAGTAAAGGGATATAATGTACAGGACTACTATCTCATTTTGAGTCAACACTTTTGTAAGCCCGTGCGGCATATTAGCTGACTCGTTCAAGAGTTTGTAATAGATGTTCATTATCAATAAAGAGAACTTTTCCATGTTTCAAATCTGTGTTTTAATTTATCTGCGTACTCTGAATATGTGCTTGCTATGCAAATCATTAAAGCCTTGTGCGGACGCAACTCCAGGCCCGCACGGTATCACGATTCGGGGGACGCCCCAACGATTCTACGAAATCGGGTCGTGACAACTCCTCCCCACACTGACAGCCGACCACCCGAAGCCTCCCCACTCCGCCATCGCTGAACCACCGGCCGCCGTACTTGGCCTACCTCCTCCCCAGTCCACCACCGTCCTCCCCGTCAACTCCCAGCCCCGGCCAACTCCGGAGCAGACCGCCCTCGTCCCCGCAGCGTCGACGAGCCAAACCATTGCTGTAGCAGCCGACGACTTCCCGAGCTTTGCCGGAGCTCCGTCCGGCTACCCCCGCCGTCGACGGCCAGCCACCGGGACCCCCTCGACCCGAGCGTCGATCTGGTATAATATTTTATGTATTATTACCTTTATTTTTAGGTGTATTTCAATATGCAATGTTCTATATACTAGTGTTGGTTTAGTTTAAGTATTTTATACGTATTAAGTATATCAATTAGTATTTTCTGTATTATAAAGTATATATATATATATATATATATATATATATATATATATATATATATACCTCCTGTATAAATACTGTATTATAAATATATATTTATGGTAATTAGTATTATATATAATGGGATTATAAATATGTATTTTGTGTACGTGTATAAATACCTATGCGTATATATGTATATATATATATATATATATATATATATATATATATATATATATATATATATATATATATATATATATATATATGTATGTAAGTATATTGTATTATACGAGAATAGTGTATATTTAATATAAATCATAGTTTAAATGTAATTTCTGTGATTTAGTATTATATATGTAAAATAGTACTATTTTTTATATTATATATTCGTATTAAAAACGTATACATATGTAGCATGTATATATATATATATATATATATATATATATATATATATATATATATATATATATATATATATATGTATGTATGTATATATGTATGTATGTATATTTTTAATATATGAAGAATATTAAATATATAATATATATTGTGTTTAAATATATTTTCTGGAATTAAGTATATTATATGTAATATATATTATATATTAAATACTTATACGTATTAAAACCTCTAGTATGTATATGTATATATATATATATATATATATATATATATATATATATATATATATATATATATATATATATATATATATATATATATATATATATATATATATATATATATATATATGTGTGTGTGTGTGTGTGTGTGTGTGTGTGTGTGTGTGTGTGTATTCTTGATATACATTTCATTATTTTGTGTATATTAATATGTATATATGTGTATATAAATGTGTACATATTTTGTGTATTTAAAAATATTAGAATATAAAATGAAAATATGTAATTATATTTGTATTGTATGTTGTGCACTTGTTCATATAAATATATGATAATATATGGGTCTATGTATTAAAGTTATAAGTATGGTATTATGTGTTTATATATATTACTAAATGTATATATATATATATATATATATATATATATATATATATATATATATATATATATATATATATATATATATATATATATATATATATATATATATATATATATGAACATAATTATTAGTGTATTTCTAAATAATACATAAGTACTATCTTTGTACTATTAAAACCTACATATTATCTGAAAATATTTATTTATGATTTAGTGTATTTATATATATATATTTAAAATAGCTATATATATATATACAGTCCAGACCCTGTGTCAGCTGTAAATACAAGCAGTGTGTCTTAGTCGTGCTATTGTAACGACTAATATTGTCATTATTATATCATATATAGGACTGCTGGACAGTACCGTCGAGGCATCAGGAGCAGGACTTTGGATTTCGCAGCTACCCGGGACAGGCAAGTATACCTTGCTGATTTACTGCTTAAAATTAAATGATAAATGTTGCAAATATACACAAAACTGTGCGCGTCCGAGATTGACTCGGGTGCAGTCGACAATGCGTCGATGAGTAGTGTACTTGACCTAGTTGCTAGCTGACTCACCTTTTACTGTGAGGATATTTTGATATCTTCCTAGACCTTGACACTTATACGTATCACGATGGTACATTCATATTGGGATGCGGGTCCGCGTACCCGATTCGCTATCGGTGCGTACGACATGTATCACGGATTAGCCTGTATTCTAGAGTAGTATAGTTAGATGAGACTTGGCATATAGATACGGTACACTCACGTCGTGTATTCAACTTGCGTATCTACATTGGGTAGGAAGGACAACTAATAAACGTATGTGATACACCCATCGGACTCTGTGGTATCTAGAGGAACCACAGACCCGGTGACTTCCTATATTCAGACACCGCGCTCTACGGAGTGTTACGGATGTATATACATTGCAGATACCACGTCCCTTAGAGTGTTGGACGTTATATATATATACAGATACCTCATTCTTCGGAATGATGGACGTTGCAGATACCACACTCTAAAACGTTGGACGTTATGCCTATACCTACCTATACCTTCCGAGGTTGTCCTTATATTGCATTCACTTAGATGGTTAGCACACCCTCTTTACTTTTATTCAGTACTATATCTGGCATGCATATTGTATCTTGTTACGTCCCTCTGAGGACCTGGTTATCTTCAAGATCTGGACGATGCCTATTACCCCACAGTGTACGGGCCAGGTGTGGAGACGAGGTTTGCTCTTGACGAGGAGCTGGAGGTTATACCATCAGAGTACCCCTGATCATCTTGGTAGGCCTTCCGCCTATGACTGGAGCTCCTTACCTAGTTAGCAGTTGTTTCAGTCACTCTCATTATCAGTACTTTTATTTCAGACTATCAGTACTTTTTCTCTAATATTTGTAGTGGGTTTGTTCCCACCAAACATATTTCAGTTGTACTATGTCATTCAACTATGTTTCTTATATTTCAGTCTTTTATTTCAGTATTTTACTTGTTGTTTGTAGATGAGATTAGACACTGCCTGTTGTTGATATTAGACTTATTAGATTTAGGACAACGTAGCATGCTTCGCCAGGATCCATTAAATTAGGATATCCTCGGAGACGTGTCAGCTGGCCAATGCCACGTGGCCTGGTTTCATATATTTTGGGACTGGGGAGTGACATGGTTTTAGTGGTGGCCCATGCAGGTCGTGGAACATCAAATGTTTATCGCTTGTGGTATGGTAACGTGCCCAGCGAGCCTACAATAGGATAGAAATTACTAGGTCTCATCCATTTGATTACGCCTTTGAACCTCTTTCGTACTTTTAAATATCTGCATCCTGTTTGATTGATTCTATACATTGATTCTATACTCTTTTAATATCGTTCTATCTCTTACAGCGAGATGAACCTTCATAGCCGACGTGAGATACTTGGTGCCATAGTGCCACCTGCAGCACCGAGGGAGGATACGACTCAGGGACCACCCAGAGAGCTGCCACAGCCAGAGGCACAGGTGATCCCCCAGGCCCCGATGATGCACTGGCATCAGGTCTCTCCCGACGAAGGGATGCAGCAGCCAGAGGGCCAGACATCGTAGACGATCCCGAGGCAGTACAACGAGGGACAGACCTCGAGGGCGACACCGATGCCGCAATTCGAGAGGTCGGCACCTGAGGAGCCACCAAGGGGACAGCCGGAGGTACCACTTCTACCACCTCTACCGTTTCCACCTCAGATGCCACCAGCGGAGGGACAACCCCAGATGATGCAGTTCTTCCAGATGATGATGCAGGTCCAGTGGCAGCAGACAGAGACCCTGAGACAGGGCCTGATGGCAGTACTGGAGAGGGCACCTTCCCAAGCAACAACACCAGCACCTGCACCTGTCCAACAAGTGGGCACAGTACGAGGCTTCAGACAGATGGGCCCGGGAACCTTCTCGGGCAAGGAGACTGCAGAGGAGATCTCAGACTGGGTCTCCAATACTGAGATGCTGTTAGAGGGTTCGCAGCTACACCCCGACCTCTGGATGACCGCGGTGAGGGCCCAACTCACAAGCAACGCCCATCACTGGTGGGACTCTATGGAGCGCAGCATCGGCAGACAGCAGACTTGGAAGGAATTTCTGGAACACTTCAACGCGAAGTATTTCCCAGCTACGGTGAGGAACGCCCTGTACTCCCAGTTCCTGCACCTGGAGCAGGGGAACTTGACAGTGGACGCCTATGACGGGGAGTTCAGCAGACTCAGCCGATTCGGTGCAGCCCTGATCCCCAACGACCTGGAGAAGGCCAGGAGATTCCACCACGGCCTCTCTCACGAGTTGCAGAGGTACACCACTACCCAGGCGAGGATCTCTTATGAAGAGGTCCTATCAGAGGCGAGGATCCAGGAGACTATAGGCGGAGGAGCGTGTAAACTCCCTCACCCAAAATAGGTATTTGTGTATATTTTATATTATTATATTTATTATAGATGTTGAATTTATTTAGAATATTCTCTTAGTTAATTAGAAAATAAAATTTTTAGTATATTTACTTATATAAATATTCATTTAGAATTATTTTAGGTTATTTTAGATTTTTGGAGATTTTTCTAGAATTTTTGGTAATTAAAACTTAGAAAACATAAATTTTTAGGACTTCTATGATTTACTATACGACCATACTTGCATGTCGTTCCTACCAAATATTTATTTTAGTTTAAAATATTTAATTATATTTTTGTAATTTATTTAGAATTTTAAGAAATTTATTTAGATTTTAAAATTATTTAGGATTTATTTGGATATATATAGTCTTAATATTAGATAGATGCTAATTTAGTGTTAATATATATTAATAAGATTTTATAAATTATTTGTATTATCTTTAATTATATTTAAGATTATAAATTATTGAGATAAATTTAAACTCTATTTAAAATTAATTCAAATCCTGAACCTACTAGGAAATCAACTTCATGCATATCCTATCCTTATTTAAATTCATCATAATCCTATCCAAATTAACCAATCCTAGTCGTATTTAATTAAGTAGTGTCCACCATTATAAATACCTCATCCTTCATATTTTTCTTCCCCAAATTCCTCTCTTTTTCGTCCAAAAAAAATAGTCAAAATTTGTCATAAATTCAGCCTCATTTTCTACTAGTTATGACGAATTAAAAAGACGATATCTCCTAGCTCCGGACTCCAAACGCGCTCCAGTTTTTTTTGTTAGAACGATAATGAGGTTAGATTTCTGATTATATAATTTTTTTTCTAAATTATTAGTATTAAATTCTGGAAAATTCGTAGAGCACTGCATGTCCGAAAATAGATGTGTTTCGATGTATTCGCGATTTCGGGAGAACCAGGAATCAGAATCATGAACTGTTTAAAGTTTCAGAAAGCTAATATCGAGATAATCTACATATATTTTTCCTAGAATTTATTTCGAAGTATTTACATACTGTTAATTCTGTAGAACTTCTAGGTTAGAATTTAACCATCGGTGCACAATACAAAATTTGTATGTGCCATAATTCCCAAACGAATTTAAATTCGGAAGAGCCGTAAATTCCAGCATATTTTTGACGCTGAAATCTACAGGAAATCATGCATGAAAGTTGAGTTTGTGTCGGTTGACTTTTTGGTCAACAGATCGCCTCGATTTGCGTGCCATGAGTCTCGAGTTGATAAAATTTAGTTTTTTTGGACAAAATTTAGGAATTAACATAAAAATCAGAATAATAAGATTAAAATAGGATTTTAGAGTAATTATTCCAAAATTAAATAAATTAAAATAAATTATCTTTTGACGTGATAAATTTGTAATACATAGGCTATTTGGACTGTGACTTGGACTCTGATTCATACCAGCAGCAGGACCCCAGGCAAGATACCTTGCCAAATTATTTATAGTACTTTGCATGCTATTTATATTTCTTTTTATTTATTTCATTTCTGTATAGTTCTTGCATGTGTAGTTTTTCTCCAGTCATTACTATGTATTAGATATGTTGACACACACATGGCACCTATTATCATGGAAGGACAATCATTAGGCGTATGGGCTTTTAACCACTCTGGTAAACCGTAGTATATAGTTCGCACTACGGGCGTGTGTCGCGCTGGTCGCTACCCCAGAGGTATGTCGATTTCTGTAGAGTCGCGCTGGTCGCTACCCCAGAGGTATGTCGATTTCTGATGTTCTAGACGGGTGTGTGAGTTGTGAGGCTTAGATCGAGTAGACTACCCTTGCCCATACGTCAAAAAGTTGTCCTCATTTGCATTCATATAGATTGTCTTGTACAGCGTACTTATTTATTTTCAAACCATATGCATGTTTACTGTATTCAAATTGGCTCATATTTTCTGTATCTTGTTACGTCCCTCTGAGGACCTGGTCCGCTGCCAGGTGTATCTTTTCTTGAGTATTTACAGGAGCGCAGATTCGGATGGTTACATATGATCCGAGGATGTCTTCTCTTCGAGCTGTGATGGATAGCTGGTATTCTTATATTGTGTTGTGGTGTTGTACTCATATTGTATTTGCTCTTATATTCGAGTTGGTAGTGGATTTGTTTCCATCCAACTATCATCCTTAGATACTTCTTTTTGAGATCTAGTTTCATAGATACTGGTTATTTATTTCTATATGATTTTGGTGGATGAGATTTAAATTTTACCCTGTGACTTGTATTACATTTTATACCACTTGTGGATTTTATATTCATATTACAGCGTACGTATGGATTTGGTTTCCATATATTAGAGTTGCCATATCCATGCGGCTGGCATGCTTACGTGTCCTAGTCCTACGTATTTTTGGGACTGGAACGTGACATGTTTTTGTGGTGGCCCATGCAGGTCGAGAGCATATTGTCTCGGTTACGTTACTGTACCGAACAAGCCTGCCCCTAGGACTAGAGTATAGGATCTCATCCACAATTGACTGTGATTCATCTTCTCCTATCTGTTCTATTTTGAATAATTGTATCCTGCTTGATTCATGTGCTTCCCTAATAGTTCCTTGAGTATAGTCTTCTGCTAGAATATAGGAACCCCTGTTATTAGGATGATAATTAGAGTAGCACACCTATTAAGAATACAACGAGAATATAGACACACCACTAAGTTTAGAATATCTAGTGAACCTAGAATTCCTTATCTTTAGATTGTTATACCATTACCCCTTGATGTATTAAGAAGACTTGAGAGTAGTATAGACACTACTAGAGTTAGTTAGAAGTTTTACCATAATGTTTGACACCTAGTATCACATAGTCTTTTGACCTATTAATTGAAGTGTAACCGAATGATATTTATCGCATGCTAGCAAAAGACGACAGTGTTTATTCAGACCATAGAATTTAGAGGTCCTTGCCCTATTTGGTCGACTAGCGACTTAGATAAGGAGGTTGTATGATAACTGTAGAGATTGTAGAGTCTTTTATTATTATTGCTTATGTTATTTTTGCTTTTGCGAACTTGAATTATTTTGTAACTTCTCACATCATAATCCAGCGTTATATTTTCTGTGCTACCTTGAATTATGCTGCTATTATAGCCTAGTTTTTGCAAGCTTAATCTTATATCGAGCTTGTTCACGACATATGTGTTATTGGGGCCTGATCAACCACACTAATACAAATTGTCTAATCAGAATCAGTGTATTATGGTCTAGCTAGCCTTAATGCGCTTGATTCGCCCTTCGCAATAATACTTTACGTGGATTGAGATATATAGTTGACTAGTAGACACCTGTACTTGCCCTCTAGATATATCTAAGCATATCGTATCCGTTACATAACTGTACCGATGCGAGCATGTGGATAGGCATTACCAAAATAGGACTTCAATCCACAACTGCTTTGATAATTCCTATTTGAATTCTTTAAACGCCTTGATCCTGATACTTTTATTCTATTACCTCGCCCTTGAACTCTTTATTATCGATCTCCGTCTTCCCTTATTTCGGAAAGACGAAACCTCGTGCTTGGTATAAGTTTAATACACAGAGAGTACTAGATATACCCCATAGGCCAATCACATTATTTGGTGACTATCTTTCATAATTGATTAAGGGCATATCACATATGATATAGTTGGTGTTAAAGTTTTGAGGATTGAATGACATGAG
The DNA here is from genome assembly GCA_036927795.1 of Iris macrosiphon. Taxonomy (NCBI): domain Eukaryota; kingdom Viridiplantae; phylum Streptophyta; class Magnoliopsida; order Asparagales; family Iridaceae; genus Iris; species Iris macrosiphon. The sequence goes on from JAYESA010000006.1 coordinate 136,111,244, forward strand.
AAAATAAATTGAGAAATATTTTTCTTAAGTGTAAGAGCCTTATGTGATAGATGGGTAAATTCTAAGTTGGGTAGAAATTGCATTATTAAACTTGAGGAGAATTCTTTTAGATTGTGATCAAGTAGGATTAGATTGAGAGATTAAGTCCTTTTAAATGTGGAGAATTTTAAAAGAAGGATTAAGATAATGAGGATTTAATGAATTTTAAAAATCTTGATATTGAGGACCCAATATTTATACTTTGAGCACATGATTTAAATTTTGAATATTGAAGGATGAATCATCGATTTAAATTTTTAGGATAAATATAGAATTTTAGACTTGAACAACTGGTGAATTAGATTTAAATTTTACAATTTGATGATTTGAATTAAAAGTTTAATTTTGATTGTTGGGTCACCTATTTGAAATATTGAGGATGTAAATTGAGTTTAAATATTTGAAGAGTACAAAATTCTTAATTTGAGAATAGGAATAAGATTTGATTAGAATTGTTTATTGTTCAAGGTCTAGAGGAGATTATGATAGTTGGAAATGGTGATATAAATTTTGATGTGAGATGTCATATAGACTTGAGTTAGATTTGAATGTTGAAAAAAAAAATGTCGAGAAGAGATTACGACAGGTTGAATTTTGATTTAAATAGTGGTTATATTAATTTTGAAGTGATCGCAATAGATTCGAATAGATTTTGTTATTTAAATTTTTGGAAGAGATTGCGATTGACATACCTTGTGTACGAATGTGAAGGATTTAACAAATTATGTCTTACTTTAATTTCGAGGACGAAATTGTTTTAAGTTGGGTAGATTGTAAACTCCCTCACCCAAAATAGGTATTTGTGTATATTTTATATTATTATATTTATTATAGATGTTGAATTTATTTAGAATATTCTCTTAGTTAATTAGAAAATAAAATTTTTAGTATATTTACTTATATAAATATTTATTTAGAATTATTTTAGGTTATTTTAGATTTTTGGAGATTTTTCTAGAATTTTTGGTAATTAAAACTTAGAAAACATAAATTTTTAGGACTTCTATGATTTACTATACGACCATACTTGCATGTCGTTCCTACCAAATATTTATTTTAGTTTAAAATATTTAATTATATTTTTGTAATTTATTTAGAATTTTAAGAAATTTATTTAGATTTTAAAATTATTTAGGATTTATTTGGATATATATAGTCTTAATATTAGATAGATGCTAATTTAGTGTTAATATATATTAATAAGATTTTATAAATTATTTGTATTATCTTTAATTATATTTAAGATTATAAATTATTGAGATAAATTTAAACTCTATTTAAAATTAATTCAAATCCTGAACCTACTAGGAAATCAACTTCATGCATATCCTATCCTTATTTAAATTCATCATAATCCTATCCAAATTAACCAATCCTAGTCGTATTTAATTAAGTAGTGTCCACCATTATAAATACCTCATCCTTCATATTTTTCTTCCCCAAATTTCTCTCTTTTTCGTCCAAAAAAAATAGTCAAAATTCGTAATAAATTCAGCCTCATTTTCTACTAGTTATGACGAATTAAAAAGACGATATCTCCTAGCTCCGGACTCCAAACGCGCTCCAGTTTTTTTTGTTAGAACGATAATGAGGTTAGCTTTCTGATTATATAATTTTTTTCTAAATTATTAGTATTAAATTCTGGAAAATTCGTAGAGCACTGCATGTCCGAAAATAGATGTGTTTCGATGTATTCGCGATTTCGGGAGAACCAGGAATCAGAATCACGAACTGTTTAAAGTTTCGGAAAGCTAATATCGAGATAATCTACATATATTTTTCCCAGAATTTATTTCGAAGTATTTACATACTGTTAATTCTGTAGAACTTCTAGGTTAGAATTTAACCATCGGTGCACAATACAAAATTTGTATGTGCCATAATTCCCAAACGAATTTAAATTCGGAAGAGCCATAAATTCCAGCATATTTTTGACGCTGAAATCTACAGGAAATCATGCATGAAAGTTGAGTTTGTGTCGGTTGACTTTTTGGTCAACAGATCGCCTCGATTTGCGTGCCATGAGTCTCGAGTTGATAAAATTTAGTTTTTTTGGACAAAATTTAGGAATTAACATAAAAATCAGAATAATAAGATTAAAATAGGATTTTAGAGTAATTATTCCAGAATTAAATAAATTAAAATAAATTATCTTTTGACGTGATAAATTTGTAATACATAGGCTATTTGGACTGTGACTTGGACTCTGATTCATACCAGCAGCAGGACCCCAGGCAAGATACCTTGCCAAATTGTTTATAGTACTTTGCATGCTATTTATATTTCCTTTTATTTATTTCATTTCTGTATAGTTCTTGCATGTGTAGTTTTTCTCCAGTCATTACTATGTATTAGATATGTTGACACACACATGGCACCTAGTATCATGGGAGGACAATCATTAGGCGTATGGGCTTTTAACCACTCTGGTAAACCGTAGTATATAGTTCGCACTACGGGCGTGTGTCGCGCTGGTCGCTACCCCAGAGGTATATCGATTTCTGTAGAGTCGCGCTGGTCGCTACCCCAGAGGTATGTCGATTTCTGATGTTCTAGACGGGTGTGTGAGTTGTGAGGCTTAGATCGAGTAGACTACCCTTGCCCATACGTCAAAAAGTTGTCCTTATTTGCATTCATATAGATTGTCTTGTACAGCGTACTTATTTATTTTCAAACCATATGCATGTTTACTGTATTCAAATTGGCTCGTATTTTCTGTATCTTGTTACGTCCCTCTGAGGACCTGGTCCGCTGCCAGGTGTATCTTTTCTTGAGTATTTGCAGGAGCGCAGATTCGGATGGTTACATATGATCCGAGGATGTCTTCTCTTCGAGCTGTGATGGATAGCTGGTATTCTTATATTGTGTTGTGGTGTTGTACTCATATTGTATTTGCTCTTATATTCGAGTTGGTAGTGGATTTGTTTCCATCCAACTATCATCCTTAGATACTTCTTTTTGAGATCTAGTTTCATAGATACTGGTTATTTATTTCTATATGATTTTGGTGGATGAGATTTAAATTTTACCCTGTGACTTGTATTACATTTTATACCACTTGTGGATTTTATATTCATATTACAGCGTACGTATGGATTTGGTTTTCATATATTAGAGTTGCCATATCCATGCGGCTGGCATGCTTACGTGTCCTAGTCCTACGTATTTTTGGGACTGGGACGTGACAGAGCGAGATGTTCCAGCGCGAACGTACCAGCCAGAATCCAGCAAGGAGCTAGAGGACCGATCCGCCATCCAGGAGCGCAGACGCAGCAGAGGACGGCACCGTACCAGCAGAAGGAGCTCCCGACTTGTCACTTTTGTGGCAAGAAGGGACACATCATCAGAGACTGCCGGAAGAAGCTCGGGCTCTGCATGGTCTATGGAGCCAGCCAGCACCTTGCTAGAGACTATCCTCAGCGCAGAGATATAGCACCCCAGACTGGGCAGAGGCCAGCAGCACCACCTTTGAGGATCCTACCCCCAGTAGGAGGCCAGCGTCCACCAGCTACCGAAGGATAGCAGAGAGGACCACCCTTGGTCCCACAGGAGGCACACTTCAACCAGGCCCGACAGCAGGCAGAAGGGCAGAGGCGCGGACAAGTCTTTGCTTTAGCCTCTATCGAGGAGGAACCCGAGGGAGAGGCTATCACAGGTACAATTCTAGTTGCATCATTACCTGCAACTGCATTGTTTAATTCTGGAGCTACACTGTCATTTATATCTAGTAGCTTCGTAGCAATGCATAGAGTAGCAACTTCCCCCTTACCTAAGAGTTGGAGAATACTTACCGGAGGAGGCATCGTACCGGTTACCAGCACCATTAGAACGTGCTCGGTAGTGGTTTGTGGTAGGGAGATGAGAGCGCGATTGTTGGTACTCCCAATGCCAGCTTTCGACGTAGTTCTGGGCATGGACTGGTTAAGCCAGTACAATGCTGTACTAGATTGCCGGAAGGGAAGCGTTACTTTTAGACTGCCAGGACACCCGGAGTTCGAATTCATGCGAGGCACCATCGAGCGACGAGTAGGACACGCAGCTGGAGCTTACATGGCGATGGAGACGGTACTCCCAGAAATTGTTGCAGAGTTCGAGGATGTTTTCCCAGAGGAGTTGCCAGGCCTACTGCCAGATAGAGAGGTGGAGTTCACCATTGAGCTAATACCTGGAGCAGCACCGGTATCATCAAATGTGTACCGGTTGGCTAAGAAGGAGCTTGACGAGCTGAAGCTACAGCTAGAGGAGTTGTAGATCAAGGGATTCGTCCGTCCTAGTGCATCACCCTGGGGAGCACCAGTGCTGTTTGTACCAAAGAAGGACGGGATGTTCCGGATGTGCATTGATTACAGAGCCCTTAATGCTCTGACTATCAAGAACAAGTATCCTCTACTGCGAATCGACGATCTGTTCGACCAGCTGACAGGAGCAGTGGTGTTCACGAAGATCGACTTGAGATTGGGCTATCATCAGGTGAAGGTGCGAAGGGAAGACATTCCAAAGACAGCATTTAGGACTCGTTATGGTCACTACGAGTTCTTAGTGATGCCTTTTGGATTGACAAATGCGCCTGCTGTGTTTATGAACCTGATGAACCGAGTCTTCCATGAGTATCTGGACCAGTTCGTGGTAGTCTTCATCGATGACATCTTGGTGTATTCGAAGAGCCACGAGGAGCACGGGGAGCACTTGAGGCTAGTGCTAGAGACGCTAAGACGAGAGAGGCTTTATGCCAAGCTGAGCAAGTACGAGTTTCTCCTAGATCGTATCGCATTTCTTGGACACGTTATCTCAGGAGATGGCATTTCGGTAGATCTCGCGAAAATTTCGTCAGTAGAGACGTGGCCGACCCCTACCAACGTCTCGGAGGTGAGAAGTTTCCTAGGACTTGCCGAAGATTACCGGAGGTTCGTAGAGAACTTTACAAGGATCGCAGAGCCGATGACCCACTTGACCCGCAAGGATCAGGAGTTCACCTGGGCAGAGGAGTGTCAGACGGCATTCGATGAGCTGAAGAAGCGTCTGACTACAACACCCATCTTGACCATACCTTCTGGACCCGGAGGATTCGTGATCTATAGCGATGCGTCCGGGAAAGGATTAGGATGTGTCTTGATGCAGTATGGGAAGGTTGTGGCCTATGCCTCTAGGCAGCTGAGGACCCATGAAAAGAACTATCCTACCCACGACCTGGAGCTTGCAGTAGTGATCTTTGCTTTGAAGCTTTGGAGGCACTACCTGTACGGAGAGCGAGTGGAGATATTCACCGATCACAAGAGCCTGAAGTACGTCTACACACAGAAGGACCTGAACCAGAGGCAGAGACGTTGGCTCAAAGTGATGGCGGACTTCGAGATTGAGCTGCAATACCATCCAGGAAAGGCTAATGTGGTAGCCGATACTTTAAGCAGGAAGCCCATAGCATTTTTCCTGACTACCCAACAACATCTGTTGAGAGATCTAGAACAGTTGGGTATCGAAGTCGTCATGTCCGGAGTAGACGGCCAGATGTCGAGTTTCCAGGTGCAATCGACATTGGTGGAGAGAATCAAGGCTGCTTTGCCGACGGACGCTAGATTTCAGAGGCTTCGACAGAGGACAGAGGCTGGAATACAGACGGGACTGCATATACACGAGGACGGGACTTTGAGATATGGAGATCGTCTCTATGTTCCGAATGGAGAGCTTTGCTAGGAGCTGATGACTGAGGCGCACAGTTTGACCTATTCTATTCATCCAGGAGGCACGAAGATGTACCGAGACCTGAGACAGTACTACTGGTGGCACAGGATGAAAAGAGAGATAGCCCGCTTCGTGGCTAAGTGTCTGGTGTGTCAGCAAGTCAAGGCTGAGCATCAGAGGTCTGCCGGATTACTTCAACCGCTTCCGATACCGGAGTGAAAATGGGAGCACATCACCATGGACTTCGTTACGGGTTTCCCGAGGAGTCCTAGTGGTCGTAATGCGGTATGGGTAATCGTAGATAGACTCACCAAGTCTGCCCACTTTTTACCCTTCAGGGTTGGGCAATCTACGGAAGTCTTGGCAGACATGTACATGAGGGAGATTGTACGATTGCATAGAGTGCCAGTCAGTATCGTGTCTAACAGGAATACGAGGTTCACATCATACTTTTGGAGGAGTATGCAAGAGAGTCTTGGTACCCGCCTTAAGTTCAGTAGTTCATACCACCCGCAGACAGATGGCCAATCCGAGCGCACCATTCAGACGCTGGAGGACATGTTGAGGGCATGCATGCTTGACTTCAGCAGTTCATGGGAGGACCATTTGCACTTGGTCGAATTTTTCTACAACAATAGCTATCAGGCGAGTATCCAGATGGCTCCCTATGAGGCATTGTATGGTAGGAAGTGCCGTTCCCCAGTGTGCTGGAGCGATGTAGGCGAGAGGCAGATTCTAGGGCCAGAGTTGATCGTCCGTAAAGTGGAGAAGGTGAATAAGATCCAAGGGCATCTACGAGCAGCACAGGACATGCAGAAGCATTGGACTAATGTGCATCGACGACCCCTAGAGTTCCAGGTTAGAGAATATGTGTTCCTGAAGATTTCACCTACCCAGAGGAACCATCAGATTTGGAGGCAGAGGAAAGCTGAGTCCGAGGTACATCGGACCATTCGATGTGCTAGAGTGCGTCGGAGAAGTTGCTTACAGATTGGCCTTGCCGCAGACACTGGAAGGAGTTCACGATGTCTTCCATGTATCTCAGCTGAGGAGGTACATACCGGATCCGAGTCATGTGCTTGACCACTCGGAGATCACCGTTGGTCCAAGTTTGTCATACTAGGAGGAGCCGGTAGAGATCCTAGACCGAAGCGAGAAGGTACTGCGAGACCAGACTATCCCTCTAGTTCGCGTCGCATGGAGGCACCACGCACCAGGTGAATCAACCTGGGAACGAGAGGACGATATTCAGCAACGCTTTCCCCATCTCTTCGAAGGCCTAGGTATGTGATAGTATTTATTTCATTTAATAGTTTTCTATATGTCTGTTTTAATTTCGAGGACAAAATGCTCTAAGGAGGGTATGTTGTAAACCCCCTCGACCAGAAATTAGGGCTAAATTAATTCAAATAGCCTAATTAGGGTTAACTAGATATAGTTAAGATTTATTATATAGTGTTATAATATCTGTGCAATGATTTGATGTTTTAGGATACTACCCTAGCTGTTACCCTAAAACAATTTCCATATACCTGGCTTAGACATGCTAACCTATCATACTGAACCTAGAACAAACCCCGGATACTGATTTTCGTGCCTGATTTTAGTCGCACAAAAGTCGTTACGAACGTCCGTACGTAATTTAAATAAATTGCGTAATTACGTTCGTTGTCCGTTTCAATCGAAATTGAGACCCAACCTCGACCCGATTTGACCAACCCAGATCCTGACATTATTGTACACTGAGCGTACCACACTAATGACCCTTGTCCAACCTAAATTTAGACCCCCGATTTTTATTAAATTAAATTAGAGACACCCGGTACATTAATTATTAATTAATTAATGTGGCGATCTAACCTTAGTTGAATTAGACCCAACTCTAACCCAAACCCACACCCACACCCACAAGCCTCATACAAAACACCATACACCATTCTAGCCCAACGTAGAACACCAAATATGGTATATGTTTACATCAAATCCCCAATTTCAGAATCTGTCAATTCCTAATTTAACCAGGGGCCTTTGTGCAAATTTCAATAAGGTGCCCCCCTCATTGGCCCAACCTCATGGAGAAAGAAATTGTCATTCCCTAACCGTTCTCCATCACAATTTTTCCCTCCATTTTCATGTACTTACCCTACTTTTTGGAGGACCCATCATGACCCTACGTTTAAATTACATTAAATCCTAGCCCTCCCCTCAAAATGATGGACAACCCCAACTCCCCAAAAATATGTCCAGCCGGCCCTAATCCCTAGGCAGCCCCCCACTCTCTCTCCTACTTATACATTAATTTACATCACTTGCATTGGCACACAACCCAAGAAAACAAACTCTCAAACCCTATTCCTCACTATACACTTAGCCGAGCTCTACCCCAACCCGCCGCCTCCTCCCGGCCAGCCACCACGCCCGGCGACTCCCGCACCGACCCAGTCCCCTTCGCCGACCCCCCTACCTACCACCACCGTCCCAGACGACGGCTCCGCCCACAGCCGCCTCACTCCCCGCAGTCCCCAACCCGGGCCACTCCTTCCCACACTGACAGCCGACCACCCGAAGCCTCCCCACTCTGCCACCGCTGAACCACCGGCCGCCGTACTTGGCCTACCTCCTCCCCAGTCCACCACCGTCCTTCCCGTCAACTCCCAGTCCCGGCCAACGTCGGAGCAGACCGCCCTCGTCCCCGCAGCGTCGACGAGCCAAACCATTGCTGTAGCAGCCGACGACTTCTCGAGCTTCGCCGGAGCTCCGTCCGGCCACCCCCGCCGTCGACGTCCAGCCACCGGGACCCCCTCGACCCGAGCGTCGATCTGGTATAATATTTTATGTATTATTACCTTTATTTTTAGGTGTATTTCAATATGCAATGTTCTATATACTAGTGTTGGTTTAGTTTAAGTATTTTATACGTATTAAGTATATTAATTAGTATTTTCTGTATTATAAAGTATATATATATATATATATATATATATATATATATATATATATATATATATATATACCACCTATATAAATACTGTATTATAAATATATATTTATGGTAATTATTATTATATATAATGGGATTATAAATATGTATTTTGTGTACGTGTATAAGTACCTATGCGTATATATGTATATATATATATATATAAATATATATATATATATATGTATGTATATTGTATTGTACGAGAATAGTGTATATTTAATATAAATCATAGTTTAAATGTAATTTCTGTGATTTAGTATTATATATGTAAAATAGTACTATTTTTTATATTTATATTCGTATTAAAAACGTATACATATGTAGCATGTATATATATATATATATATATATATATATATATATATATATATATATATATATATATTTATATATATATATATATATATATATATATATATATATATATATGTATGTATGTATGTATGTATATTTTTAATATATGAAGAATATTAAATATATAATATATATTGTGTTTAAATATATTTTCTGGAATTAAGTATATTATATGTAATATATATTATATATTAAATACTTATACGTATTAAAACCTCTAGTATATATATATATATATATATATATATATATATATATATATATATATATATATATATATATGTGTGTGTGTGTGTGTGTGTGTGTGTGTGTGTGTGTGTGTGTGTGTATTCTTGATATACATTTCATTATTTTGTGTATATTAGTATGTATATATGTGTATATAAATGTGTACATATTTTATGTATTTAAAAATATTAGAATATAAAATGAAAATATGTAATTGTATATGTATTGTATGTTGTGCACTTGTTCATATAAATATATGATAATATATGGGTCTATGTATTAAAGTTATAAGTATGGTATTATGTGTTTATATATATTACTAAATGTATATATATATATATATATATATATATATATATATATATATATATATATATATATATATATATATATATATATATATATATATATATATATATATATATATATATATATATATATATGAACATAATTATTAGTGTATTTCTAAATAATACATAAGTACTATCTTTGTACTATTAAAACCTACATATTATCTGAAAATATTTATTTATGATTTAGTGTATTTATATATATATATATATATATATATATATATATATATATATTTGAAATAGCTATATATATATATATATACAGTCTAGACCCTGTGTTTGCTGTAAATACAAGCAGTGTGTCTTAGTCATGCTATTGTAGCGACTAATATTGTCATTATTATATCATATATAGGACTGCTGGACAGTACCGCCGAGGCATCAGGAGCAGGACTTTGGATTTTGCAGCTACCCGGGACAGGCAAGTATACCTTGCTGATTTACTGCTTAAAATTAAATGATAAATGTTGCAAATATACATAAAACTGTGTGCGTCCGAGATTGACTCGGGTGCAGTCGATAATGCGTCGATGAGTAGTGTACTTGACCTAGTTGCTAGCTGACTCACCTTCTACTGTGAGGATATTTTGATATCTTCCTAGACCTTGACACTTACACGTATCACGATGGTACATTCATATTGGGATGCGGGTCCGCGTACCCGATTCGCTATCGGTGCGTATGATATGCATCACGGATTAACCTGTATTCTAGAGTAGTATAGTTAGATGAGACTTGGCATATAGATACGGTACACTCACATCGTGTATTCGACTTGCGTATCTACATTGGGCGGGAAGGATAACTGATAAACGTATGGGATGCACCCATCGGACTCCGTGGTATCTAGAGAAACCACAGACCCGGTGACTTCCTATATTCAGACACCGCGCTCTACGGAGTGTTACGGACGTATATACATTGCAGATACCACGTCCCTTAGAGTGTTGGACGTTATATATATACAGATACCTCATTCTTCGGAATGATGGACGTTGCAGATACCACACTCTAGAGGACGTTGGACGTTATGCCTACACCTACTTATACGTTCCGAGGTTGTCCTTACATTGCATTCACTTAGATGGTTAGCACACCCTCTTTACTTTTATTCAGTACTATATCTGGCATGCATATTGTATCTTGTTACGTCCTTCTGAGGACCTGGTTATCTTCAAGATCTGGACGAGGCCTATTACCCTACAGTGTACGGGCCAGGTGTGGAGACGAGGTTTGCTCTTGACGAGGAGCTGGAGGTTTTACCATCAGAGTACCCCTGATCATCTTGGTAGGCCTTCCGCCTATGACTGGAGCTCCTTACCTAGTTAGCTGTTGTTTCAGTCACTCTCATTATCAGTACTTTTATTTCAGACTATCAGTACTTTATCTCCAACATTTGTAGTGGGTTTGTTCCCACCAGACATATTTCAGTTGTACTATGTCATTCGACTATGTTTCTTATATTCCAGTCTTTTATTTCAGTATTTTACTTGTTGTTTATGGATGAGATTAGAAACTGCCTGTTGTTGATATTAGACTTGTTAAATTTAGGACAGCGTAGCACGCTTCGCCAGGATACATTAAATTGGGATATCCTCGGAGACGTGTCAGCTGGCCAATGCCACGTGGCCTGGTTCCATATATTTTGGGACTGGGGCGTGACAGATATCCTAGTAGGAGCAGGAGATTTATATTTTTACATATATTAGGATATGAATTGATTGAGAAGATTTAGTTTTTAAAGGATTGAAGAATATTTTTAAAGATTTTTAGGGGATTTGATTGAACAATTTTTTTTAAAAGAAGTTATCTTCCAGCTATAGCTAAACTTGCGGGTTTTAAGGAGGAGATGGTGGTGGGTTTATATGAAAGTTATTTCCCCCTTTTTCTATCACTCTTTATCTAATCCTTTTTTCTCTTCTATTTTAATTCTTTTAAATTTTTATCTCTTTTTCTTTTATTCTTTTTTATACTTAATTATATTTCTAATCTGTTTTCTTATATATATATATATATATATATATATATGTGTGTGTGTGTGTGTGTGTGTGTGTGTGTGAATGTGTTAATCATTCCTTATTAATTTAAATATTGTTATTGTTATTTTTTTATATATTTGTTTATACACTAATACTCTTATACAAACCTCTTATATGTAGTAGGGTCAAAACCCCAAGCAACAAGTACCACACATAATCTCGAGGAAAATACAAAACTTAGTAAGAAAAAAAAACCCAACCTAATTATAGCGACAACAATAATAATAAATAGTAATGACTAAAATAAGTATATCAAGTCACGTCGTACCATACGCACGTTGACGAAAGAAATAGACATAAGGAAAAGAAGTTTGTACCTATATCAGTGAACGGTAGATGTGTATCAGGGAATAGAAAAAGAGTGCATAGACTACTCTAGAGCTAGACCACAACCCTTCAACCAAACAAGCACTAAAATTGCAGGCCATCTCCCGAGTAGAACTTTACCTCTTGCTATACACCAATAGGAAATAGAAAAGAGCTCAGCTAAACTGATAAACAAATACATGAGAAAATGATAAGAAAAAATCATGAAAGCATGATCAAACATCATCTATGGCTTGTTACGTTTAACTAACTAGGTTTATCATATTCCTATTTACTAACATTTGCTAATAGAGTACTTCATCATTACCTGTGCTGCAGACACCCAGGACGCAAAGGTTCTTGTATTCTAATATATAACTTATAGCTTGTGATGTCACATAAAACTTGTACACATAACATATATCTTGTAAATTATAATGTATAGGATCATGGGCCCTCCCTAATCGGGGTTGCCATGTTTCACTATGCTAGCAAGTGTTGGGGTCCAGTCTGGATTTGGTGAATTTTGGAGCCCAAATATGGTCAAATATTTGATTTGATATAATTTAAAAATCTACATTAAATGTAAGATTTGATTAGATTTTAAATTTGTATCAAATATTTAATTTAACGATATTTGGACGTCCATAATTAGTGTTGGGCTATTTTGGGTGGAATATGATTCTTATTTTAAGGTTTTTTTTTATTTAGGAAATTCTATTATAACCTAAAATATGATTTATCATTCTATAAATATAGGAGGAGGGTGAAGGCACAAAGCATACCACAATTAGAGATTTGGGGTGCTCTTCCACATGAAATCTAAGAGAAAGTTTGTGCTTTACTCTTAGGACTTCGCCATCCAGGACAGAAGAAAGAAAGATATCTGATCGATGAGTCTTCGTCTTCTCTCAAGGAGATTGCTATGGGTTGGTGAGTGATTTTAATTGTAATCTCATTCTTTTCTTCTTGAGTGTGGTGAGGGAGTTGAATCTATTAGGGCAAAGGGTTCAACATTGATTTTGTCAATATTGTAATTTCACCCGTGTTATAAAGGTTGAGATTTGTCCAGGTGACGTAGTCACCGCCATATACTTGTCTTTATCTGTGCTTGGTATTTGTTAGACATGGGTTAGTTATCTCAGGTGGGTTGGCCTAAAGTTTTTGCTGCGGACACTCTTAGACACAATGTCGGAACGCTTGAGGGCGTATCTGATTCCCAATATCTGGTATCAGAGTCCTGGTCTGATAGTCTGATACCAATATCTGGTATCAGATCTACTGGTTTTGGTTCTGGCAACTTTGTCTACGGGGCGATGCACTCCACGTGTTTGTTTTATTGCATTTTAGATTTAATTTGCCTTGTTTATAGCTATTAGAATATTATATTTATCATGGTTATATATATATATATATATATATATATATATATATTTATAAATAAATACATAGAGAGTGATATATATGTATGTGTGTATGTTATATATATATATATATATATATATATATATATATATATATATATATATATATATATATATATATATATATATATATATATATGAGAGAGAGTATAGTTGTCTACTTGTGCATATGTGTGTTTGTGGTATTAAACGAAAGAATGAAAGTGTATTTCAAGATGGGGTTTATACGAAACCCGTGCCCTTTGGTTTACAAACAAACTTGTACAATTTAATCCTATACGAGGATATGGGAGTACAATTTATTTAATCTGGGTATAAATTTCTATAGGTGTCTGATCTGCAGTCGATCACTTTAGCCCTTGGACCACACGATGATGAAGAAATGCCGTAGAAGACAGGAAGCAGCTTCGAAGGTTGCAAAAGAGAGTGGATGCACGATGCCAAAGTCGTCGATCCCTACTCTTTGCCTGAGCTCCGGATTCTTCTCTCCTTCTCTCTCTCTCTCTTGACCTCTGGTTCGATCTTTCTTGGAAGTTCGACCTTGGATCTTTAATTTCTTGACCTTGTTCGATCCTTCTTTCAAAGTTTCGACCGTTTGATCTGGTATTGGTTTTCTTGACCAATTTTTTGACCTTTTTCTCGATTGATAGGGGTCTCTATTTATAGAGTTTTGGTGACAGTGACCACTCCGTCGGTATAGAAACCGAGGAGTGGAAAGTACAGCACCCTTTTACACAACGGTTAAAATAACCAATGCCTGCGTATAGATGACCTTTTGAGTGAGCATGTGACGCGTGTCCAACTAAGGAGACAAAACGCGTATATCTGCTGCGAAGATCACGACGTAGAAGCCACGTAGGTAGGTATCCCTCGTGTAGAAGAGGTTGGCGTAGAAGCCAAATGACTGTCACCCTGGCGTAGAAGCCAAGTAGGCATAGAAGCCGAGTAGGCGTAGAAGCCGAATGGTCGTAGAGGCCGAGTGGGCATTGAAGCCGAATGGTCGTAGAGGCCGAGTGGGCGTTGAAGCCGAATGGTCGTAGAGGCCGAGTGGGCGTTGAAGCCGAATGGTCGTAGAGACCGAGTGGACGTTGAAGCCGAGTGACCACAGATCCTGAATGGGCGTAGAAGCCGCTACGTACCGTGCCAGAGTGCTGATGTGGACGTATTAGCCGGAGTTACGGCTTTTAAAGATATAATCAAATCTCTTGCAGAGATTTGCCACCATCCTATGCATTAAATGCGGAGACGTGTTTTGAAGGTCTGCAGCCCTTCTGTGCATCCGTCGCAGAGACGTGCCTCGAGAGAAACTGTCACTGCTCTGTGCAATTAGACGTAAAGACGTGCCTCGAGCCCCGTACGAAGTGCAGCTTTTGACGTGGCAGGCGGTTTGTCTACTACGGAGCATAAAACAGCTCATGTTTGCTTGTGTAAAATAATGCAGCGTATCCCCTTGTACGCGAAAGAGCAGTTTATGCTGAGGGGACGTCAGTAAACGATGGTTCGATGATATTTTAACCAAATCCTCTACATTAAATGCAGAGATCCGCCATCATACTGTGGGGCGCGTCCCGAGTGGTCTGCCATCGTTTTCAGCCGTCGTCTGGGTAGCCGTGCAGCACTTTTTATCAGGAGTCAGAGGTCAGGTTCACTGCGTGACTTGACAGGTTCATTTCGGGGAAGACGAAGCGTTCCTCGTACGCTTTAACGCTGCTTTGAGAGCGGATGAGTTTTACGCCATGGAGGCGATAAAGAACCCTGTTTACGCCGAAGAGGCCTGGACGTACTGCACTTACGCGGATGGTCCTTTGAGCTTATACTTCACGCTGTGTTTAGCGAAAAAAGCTCTGTTGCACGCTTGATGGCTCTGAAGGCCTCTGTTTACGCTGCTCTGTACCAATATGCTGCGTAGATCTTCCCAGCGTATTTTCATGCTTCTACAAGACCCCCTTCAAAGCTTTCAAATTCCTCAGAATTTGAAATGCTTTGAATGAAGCATGAACCGCCCCTCGTAACTCGAAATATTTCTGAATGGAGCGTTGAAACGGTCGATGCTGACTTTATGGCAGATTTATTGGGGACCATGCGACCTCTCTCGCCTATAAAAGGCTGAGGAGTTAACCTGTTCTTCCCACACTTTCTTCACCATGCCGAGATGATCGCCGGAGTTTGTCGGGTCGACCTGAGGAAGAAGGAGATCATGTTCTTCCAGCATGTAGGGAGCCGAAAAAGACGGCGTCTTCGAGCAAGCATCCACTACAACGATGGATCATGGAAGGATATCTTAGCCTCCCTTGCTCGGGATAATCAGCAACTTTATGTGGTGTTTGCCCAGGAGAGAGGAAGGGTCGCGTTAGACCAGGCTGCTTGCAAGTGGCGCCTTCTCTCGTTACCTCCGGGGATGAGAGCAGCAACTAGCTCTGACCTCGGGCATTGAGTTGGGTGAAATACCTCAACTCAATCTACCACGGCGCTGGGCGTAGGAAAGCAGTGCCCTGATTTTCTGTTGGAAGATGGGTCTATGCCCAGTTTTGTATCCTCCCGCCGCTGATCATCTTCTTGGAAGAAGAGGAAGATCACCAATGCGCGAACCTGTCAGAACAGCTTCTGGGCGATCTTCAGACGATGATGGGGGAACTCCTTTATAGACGGAGTTTCCCTCATATGTAATCATGAAGAATAGAGAAAAATCCTTGTAGATTAGATTTTTCTCATATGTAATCATGATTTTAATCTTTAATAAAATCGTCTTCTTCTCTGCATATGATCATTTTGCCATACGTTGCTGTGAAGTCTGAATATGTGTAGCTTTGACACGTCTGATTCTTTACGCCGACTCTGATAAAAGAGTATTAGGCCCTGTCCTTTACGCATAGCCAATAGTCCATAGAACGTTGTTTGAGCATTTTTGAACGTTTAGAACTGTCCTGCTGCTAGGATTGAGGGATCGCGTAGAGCTCTGAACTGTTGTTTCTGATGAACAAAACTTTTGTTCAGACTTCGTCTTCAAGAATGATCTCTCGAAACTCCCTTGGAACAGGGTCGAGGATTTGGCTATTCAGACTGGAGTCTGGATGAACCTCCAATTTTGGACCCGAGAAGAGTAATTTCTCAATGTTTGAACTCTGTATGCTTCGGGTACTTGGGATATTTTAAGGTCAAGAAGGAGTATCTTCTGTGTGAACTCCTGTAATCGACCGCTTTGAGAACTGTTCGGATATACGGAAAGTCAGAGATCCGTAGTGTAGATGAGCTAAAAATCCTGAGTTTATAGCTTATTGAGCGTAGAAAGCCACCGAGCGTGAGATCGTAGGTTTGGTATCTGCTGAGCGTGAAGTCGTAGGTTTATAGCCTCTCGAGCATAAAAGCTACCGAGCACAAAAGGCATCCGGGCGTAAAACCATAGACTTATAGCTTGCGAGCGTAAAACCGTAGATCTGTAGCTGTCGAGCGTAGAAAGCTCCTGAGCGTAGAACTGTATATTTGTAGCCTGTGAAAAAGAAATCTTCCGAGCGTAAGGTTGTGGATCTGTTGCCTCCGAGCGTAAACTAAACGCCACCGAGCGTGAGATCGTAGGTTTGGTATCTGCTGAGCGTGAAGCCGTAGGTTTGTAGCCTCTCGAGCGTAAAAGCTACCGAGCACAAAAGGCATCCGGGCGTAAAACCATAGACTTATAGCTTGCGAGCGTAAAACCGTAGATCTGTAGCTGTCGAGCGTAGAAAGCTCTTTGGCGCAGAACCACGAATCTGTCTTGCACGAAAAACTTTTCGAATTTGCTGACTGTCCGTCTTTCGAGAGTAGCGGGCTGACGTAGCACCCAATCATAACCAGCTATTAATTGCGAGATTTGGTTAGGGTCTCGAGGAGTCCGTCCGAGGATTCGAGGAGTCGACCCGAACTCTATATATATTCCAAGCTTTTGAGAGAAAAACTTTTCATCTGTCTTCTGCGAAAGAGAGCTTTCGACTGTTCGAGTTTTTCTTCATTCCTTCTCCGAGCACTTCGAGTCTTCAGAAATGGCGCCGAAACAAACCCCCTTTACTAAGGGAAAGAGTATAGGTTCTTCTTCTCATTCTCCTGCCCCAGCGAGAGAGTCTTCGGTCGGGCAAGGTGAACTTCACTCTGAGCGAAGTATCCCGCCGACGAGCAGCGCACCCGGTCTTAGAGGTAGAGCCTTTGGGATGACAAAAACGACAAAAAATCCTTCGCACACGTTGAACGTGACCGCACTAGTTCGTTTTCTGTGTTGATAGCCTCTTTGAGAAAGATGATGCACGGAGACATTTTCATCTTTTACGCCCACATTTTTAATGTGCCAGCGTAAAAACTCTATATTTTCGTAGTTTTGAGCGTAAAAGCTCTGACTACCGATAACTTGCTGTATATTGTAAAATTTGAGTTTTACGCTTGTGGAGGGGACTTCCGGCGTAAAATGACCAAATTTGTACAATCTTGGCGTAAAGCACATACTGTCATTTCTTTGGTCTGTATGTTTGTGCAAGATTTGCAATGACATATTTTTCTTACACTTTTGCAGTTAATTTGGGTGAGTCTCCACTGGCCGAGGTGATGGGTTCCGCTGCCGGGATGCTGCACTCGAACTATCTGGAGGATCTGTCCCACGTGGCATTTCCCATCTCCGGACCCCAGTATCCTGAGGGAAGGGAGTTTTTGATATCGGCTCAGGGCGAGTGGACGCTGCTGAACATGATCAACGGAGAGCCCCTGACATACATAGATGGGGAGCAGTACATAAAGTCGGCTTTCCTCTTTGGGGACATGATTGACAAACAGTCCCAGACGAAGCCCAAGAGGGAACCCTGGGTTTTCCCTGCCGGGAATTTGGTCTTGTATCTGCCAACAATGCCGAGGGATTATCCCATCTCGGCTTTCTTCCATGCGACGCATCCCAGGAGGATATCGTGGACGCTGACTCCCGATCTTTACGGCAAGCCGGGGAAGATCTTTCATCTGAAGGGAGCTGACCAGGGGTCGTTTGTCAGCCGCCCTTCCGGCGTTGTGACGTTGTTCAGGGGACTGTGCCCGGGCAGTGTCCCGAGTGAAGACAGCTCAGTGATCCAGCCGGTCGAATTGCCGACTTTCTGCAATGACTTCATGGGACGAGGGGGGGTATATCCCAAGGAGAATCCTCGGTGCAATGGGTGGATCACCCCAACAAACCTCCGATGGGCTTGCCTAGTTGACTGGGCCTTGAAGCACTTTCAGAGAAAGCTGGAGGGCATTGGACTGTATGCCGCTGTGAGTGCAACTAGTGTTGGGTTGCCTCCCAACCCTAACTTGTTTTTAGCACTGATGGAGCGATACATTTCGCTCACCGGGACTTTCGCCACTCCACTGGGGGAGTTGGGATTGGCCCTCCATGAGATGGCAGTGGTCTCGAGACTGCCGATGGGGGATACCCCATATGAAGAGTATGTTCCCACCAACCGAGAGTTGGGGAACTTGGACCCTCGGGTGGCGGAAGTGTATCAGGAGCTGATGTGTCAATACTTCGCGTGCACCGCTTTTTATAACGAGCCTTCTGATTTGGCTCACACCACCAAGTGGATGTCCTACCTCTTCTTCCACCGAGCCAGGGCCGCCAAGTCGGAGAAAGTCTCGGGGGGCAAGAATGAGCCCGTGAACTGTTTGGGCGTGCTCAGTGTCCAGGTCGTCGAGGATCTTATGGAAGATGCTAAGGCTCCAGATCAGATTCTCGTTGAGGGGGTAGGAAAGTATCCCGAAGGCACTAAGGCCTACAGTTACTTGAGGTGCTGCCACAGGCCTCTGTCTAAGGAAGCCTGGCTGGCCGGTTTCCTCTCCATATGGCTGCGTCGAGTAGTAGTGCCCGGTACTGCGTTCGCGGACCGCATTCACCGGAACATCCTATGGCCTGCAGTGCGTCTGGTGTTCGGGGCAAGACTGGGCTTGCTTCCTGCCATGGTGTGCCGTATACAGGCTTTCCTGAGAGCCATGACTGATGGGTTGCTCGTCGATGAAGCTCGGCGTGAGAGTTTTCCCAGGGTGGAATTACCATACCTGTACTTGATGGGATGGTTAATTCTCCACAATCCCCGGGTGATGTCTTCCGGCTCTGGTAGTAGCCCGGGGGGGGTAGTTTCTTGCTGAACTACAAGGATTCTCCCTGGAATGTGAACACAACTTTGGACTGTCGGCTGGTGTTGAACCTCAGTCACGGTTGGAAGCTCCTCTGTACTGCCCCCCTTGTACATCGCAATCAATCAGGGATGTGGCTTGAGGATTCAGGTGGAGAGAAGACCGATCTTTCTCCGGAAGCTTTTAATTGGTTGGTCTGTATTAGACCCTCCCATCTGCTGTACAGGAGCGAAGATTATTGCTTCTTCAAGCCCTACTTGCCTAGTCGGTTCGCCAGGCAGTTTGGGTACGATCAGTTGCACGTGGGCAATGCCGTCACCAGCTTCAGGTCCAGGGGCGGACTCATTGATGGAGCCAGAGGATGGCGATATTTTATCATGGGTTGTACGGGAGCAATCTTTATCGTGCCGGCCGTCATACTCTCCACGGAGCTGCGCATCCTCCATTCGTATGCCCAGTTCTATGTGGCGATCAACACCTTCCATCGTAATTTTGACATGCGTGGAAGCTTTAGGGTGCCTTCTCCCAAGCCTGGGGGAAGAGTTGAAGTCCCCTCGGTTTTTTCTGACGAGGGTGAGGAGTCTGTCACTCCGGATGAGCCTCTGGTGTCGGTGCCGAGGTGTGAAGTGCCTCCGCATGCGGGGGCTTTGGTAGTCTCTTCTGGGAAGCGACGGGCTCCTGCTCCGAAGGAAGCTTTTCTTCGTAAGAGGAGGAAGGAGATGGTTGTTCGTCCTCTCCGCGTTCTTGGTATTGAGGCTCCTGGGAGTGAGCCTACATCTCCCCATATCAGGGATAATTCTTTGGCTGGAGGTTCCTCGCCTTTTAGAGAGGGACATTCTACAGTTCCGGCTGGGGGCGCCGGAGAATCTTTGCTAGAGGTTGCTGTCACTGCTACTGCTCCAGGTAGTGGAACGAGATTGCCTGCGTGGTCGAGGCAGATGGAAGAATCTTTTCCTAGACCAGCAACGGATGAAACTCCCGCTGTGTCAGTGAGCACGCCTAGCGAGATTCCAGCTGACGAACCTCGACTGCGTCTTGGTGAAGGCTTGGCAGAACACCTGGCGATGTCGGTCAGCCCATCTCCTTCTCCAGGTATGACAGTTCGTATTGCGTTATTAAGGCGTGGTTTAGCTACATCGACTGCAGATGCGCCATATATACCGTTGGCTCCGGATAAATGTTGTCTTTATGTCTCCTCTTAGAAAGATTACCATCATATTGATATCAACTTTCTTGTCCTCTTCTCAGGGGACGGCTGTAGAAGCATGAAAAATACGCTGAAAAAATCTACGCAGCCTCTTGATGCAGAGCAGCGTAAACAGAGGCCTTCAGAGCCATCAAACGTGCAACAGAGCTTTTTTCGCTAAACACAGCATGAAGCGTAAGCTCAAAGGACCATCCACGTAAGTGCAGTACGTCCAGGCCGCTCCATCGTAAAACATAGTTCTTCATCGCCTCCATGGCGTAAAACTCAGCCGCTCTCAAAGAAGCGGTAATACGTACGAGGAACGCTTTGTCTTCCCCGAAATGA
Organism: Iris macrosiphon; assembly: GCA_036927795.1. Lineage (NCBI taxonomy): Eukaryota > Viridiplantae > Streptophyta > Magnoliopsida > Asparagales > Iridaceae > Iris > Iris macrosiphon. The sequence continues at coordinate 136,132,294 of JAYESA010000006.1, forward strand.
ACCTGTCAAGTCACGCAGTGAACCTGGCCTCTGACTCCTGACAAAAAGTGCTGCACGGCTACCCAGATGACGGCTGGAAACGATGGCAGACCCCTCGGGACGCACCCCACAGTATGATGGCGGATCTCTGCATTCAATACAGAGGATTTGGTTAAAATATCACCAAACCGTCGTTTACTAAAGTCCCCTCAGCGTAAACCGCTCTTTCGCGTACAAGGGAATACGCTGCCTTGTTTTACACAGGCAAACGTGAGCTGTCTTACGCTCCGCAGTAGACAAACCGCCTGCCACGTCAAAAGTTGCACTTCGTACAGGGCCCGAGGCACGTCTCTACGTCAAATTGCATAGAGCGGTGACAGTTTCCCTCAAGGCACGTCTCTGTGACGGATACACAGAAGAGCTGCAGACCTTCAAAACACGTCTCCGCATTTAATGCACGGGATGATGGCAAATCTCTGTAAGAGATTTAATTACATCTTCGAAAGCCGTAATTCCGGCGAAGACGTCCACATCGGCACTCTGGCACGGTACGCAGCGGCTTCTACGCCCACTCAGTCTCTATGACCATTCGGCTTCTACGCCTGTTCGGCTTCCACGCCTGTTCGGCTTCTATGCCTGTTCGACTTCTATGCCTATTTTGGCTTCTACGCCAGGGTGACAGTCATTTGGCTTCTACGCCAACCTCTTCTACACAAGGGATACCTACCTACGTGGCTTCTACGCCATGATCTTCGCAGCAGATATACGTGTTTTGTCCCCTTAGTTGGATACGCGTCACATGCTCACTCAAAAGGTCATTTACACGTAGGCATTGGTTATTTTAACCGTTGTGTAAAAGGGTGCTGTACTGTCCACTCCTCGGTTGTTACACCGACGGAGTGGTCATTGTCACCAAAACTCTATAAATAGAGACCCCTATCAATGGGGAAAAGAGGTCGAAACTTTGAAAGAAGAATCGAACAAGGTCGAAACTTCGAAAGAAGAATCGAACAGGGTCGAAACTTTGAAAGAAGAATCGAACAAGGTTAAAACTTTGAAAGAAGAATCGAACAAAATCGGAGACTTAGAAAGAGAGGTCGAGAGAGTGAGAGAAGGAGAGAGGAATCTGGAGCACAGGCAAAGAGCAGGGATCGACGACTTTGGCATCGTGCATCCACCCTCCTTTGCAACCTTCGAAGCTGCTTCCCGTCTTCCATGGCACTTCTTCAACATCGTGTAGTCCAAGGGCTAAAGTGATCGACTGCTGATCAGACACCTATAGCAATTTATACCCAGATTAAATAAATTGTACTCCCACGTCCTCGTATAGGATCAAATTGTACAAGTTTGTTTGTCAACCAAAGGGCACGGGTCTCGTATAAACCCTGTCATTGAAACACACTTTCATCCTTTCGTTTAATACCACAAACAAGATGGCGACTCTACTGGGGACGTCTTTCTCTTCTGACGAGAAAGTAATTGCTCAACACGATGCGATATCTGTAGGAACCGCGAAGAAGACACTGGTCATTCATTTCGACCAGTCCGCCTACGAAGACATGCTTCGGACTGGGGGTAGCTCTCACTCTCTCTCCGTCCAAAACAACAGGAAGCTGCGCAAAGTATGGATGCCCAAGACATCCTCTGCCGTTCCTGTGGACTCTCCGATCTCTCCGACCAATGAGGTGGTAGCATCGCTCCCTCCGTGCCCCGTACGAAAAATTTCGTCTCCCGCTGCGCGCGGTACAGACAAAACTTCGGGCAAAGCCTCAGCGCTAACCCCGGAGTACCCACTGCACTTTACGCGTAGAAATCAGTCTCCCGCTACGCGCGGTACAGACAAAACTTCAGGCAAAGCCTCAGCGCTAACCCCGGAGTACCCACTGCGCTTTACGCGCAGAAATCAGTCTCCCGCTACGCGCGGTACAGACAAAACTTCGGGCAAAGCCTCAGCGCTAACCCCGGAGTACCCACTGCGCTTTACGCGCAGAAATCAGTCTCCCGCTACGCGCGGTACCGACAAAACCTCTGGTGGTGCCTCAACGCCAAATCAGAAGTACAGATCACGCTCCATGCGTACGACAACATCTGACCTTTACGGTGAACCAGATGAGCGCTGTGATCTCTGCAAGGGGAAGCAAGCAGGCGAACACTCAACTACTCGGCCTTTACGCCGGCAAGAGAATGATCTGCCTACCCTCCGGATTACGCGAGAAGCTAACGGCCGACTGAGGGCCTCTCCAGCCTTACGATAGACTGAGCGAATCTCCAAATTACGCCAGGCATGGTCCCTCGGCGTAAAACAAGCTCAGACGGCGGAAAGAAACCCTCCTAACCTGCGCAAATATCTAATCCAGAAGCGTAAAGAAAGGGGACCTTCCGACATGTCTATTACGCCTCCTAACGAACACTATTGTGATAGTCATAAGGTTGTGATTAATTGCTGCTGCTCCAAAGCAAAATGATCGGTTTTCGACCGGTTGAGCTACTCGCTATCTTTCCAAGAAGAGGAACCCGCGTATGCATCTGTGAACATGGCTTCACACATACCTAGAGGAGGGTCAAGCTCAAGACGTCATCCTTCTAGACCTCCGAGCCGAAGGAGGTTCAGTAAGCCCCTCAGAGACGTTGAAGCCGGAGTGTTCCAGAACACTCGCGCAAGGTCCCAACAACCAGCTTCGTCCTCTTCCGATTCTGACGCTGGGGGTCGCCAAGCTCCCGAATCAGAAGCAGAAAGTGTAGAGTCAACTTCTACAGCGACCTATACTAATCCCTCGATGACATACAGGGAAATGGGAGCTTACGCCGTTGAAGACGAACGCGAGGAAGCTTCGCCGTCAGGGAATGCGGAATAACGCATTACTATACTGGAGACATCTCTGAAACAAATGCAATCCATGATGGAGAACATGCACCAGATGATGCTAACTCAGCACGCAACTGCCATAGCTCAAGCATCGGTCCCGCCAACTCAGATACGTGTGGGGGTGGACTTACCACCATCCAACCCGAGCCAAGAGTCTGCGCTAGATCAAGAGTCAGCAGTTCCTCCGTTTCCTCACTCAGAGAATGCCTTGTCCGCGGGAGTTGCAATACAACCAACTCCGTACCACTCCGTAGTCCCGCTTCCGACTGAAAATCCGATACAGGCAGTACGGGAATTGAAGGCCCAGTTCGACGCCTTGAAGCACAAAGATCAGCTCAAGAAACTGGGAATCAACCAACCCTACCCAGCTATCTGGGAGGAGGTCCCTTTCCCTCCAAAGTACAAACCTCAGACTATGGCTCTGTTCGAGGGAAAAATATTACCAAGTCAGTACATGAACTATTTCAGTATGATGACGGTGTTGCTACAAGGGAACGACGCCCTCCTCACTCGGGTGTTCAAAGGTTGTCTCTCAGGAGTAGCCTATCAGTGGTACCGTAGCTTGGCGGACAACTGCATTACCTCCTTCGAGGACTTCAGAGCTTTATTCTTCACACGATTCTACGAGGGAGGAATGGACATGTCTATGTCCTCTCTCATCGAAGTCAAACAGAAGGAGAAGGAGAACGTTCGCATCTTCGTCGAGCATTTTCGTCAGGCCACCTTACAAATGCCTCCAGGGGTTCCAGACTCTGCGTTGGTAGACATTTGCAGGAAGAACCTCCTCCACGTGGTCTTGGTGTTCACAGGACCATATCAGTTCCATGATTGGCCCTCGTTCATCGTTTTGGCAGTAGCCGCTGAAGACAATAGTCGCAAGGCGTGCGACAATGGCATCATGATCTCCGCCTCTGACAGAGGCAAGAGGCCATCTCCTAGCAGCGACCATCCTCATGGTCCCAAAGGGAAAGAAGCCCTGACAATCAACACGGCCAGACCAAAGATTGCGGCAACCATGCAAGCAAGGCCCGGGACCTCCAGGCCCGCCGAAGTCTACTCTTTCGACGACGACGATATACCGAGTATATTCGAGTGTCTCGTCAAAAGTGGCAAGATCACCCTTCCAGAGCTGAGGCGACCCCAGGAAGTCGGCAATACTAACGACCCCAAATACTGCGTCTTCCACAGATACGTACACCACCCGACAAAGGCGTGTTACATACTGAAAAGGAAGATCCAGGGGTTAATCGACGCCAAGGCCATCATTCTGCACAACACCGAGAAGACGGTCACAGCCAACATGATCTCTCTGCAGTTCGGCGATCTGCCTCCCCAAGAGGTCCCGGATGGTGTTGCGCCCATTTCCCGGACAACGATGAACATCGTCAATCTTCCCCCAGCTAGGGGTCAAAATCACAACCTGGTACCCCTAACTACCCGGTAGGGGGAAATTATATATGTTCACCCAGATTTGGTGACAGAGCTCGAGGAAGAGACCAAGGCGACTAAGCCTACATCCAAGAGGTGCCCCAAATACAGACCGTGCCACATGGTCGTAACTTCTTCTGCATCAGACGAAGACGAAGTATTTGCCGCAACCCGTTCGGGGAAGGCCTACCTCAACGACAACGGAGCAGGTCAGGAAGGCGCACCAGCTGACGCTCCAGCTACCAAACCTTCAGAGCAAGGTCCCGCCTTGCAAGACATCAGCCCTGCAAAACCTACTCCGGCGGAAAAGGGGAGGCAGAAAGAAGTACGCTTTGACAAACCTGTGAAAAACATTTCGAGCAAAGGTTTAGAGAAGCCGTACCAATTTGACATCCTGGCCCAACTAGCCAATACGCCAGCCAGGTTGTCCATCTTTGAGCTACTCAGGCTCTCCCCAGACACTCGTCTAGCCCTGAGTGAAGCGCTGATGCAGGCGGAGGTATACTTGACCCAGCTCAAGTCCCCCGACGAGGAACCAGTGGCGTGTCCTCAATGCCATAGCGTGATGGAGGTGGTCCCAAATATCACTTTCACTCAAGACGACATGTTGTTAAAACATAAAAGACATGACAGGCCCCTCTATTACACCGGGTACGTCGGTTCCATGGAGGTCGACCAGATTTACATAGATCCAGGATCGTCGATCAGCATCATCCCTCACTGTCTGCTAAGGCCACTGAGAATCCCTACCAGCGAACTGGCTTACACTACCACTACAATCGTGGGTTTCAACGCTGGAAGAAGTAAGCCATTGGGGAAGATTCGCTTGAGAATCCAGATCGGCAACCTTAGATCGGTCGCCACATGTTACGTCATCGATTCAGAGGTGTCCTACAACATTTTGCTGGGAAGACCGTGGATCCACGACCACAACATCGTTCCTTCAACCCTACATCAATGCCTTAAGTATGTAGACGCACAAGGAACCGTACAAACGGAGGTGGCTGACCTAAATCCGTTTAAAGGAATAGAATCCTACTATTCTGACGCCGTGTTGTACTCCCATGACCACACGGAAGAAGTGCCAGGCGAGGCAGAGAAGGAATCCCACCGGGAGCCAGAAGAACCCTCTGCCACGCTATCGCTGTCAATCAGAGTGAAAGGACGAACCACTCATCCAAAAGCCATAGAGCCTATGGCTATCCACCTGAGCAAGACCAAGTCAGGGGAAGGGGGTGATCCTCTAGTAATCACTTTGAACCGGAAGCCTCCACCCTTGGTCATCAACCTTCGGCGCAACAGGCAGCCGACTGATGTAAATACAACCAGGAACGGAGTTCCAGATGATAATAAACATCCTCTTTTTTGGTATATCGGTGCTCAAATTCCGAAACAGGAATCCACTCCCCATGACGAAGTAGAACCAATAGCACAAAAGTTCTTGGAAGCTATAAACTCCTACCGTCCGTATGTCTGGGAAGTAGCGTCATCGTCCAACGTCGTCGCGACATATGGACCACATGAGGATTCTGTCTTCATCGTCCCGCCTACCTGCAGCAGCCAGCGTTCGATAGTCTTCGGCCACATGCGCAATCAGCCGACTGTCCAGGAAGATCCTTTCAACAACGATACTGGAAAAATGCAAGTTCACCAATACAGCCCGTAAGCGCTAAGGATCATGCAAAACATGGGCTACGACTTGAAGCGGAAGCCAGGCCTCAACTACGGAAGAGGCAGACAAACGCCGCCGCGCGGCGACACCCGCTATCGACAGACCCGTTGCGGGTTAGGGTATGCCACCTCCCTTACGACTTCCAGGCCAGATGAGGACATCTTCTCCCAGAACGGCTCGTCGCCCTCCGACTCACCTGATGCTCTCGAACAAACACTATCAGTAAATATGGTGGTGACAAATCCCGCAGAAGCAGGTGAACAGGATCCTGAGCCATTCGAGAATGACTCCTGGGCTCAACAAATGGATATACAGTGGGAATTCTGCTTCGAGCAGAGAGAACCTCCCACCAAGGACGAAGTTATCCAAATCAACGTTGGGGATGAACTTTTGCCAAGACCGATATTTATCAGTAACAACCTTCCCCCAGCTGAAAGGGAAGAAGTTATACAGCTGATAAAGGAATACATCGACGTCTTTGCATGGGATTATGAGGACATGCCGGGCCTAGAACCAAAGGTAGCTACTCATAAGCTCAATATATCGATCGATTCGAAGCCAGTGAAGCAGCACCAACGCCGGTTCCGCCCAGATATGATGGACGCCATCGAAGCTGAAGTCAAAAGGCTGATAGCCTACGATTTCATCAGGGAAGAACAATATCCCGACTGGGTCGCCAACGTTGTCCCAGTCATAAAGAAAAATGGGAAGGTATGTATCTGCATCGACTACCGAGATCTGAATGCGGCCTGCCCCAAGGATGAATTCCCTCTTCCCATCACGGACATCATGATCGACAACACCTGCGGCTTTGAACGCATGTCTTTCATGGACGGGTTCTCAGGATACAATCAGATCAAGATGCATCCTGAAGATGAAAAGCACACTGCCTTCCGAACACCATTGGGAGTATATTGCTACACGGTCATGCCCTTCGGATTGAAGAACGCCGGGGCTACATACCAACGGGCTATGAGTAACATATTCCACGAGCATTTACGCAAAATAGTGGAATGTTACGTGGACGACATAGCCGTCAAGAGCCGCCTCAAAGGTGATCACACTCAAGACCTGAGGACGATATTCGAGTTAATGCGCCAACATCAACTCAAGATGAACCCTACGAAGTCCTTTTTGGGTGTATCTAGTGGCAAATTTCTGGGATTTGTCATTACCGCCAAAGGCATCCAAGTGGACCCTGACAAAGTCCAGGCAATCGTGGAAATGCGACCGCCCCATAATCTGAGAGAACTCAGGGGATTTCAAGGACGTCTGGCTTACATCCGGCGATTCATATCCAACCTCTCGGGGAGATGTCAGCCCTTCTCCTATCTCATGAAGAAAGGTGTATCCTTCATATGGGACAAAACCTGTCAGCAAGCATTCGAAGATATCAAGCGCTACCTCACCAGTCCGCCAGTTCTGGTGCCTCCCGTCATGGGAAAACTGTTCTTGCTGTACGTTCGAGCAATGGATCATTCGCTAGGGGCTCTCCTCGCTCAGAAGAACGATATGGGTCATGAACAGGCTATCTACTACCTCAGCAGGATGATGGTCGGAGCCGAACACCGGTACAACCCAGTGGAGAAAGAATGCTTGGCTCTGATGTTCGCTATCCAGAAGATGCGGCACTATGTCTCCGGCCAGACTATTCATATCGTCTCCAGGATCAACCCTCTCCGAGTACTGATGAGCAAGCCAAGTGCCCTCAATTCCCGACTCGCAACGTGGGCAATGCTGCTAACACCATATGACATGGTATACGTCCCATAGAAGTCCATCAAAGGCTAAGCATTGGCCGATTTCCTAGCTGCTCATCCGATCCCGGAGACCTCCAAACTATACGAAGACATCCCTGATGAGGTTGCAGAATATAATTCCGCAAGGGAAAGTAACGTATGGCGAATGTTCTTCGATGGTGCCTCCAGAACCGGTCCTAAGGGAAACATCGTTTCAGGGGTGGGAGTCGTCCTGGTCACCCCCGATCAGCTCGTCATCTACCGAGCATATTCTCTTAGCGAGCCCTGCTCCAACAATGTAGCGGAGTATAACGCTCTACTAATCGGGCTCCAAGTTGCTAAAGAGCTGGGGGTAGAGTCCCTCGAAGCTTTCGGTGATTCTCTGCTTATCGTCAATCAAGTCAGGGGAATATATGAAGTCCGGAATCCAGACCTCATCCCCTATCACCAAGCGACGATCGAGATAGCCATGACATTCAAGGAGTTCTTCCTAGAGCATGTACCTCGATCTCAGAATCTGAAAGCTGATGCCCTAGCCAGTCTAGCTGCAGATTTAGCAACTCTCGTAAGAAGGCAGGATTCGGTAATCCTTCTTAATAGAGATTTATTCTGTGTGAAGAACAGCCGTCACATAGAACGCAGCTACGCTGTAAACATCGATCCTCCTACGAGAGATTGGACAAGTCCCTTCATAGATTTTGTGGCATACAAAATTTTGCCGGAGGACCCCAAAGAAGCAGTATCCGTCAAGAGATGATCATTACGCTTCTAGTTTGATGCATCTTCACAGTGCCTATATCGTCGGACCTACGACGGACTGCTATTGAGATATCTCTCTAACGACGAAGCACAGCAGATCATCCGTGAAGCTCATGATGGCGTGTACAGAGCGCATCAACCCGGTCCTAAGCTACAGGATCGCATCAGGAGAATGGGCTATTACTGGCCTACTATGATCGCAGATGCAATATGGTATGCAAGATACTGCAGAGCCTGTCAGGTTCATGCAGACGTCATACATCAACCGTCTGAACATCTACATCCTACGGTCGCATCAGGAGAATATGCTATTATTGGCCTACTATGATCGCAGATGCAATACGGTATGCAAGACACTGCAGAGCCTGTCAGGTTCATGCAGACGTCATACATCAACCGTCTGAACATCTATATCCTACGGTGGCATATACATCTACATCCTACGGTCGCATCCTGCCTCAATACCAAGACACTGCAGAGCCTGTCAGGTTCATGCAGACGTCATACATCAACCGTATGGATATCATCGGTTCTATTCACCCGTCTTCTTCCAGGGGTCACCAGTTCATACTGGCCATCACGGATTACTTCTCCAAATGGGCAGAGGCAATCCCTCTCGCTGAGGTAAAGGCATCTAATGTGATTAGCTTCATCAAGAATCACGTCATTTATCGCTTCGGGGTACCCCGGAGGATAATACACGACAATGGGCCTCAGTTCATCAGCCAAGCGTTTCATCGATTTTGCGATAAAAATCGAATACACAATATCGCCTCTACGGCATACTATCCAGCTGCTAATGGTTTGGCGGAAGCTTTCAACAAAACTATTATCAAACTCTTGAAGAAATTCGTCTCTTCAAACAAGAGAGATTGGAATGAGAAGCTGGGCAAATGTCTCTGGGCATACCGTACAATGGTACGCACGCCAACAGGCTGTACCCCGTTCTCGCTGGTCTACGAGAGCGAAGCAGTTCTCCCCATTGAAATCCAGATCCCGTCGCTCTGGATAGCCGTGACTAATAAGCTGACTCGAGAAAAGAACGACCTGCTAAGGCTCCAAGAGCTAGAAGGATTAGACGAGAAATGCCTCCAAGCTCAGCAGTGCATCGCGCTCTACCAAGCACGCATTTTCAGAGCTTTCAATCATAAAATAAAGGAAAGGGTGTTCAAAGTCGGCGAGCTAGTTTTAGCCGTAAGAAGGCCGATGATTCTTACTCACAGAAGTAAAGGCAAATTTTAGCCCAAGTGGGAAGGCCCTTATGTGATCGAGACAACATTCTCAAACGGCGCCTACAGGATAGCCCAGCCTAATGGAGACCTGTTAATGGCTCCTATCAACGACAAATTCCTGAAAAGGTACTATGCTTAATCTCCCCTGCTCGGGTAGAATATAGCGAGGATCTCAAATTCTGACAAAACTACTAACAAAACTAGTTGGGTCATATCCTATCATGTCGGTATGACCTCTGAATAGATATATCCTGCTAAGAAGTTTGTCGAGAGTCCATCATGTCCATACTACCTCTGATATTGCTCTCGACTAAAAAAAAAACTGTCATTTACATTCCGAAATGACGGGTCCACAAAAGTCAGAAAATAGTCGCTTTTATTCATTCCCAAAAGGGAGCAGAATCACATCTGGGCAAGCAAAAAAAGGGAAAGGATACATCATGATGGCGGAGTAGTCAGATCGCGAATCAGCCGCTCCAGTGCAGCTATCCTCTCGTTCCTAAGGACCAAGGCATCGGCGCGAGCCTGCTCCAGCCGTGCCTCGGGGGTGTCCGTAAGGGTCAGATTAACCTTTGCCCGAAGACAGCCCGCACGAGCAGCTTCTGCACGATCCAAATTCCGTCGCGCTGCGCTCAGTCGACCAGTCGCTACCTCTAGACCTGCCAACGACTGAGAAGCCCACTCCTCTGCCCGAGCAAGTTTTTCCCTCAGCTTGGAGGCCCTCGCTGCATTCCCTTCATGCTCGGATCGACACTTCGTCTCAACAGCAAGAGCCTCTTCCACGGCAGCTTTTCTCCTATCCATCTCTAGCTTATGCGTCTGGATGGAGTTGTCTAAACTTTCCAGCTTCGTAGCAAGCCGCGCAGTTATGAGGTCGAATCGAGCCTGGACGTCAGCATCGAGGCTGCCCCGAGTCAGCTGCAAGTATTCGGTAAGGGGTTGCTCTAACCCATTAACCACCGCCTCCAGGGCGTCAGCTACCCCAGGATCACCGAGCTCCCTGACAGCCCCGATCGAAAACTGAGAAGTCTTCTTCAGGCGCTCGAAGTCAAGATTCTTCGCCAACACCATCGATATCATCGTTTTCTAACCGGTGTAGAAGAAGCTGGTATGCTGCTCGGTCAATGCAGCTAGATCCGGCTGAACGCCAGGAGTGGCCGCGATACTAGCGGGTCCCTCTCCCGGAATGATTGCAGATGAGGTGGCGACAACCATGATCGAAGTCGTCGGCATACTCACTTGAGGCGAGGTCACGATGACAGGTTCGTCCTCTTCTGGAGACGACAAAACCAATCTGGGAGAGCTAGCCCCCGAGGACGCTTTCTCCTCAAAGTCGGGTACCTCCGTGTCATCACCAGGACCCGGAGCAGAGCCAGAAGGCGCTTCAATGCTGTGCTCTCCGTGGACGTCATCCCCTGAAAAGAGGACAAGAAAGCTTATATCAATATAATGGTAATCTTTCTAAGGGAAGACATAAAGACGGCATTTACCCGGAGCCAACGGCATGTACGATGCATCTGCACCCGATGTAGCTAAACCACGCCTTAATGACGCAATACGAACCGTCATACCTGGAGAAGGAGGTGGGCCGACCGAAATTGCCAAGAGTTCTGTCAAGCCTTCACCAAGACGCGGTCGAGGTTCGTCAGCTGGAACCTCGCCAGGCATGCTCACTGAAACAGCAGGAACTCCGCCCGCTGCTGACCTCGGGAAAGATTCTCCCATCTGTCTCGGCCATACAGGCAATCTCGTTCCGCTACCTGGAGCAGTAGCAGCAACAACAACCTCTAGCGAAGATTCTCCAGCGCCACCCGCCAGAGCTGAAGAAGGTCCCTCTCTAAAAGGAGAGGAACCTCCAGCCAAAGAGTCATCCCTGATATGGGGAGATGCAGGCTCAATCCCGGGAGCCTCAATACCAGGAATGCGAAGAGAACGAGCAACCGTCTCCTTCCTCCTCTTACGAAGAGAAGCTTCTTTCGGGATAGAAGCCCACCGCTTCCCAGAAGAGACTACCAAAGCCCCCGCAGACGGAGGTACTTTACACCTCGGCACCGATACCAGAGGCTCATCTGGAGTACCAGACTCCTCACCCTCGTCAGAAGAAACCGAGGGGACTTCAACTCTTCCTCCAGGATTGGGAGAAGGCACCCTGAAGCTTCCACGCATGTCAAAATCGCGGTGGAAGGTGTTAATCGCCACATAGAACTGGGCGTAAGAATAGAGGACGCGCAGCTCCGTGGAGGTTGTAACGACCGGCACAATAAAGATTGCCCCCGTACAACCCATGACGAAATATCGCCACCCTCTAGCTCCATCAATGAGTCCGCCCCTGGACCTGAAGCTGGTGACGGCATTGCCTACATGAAACTGATCATACCCAAACTGCCTGGCGAACCGACTAGGCAAATAGGGCTCGAAGAAGCAGTGATCTTTGCTCCTGTACAGCAGATGGGAGGGTCTAATACAGACCAACCAGTTAAAAGCTTCCGGGGAAAGGTTGGACTTCTCTCCACCTGAATCCTCAAGCCATACCCCGGATTGATTGCGATGTACGGAGGGGACAATGCAGAGGATCTTCCAGCCGTGGCTGAGGTTCAACGCCAGGCGACAGTCTAAAACTGTTCTCACATTCCAGGAGGAATCCTTGTATTTCAGCAAGAATATACCCCCCGAGCTGCTACCGGAGCCAGGAGACATCACCCGGGGGTTGTGGAGAATCAATCATCCCATCAAGTATAGGTATGGTAATTCCACCCTGGGAAAACTCTCACGCCGAGCTTCATCAACGAGCAACCCGTCGGTCATGGCTCTCAGGCCAGCCTGTATACGTCACACCATGGCGGGAAGCAAGCCCAGTCTTGCACCAAACACCAGACGCACTGTAGGCCATAGGATGTTCCGGTGAATGCGGTCCGCGGACGCAGTACCGGGCACTACTACTCGACGCAGCCATATGGAGAGGAAACCGGCTAGCTGGGCTTCCTTAGACAGAGGCCTGCGACAGCGCCTCAAGTAACTATGGGCCTTAGTACCTTCGGGGTACTTCCCTACCCCCTCAACGAGAATCTGATCCGGAGCTTTAGCCTCCTCCATAAGATCCTCGACGACCTGGGCACTGAGAACGCCTAAGCAGTTCATAGGCTCATTCTTACCCCCCGAGGCTTTCTCCGACTTGGCAGCCCTAGCTCGGTGGAAGAAGAGGTAGGACATCCACTTGGTGGTATGAGCCAAATCAGAGGGCTCGTCATAAAAAGTGGTGCACGCAAAGTATTGACACATCAGCTCCTGATATACTTCCGCTACCCGAGGGTCCAAATCCCCCAACTCCCAGTTGGTGGGAACATACTCTTCGTATGGGGTATCCCCCATCGGCAGTCTCGAGACAACTGCCATCTCGTGGAGGGCCAGCCCCAACTCCCCCAGTGGAGTGGCGAAAGTCCCTGTGAGCGGAATATACCGCTCCATCAGCGCCAAGAACAAATTAGGGTTATGAGGCAACCCAACGCTCGTCGCACTCACAGCGGCATATAGCCCAATGACCTCCAGCTCTCTCCGGAAGTGCTTCAAGGCCCAGCCAACTAGGCATGTCCATCGGGAGTTTGTTGGGGCGATCCACCCATTATACCGAGGATTCTCCTTGGGATATACCCCACCTCGTCCCATGAAGTCATTACAGAAGGTCGGCAATTGGACCGGCTGGATCACCGAGCTGTCTTCACTCGGGACACTGCCCGGGCACAGTCCCCGGAACAACGTCACAACGCCGGAAGGGCGACTGACAAATGACCCCCGGTCGGCTCCTTTCAGATGAAATATCTTCCCCGGCTTCCCGTGAAGATCAGGAGTCAGCGTCCATGACACCTTCCTGGGATGCGTCGCATGGAAGAAGGCCGAGATGGGATAATCCCTCGGCATCGTCGGCAGATACAAGACCAAATTCCCGGCAGGAAAGACCCAGGGTTCCCTCTTGGGCTTCGTCTGGGACTGTTTATCAATCATGTCCCCAAAGAGGAAAGCCGGCTTTATGTACTGCTCCCCGTCTACATGTGTCAAGGGCTCGCCATTGATCATACTCAACAGCATCCGCTCACCCTGAGCCGATATCAGAAACTCCCTTCCCTCAGGATACTGGGGTCCGGAGATGGGAAATGCCACGTGGGACAGATCCTCCAGGTAGCTCGAGTACAGCATCCCGGCAGCGGAGCCCATCACCTCGGCCAATGGAGACTCACCCAAATCAACTGCAAAAGTGCAAGGAAAATACGTCATTACAAATCTTGCATACGGACCAAAGAAACGACAGTCTGTGCTTTACGCCAAGATTGTACACATTTAGTCATCTTACGCCGGGAGTCCCCTCCACAAAGCATAAAATTCAAATTTTACGATATACGCCAATTTTCGGTAGCCAGAGCTTTTACGCTCAGAACTACGAAAATATGGAGTTTCTACGCTGGCACATTAAAAATTTGGGCGTAAAAGATGAAAACGCCTCTGTGCATCATCTTCCTCAAAAGAGGCGATCAGCACAAAAGACGACCTAGCGCGGTCACGTTCAACGTGTGCGAAGGATTTCTCGTCTTTTTTTTGTCATCCCGAAGGCTCTACCTCTAATGCCGGGTGCGCTGCTCGTCGGCGGGATACTTTGCTCAGAAGGAAGTTCGCCTTGCCCAACCAGAGACTCCCTCGCTGGGACAGAAGAATGAGAGAAAGAACCTATGCTCTTTCCCTTAGTGGAGGAGGTTTGTTTCGGCGCTATTTCTGAAGACTCGAAGTACTCGGAGAAGGAACGAAGAAAAACTCAAACAGTCGAAAGCTCTCTTTCGCAGAAGACAGATAAAAAGTTTTTCTCTCAAAAGCTTGGGATATATATATAGTCCGGATCGACTCCTCGAATCCTCGGACGAACCCCTCGAGACCCTAACCAAATCTCGCAATTAATAATTGGTTATGATTGGATGCTACGTCAGCCCACTACCCTTGGAAGACGGACAGTCAGCGAATTCGAAAGGTTTTTCGTGCAAGACGGTTCAGCGGGTTCTACGCTAAAGGAGCTTTCTACGCTCGACAGCAACGGATCTACGATTTTACGCTCGCAAGCTACAAGTCTATGGTTTTACGCCCGGATGCCTTTGTGCTCGGTAGCTTTTATGCTCGAGAGGCCACAAACCTACGATTTTACGCTCAGCAGATACCAAATCGACGATCTCACGCTCGGTGGCGCTCAGTTTTCGCTCAGAAGCAACAGATCCGCAAAAGGAGCTTTCTACGCTCGACAGCAACAGATCTACGGCTTTACGTTCGACAGCCATAAGTCTACGATTTATGCCCGGATGCCTTTGTGCTCGGTAGCTTTTATGCTCGAGAGGCAACAAACCTACGACTTCACGCTCAGAAACCACAAGTCTACAATTTCACGCTCGATGGTATTCTACGCTCATAGGCTACAGATCTCCAGTCCTACGCTGAAGGAGATTTCTACGCTCGACGGCTACGAATCTACAGCTTTACGTTCGACAGCTATAAGTCTATGGTTTTATGCCCGGATGCCTTTGTGCTCGGTAGCTTTTATGCTCGAGAGGCAACAAACCTACGAATTTACGCTCAAGAACCACAAGTCTAAGATTTCACGCTCGATGGTATTTTTACGCTCAGAGGCTACAGATTGATGATTTCACGCTCCACGACTTTCCGTATATCCGAACAGTCCCCAAGGCAGTCAATTACAAAGAGTTCACACAGAAGATACTCGTTCTTGACCCAAAGCATCCCAAATACCTGAAGCATACAGAGTTCAAACATTTAGAAACTACTCTTCTCGGGTCCAAAATTGGAGGTTCATCCAGACTCCAGTCTGAACATCTCGTCTATCAAGGTGGCAATTCAATTTGACAGCCAGAAACCTCGACCCTGTTCCGAGGGAGTTTCGAGAGATCATTCTTGAAGACGAAGTCTGAACAAAACAAAATTCTGCTCATCAGAGAGGCAACAGTTCAGAAATTCTACGCAGTCCCTCAGTCCTAGCAACAGGACAGTTCTAAAATGTTCAAGATGCTCAACAACGTTCTATGGACTATTCGCTATGCGTAAAGGACAGGGCCTAATACTCTTTCTATCAGAGTCGGCGTAAAGATTCAAACGTGTCGAAGCTACACATATGCAGACTTCACAGCAACATATGGCAAGACGATCATATGGAGAAGAAGACGATTTTATTAAAAGATTAAAATTATGATTACATATGAGGAAAATCCAATCTACAAGGATTTTTTTCTCTATTTTTCATGATTACATCTGAGGGAAACTCCGTCTACAAAGGAGATACCCCCTCGTCGTCTAAAGATCGCACCCAGAATCTGTTTTGACAGGTTCTCGCATGGGTGGAGGTCTTCTTCTTCGTCCAAGAAGATGATCAGTGGCAGGAGGATACAGAACTGGGCATATGACCCATCCTCCAACAGAAGAAAAGCAGGGTAAGTCTGCTTTCCTATAGACCACCGCCACGCCAGCCGGTCTGTCTTCCTTTCGTCACCAGAGGCAACAGGAGAAGACAGCGCCTGCAAGCTGTGTGGGCCAATACGACCCTTCCTCTCTCCCGGAAGAACGCCATATAAAGTTGCTGATTATCCCGAGCAAGGGAGGCTAAGATATCCTTCCATGATCCATCGTTGCAGTGGACATTTGCTCGAAGACCTCGTCCTTTTCGGCTCCCTACATGCTGGAAGAACATGATCTCCTTCTTCCTCAGGTCGACCCGACGAACTCCGGCGATCATCTCTGCATGGTGATGGGAATGTGGTGAAAACAGGTTCACCCCCCCAGCCTTTTTATAGGCAAAAGAGATCACAGTGTTCCCCAATAAATCCGCCATAAAGTCAGTACCGACCGTTTCAAACGCTCCATTCAGAAATGTTTCGAGTTACGAGGGGCCATTCATGCTTCATTCAAAGCGTTTCAAATTCCGAGGAATTTAAAAGCTTTGAAAGGGGTCTTGTAGAAGCATAAAAAATACGCTGAGAAAATCTACGCAGCCTCTTGATGCAGAGCAGCGTAAACAGAGGCCTTCAGAGCCATCAAACGTGCAACAGAGCTTTTTCTGCTAAACACAGCATGAAGTGTAAGCTCAAAGGACCATCCGCGTAAGTGCAGTACGTCCAGGCCGCTCCAGCGTAAAACAGAGTTCTTCATCGCCTCCATGGCGTAAAACTCAGCCCTCTCAAAGCAGCGGTAATGCGTACGAGGAACGCTTTGTCTTCCCCGAAATGAACCTGTCAAGTCATGCAGTGAACCTGGCCTCTGACTCCTGACAAAAAGTGCTGCACGGCTACCCAGACGACGGCTGGAAACGATGGCAGACCCCTCGGGACGCACCCCACAGTATGATGGCGGATCTCTGCATTCAATGCAGAGGATTTGGTTAAAATATCACCAAACCGTCGTTTACTGAAGTCCCCTCAGCGTAAACTGCTCTTTCGCATACAAGGGAATACGCTGCCTTGTTTTACACAGGCAAACATGAGCTGTCTTACGCTCCGCAGTAGACAAACCACCTGCCACGTCAAAAGCTGTACTTCGTACAGGGCCCGAGGCACGTCTCTACGTCAAATTGCACAGAGCGGTGACAGTTTCCCTCACGGCACGTCTCTGTGACGGATACACAGAAGAGCTGCAGACCTTCAAAATACGTCTTCGTATTTAATGCACGGGATGATGGCAAATCTCTGTAAGAGATTTGAATACATCTTCGAAAGCCGTAATTCCGGCGAAGACGTCCACATCAGCACTCTGGCACGGTACGCAGCGGCTTCTACGCCCATTCAGTCTCTACGACCATTCGGCTTCCACGCATGTTCGGCTTCCACGCCTGTTCGGCTTCTATGCCTGTTCGACTTCTATGCCTATTCGGCTTCTACGCCTGTTCGGCTTCTATGCCTATTTTGGCTTCTACGCCAGGGTGACAGTCATTTGGCTTCTACGCCAACCTCTTCTACACAAGGGATACCTACCTACGTGGCTTCTACGCCGTGATCTTCGCAGCAGATATACGCATTTTGTCCCCTTAGTTGGACACGCATCACATGCTCACTCAAAAGGTCATTTACACGCAGGCATTGGTTATTTTAACCGTTGTGTAAAAGGGTGCTGTATTGTCCACTCCTCGGTTGTTACACCGACGAAGTGGTCACTGTCACCAAAACTCTATAAATAGAGACCCCTATCAATGGGAAAAAGAGGTCAAAACTTTGAAAGAAGAATCGAACAAGGTCGAAACTTTGAAAGAAGAATCGAACAAGGTCGAAACTTTGAAAGAAGAATCGAACAGGGTCGAAACTTTGAAAGAAGAATCGAACAAGGTCGAAACTTTAAAAGAAGAATCGAACAAGGTCGAAACTTTGAAAGAAGAATCGAACAAGATCGGAGACTTGGAAAGAGAGGTCGAGAGAGAGAGAGAGAAGGAGAGAGGAATCCGGAGCACAGGCAAAGAGCAGGGATCGACGACTTTGGCATCGTGCATCCACCCTCCTTTGCAACCTTCGAAGCTGCTTCCCGTCTTCCACGACACTTCTTCAATATCGTGTAGTCCAAGGGCTAAAGTGATCGACTGCAGATCAGACACCTATAGCAATTTATACCCAGATTAAATAAATTGTACTCCCACGTCCTCGTATAGGATCAAATTGTACAAGTTTGTTTGTAAACCAAAGGGCACGGGTCTCGTATAAACCCTGTCATTGAAACACACTTTCATCCTTTCGTTTAATACCACAAACAACGGCGTCCACGGGGAGTACAGCGTTGAAGCACCTTCTGGCTCTGCTCCGGCTCTTGGCGATGATACGGAGGCACCCGACTTCGAGGAGGAAATATCTTCGGGGGACAGCTCACCCGGAGTGGTTTTGTCATCTCAAGAGAAGGACGAACCCGTTATCGTGACCTCGCCTCTCGCGAGTATGCCGATGACTTCGACCGTTGTCGTCGTACCTCCTTCGGTCGCACCACCCGTCGAGGCGACGGCTGTGGCCACCTCGTCTGCAATCATTCCTGGAGGGGGACTTGCCAATATCGTGACCACTCCTGGCATTCAATCGGATCTAGTTGCACTGACCGAGCAATATATCAGCCTCTTTAACACCGGTTTGAAAACGATAACATCAATGGTGTTGGCGAAGAATATAGACTTCAAGCGCCTGAAGAAGACTTCTCAGTTTTTGATCGGGGCTGTCAGGGAGTTCAGCGATCCTGGGATAGCTGACGCCCTGGAGACAGTGGTTAATGGTTTAGAGCAACCTATTAACGAATACTTGCAGCTGACTCGGGGCATCTTTGATGCTGAGGTCCAGGCCAGATATGACCTCATGACTGCGCGGCTTACTACGCAGCTGGAAAGCCTAGACAACTCCATTAAAATACATAAGCTGGAGATGGATAAAAGAAAAGCTATCGTGGAGGAGGCTCTCGCTCTTCAGACGAAGTGTCGATCCGAGCACGAAGGGAACGTAGCGAGGGCCCACAAGCTGAAGGAAAAACTCGCTCTGGCAGAGGAGTGGGCTTCTCAATCGTTGGTAGGTCTAGATGTAGCGACTGGTCGACTGAGCGCAGCGCGACAAGATTTGGAGCATGCAGAAGCTGCCCGTGCGGGCTCTCTTTGGGCAAGGGCTGAGCTGTCCTTTACGAGCAACCCTGAGGCACGGCTGGAGCGGGCTCGCGCTGATACCTTGGTTTCCAGGAATGAGAGGATAGCTGCACTGGAGCGGCTGATTCGCGATCTGACCGCTCCCCCATCATGATGTATCCTTTCTTTTTTTGTTTCCCCAAATATAATTCTGCTCTCTTTTGGGAATAAATAAAAGCGACTCTTTTCTGACTTTTATGGACCCATCATTTCGGAATGTAAATGACAGTTTTAGGCGAGAGTGATATCAGAGGTAGTATGGACATGATATACTCTCGATAAACTTTTTAGCAGGATATATCTATTCAGAGGTCATACGGACATGATAGGATATGACCCAACTAGTTTCGTTTTGGGAGTAGTTTTGTCAGAATTGAGATTCTCGCTATATTCCACTCGAGCAGGGGAGATTAAGCATAGTACCTTTTCAGGAATTTGCCGTTGATAGGAGCCATTAACAGGTCTCCATTAGGCTGGGCTAACCTGTAGGCGCCGTTTGAGAACGTTGTCTCGATCACATAAGGGCCTTCCCACTTGGGCTGGAATTTGCCTTTACTTCTGTGAGTAAGAATCATCGGCCTTCTTACGGCTAAAACTAGCTCGCCGATTTTGAACACCCTTTCCTTTACTTTATGATTAAAAGCTCTAGAAATGCGGGCTTGGTAGAGCGCGATGCGCTGTTGAGCTTGGAGGCGTTTCTCGTCTAATCCTTCTAGCTCTTGGAGCCTTAACAGGTCATTCTTTTCTCGAGTCAGCTCATTAGTCACGGCTATCCTGAGTGACGGGATCTGGATTTCAATGGGGAGAACTGCTTCGCTTCCGTAGACCAGCGAGAATGGGGTACAACCTGTCGGTGTTCATACCGTTGTGCGGTATGCCTAGAGACATTCGCCCAGCTTCTCATTCCAATCTCTCTTGTTTGAAGAGACGAACTTCTTCAAGAGTTTGATAATTGTTTTGTTGAAAGCTTTCGCCAAACCATTAACAGCTGGATAATATGCCGTAGAGGCAATATTGTGTATCCAATTTTTATCGTAAAATCGATGAAACGTTTGGCTGATAAACTGAGGCCCATTGTCGTGAATTATCCTCCGGGGTACCCCGAAGCGATAAATAACGTAATGCTTGATGAAGCTGATCACATTAGACGCCTTCACCTCAGCAAGAGGGATCGCCTCTGCCCATTTGGAGAAGTAATCCGTGATGGCCAGTATGAACCGGTGACCCCTGGAAGAAGACGAGTGAATAGGACCGATATGCGACCGTAGGATGTAGATGTTCAGATGGTTGATGTATGAAGTCTGCATGAACCTGACAGGCTCTACATTGTCTTGTATACCGTATTGCATCTGCGATCATAGTAGGCCAGTAATAGCCCATTCTCCTGATGCGATCCTGTAGCTTAGGACCGGGTTGATGCGCTCCGCATACGCCGTCGTGAGCTTCACGGATAATCTGCTGTGCTTCGTCGTTAGAGAGACATCTCAATAGCAGTCCGTCGTAGGTCCGGCGATATAGGCATTGTGAAGATGCATCGAAGTAGAAGCGTAATGATCGTCTTTTGACGGATACTGCTTCTTTGGGGTCCTCCGGCAAGATTCCGTATGCCACAAAATCTATGAAAGGACTTTTCCAATCTCTCGTAGGAGGATCGGTGTTTACAGCGTAGCTGCGTTCTATGTGACAGTTGTTCTTCACACAGAATAAATCTCTGTTAAGAAGGATTACCGAATCCTGCCTTCTTATAGGAGTAGCTAAATCCGCAGCTAGACTGGCTAGGGCATCAGCTTCCAGATTCTGAGATCGAGGTACATGCTCTAGGAAGAATCCCTTGAATGTCATGGCTATCTCGACCGTTGCTTGGTGATAGGGGATGAGGTCTGGATTCCGGACTTCATATATTCCCCTGACTTGATTGACGATAAGCAGAGAATCACCGAAAGCTTCCAGGGACTCGACCCCCAGCTCCTTAGCGACTTGGATCCCAATTAATAGAGCGTTGCACTCTGTCACATTGTTGGAGCAGGGCTCGCTAAGAGAATATGCTCGATAGATGACGAGCTTATCAGGAGTGACTAGGATGACTCCTAAACCTGAAACGACGTTTCTCCTAGGACCGGTTCTGGAGGCACCATCGAAGAATAGTTGCCATGCGTCACTTTCCCTTGCAGAATTATATTCTACAACTTCATCAGGGATGTCTTCGTATAGTTTAGAGGTCTCCGAGATCGGATGAGTAGCTAGGAAGTCGGCCAATGCTTGGCCTTTGATGGACTTTTGTGGGACGTATACCATGTCATATGGTGTTAGCAGCATCGCCCAAGTCGCGGGTCGAGAATTAAGAGCACTTGGCTTGCTCATCAGTACTCGGAGAGGGTTGATCCTGGAGATGATATGAATAGTCTGGCCGGTGACATAGTGCCGCGTCTTCTGGAAAGCGAACATCAGAGCCAAGCATTCTTTTTCCACTGGGCTGTACCGGTGTTCGGCTCCGACCATCATCCTGCTGAGGTAGTAGATAGCCTGTTCATGACCCATATCGTTCTTCTGTGCGAGAAGAGCTCCTAGCGAATGATCCATCGCTCGAACGTACAGCAAGAATGGTCTTCCCGTGACGGAAGGCACCAGAACTGGCGGATTGGTGAGGTAGCGCTTGATATCTCCGAACGCTTGCTGACAGGTTTTGTCCCATACGAAGGATACACCTTTCTTCATGAGATGAGAAAAGGGCTGACATCTCCCCGAGAGGTTGGATATGAATCGTCGGATATAAGCCAGACGTCCTTGAAATCCCCTGAGTTCCCTCAGATTACGGGGCGGTCGCATTTCTACGATTGCCTGGACTTGTCAGGGTCCACTTGGATGCCTTTGGCGGTAATGACAAATCCCAGGAATTTGCCACTAGATACACCCAGAAAGGACTTCGTAGGGTTCATCTTGAGTTGATGTTGGCGCATTAACTTGAATACCGTCCTCAAGTCTTGAATATGATCATCTTTGAGGCAGCTCTTGACGGCTATGTCGTCCACGTAATATTCTACTGTTTTGTGTAAATGCTCATGGAATATGTTACTCATAGCCCGATGGTATGTAGCCCCGACGTTCTTCAATCCGAAGGGCATGACCGTATAGCAATATACCCCCAATGGTGTCCGGAAGGCAGTGTGCTTCTCGTCTTCAGGATGCATCTTGATCTGATTGTATCCTGAGAACCCGTCCATAAAAGACATGCGTTCAAAGCCGCAGGTGTTTTCGATCATGATGTCCGTAATGGGAAAAGGGAATTCATCCTTGGGGCAGGCTGCATTCAGATCTCGGTAATCGATGCAGATACATACCTTCCCATTTTTCTTCATGACTGGGACAACGTTAGCGACCTAGTCGGGATATTGTTCTTCTCGGATGAAACCATAAGCTATTATTTTCTTGACTTCAGCTTCGATGGCGTCCATCATATCCGGGCGGAACCGGCGTTGGTGCTGCTTCACCGGCTTCGAATTGGTCAATATGTTGAGTAGCCACTCTTGGGTCAAGGCCTGGCATGTCCTCATAATCCCATGCAAAGACGTCGATATATTCTTTTATCAGCTGGATAACTTCTTCCCTTTCAGCCGGGGAAAGATTGTTACTGATAAATATCGGCTTTGATGAAAGTTCACCCCCAACATCAACCTGGATAACTTCGTCTTTGGTGGGAGGTTCTCTTTGCTCGAAGTAGAATTCCCACTGCGTATCCATTTGTTGGGCCTAAGAGTCATTCTCAAACGGCTCAGAATCCTGTTCATCTGCTTCTGAGGGATCTGTCACCACCATATTTACTGATAGTGTTTGTTCGAGAGCATCAGGTGAGTCGGAGGGCGACGAGCTGTTTTGAGAAGAGGAAGGGATATCCTTGTCCGACTTAGAGGAGGTGGCATACCCTAACCCAAAATGAGTTTGCTGATAGTGGGGGTTACCGTGCAGTGGCGTTCGTCTGCCTCTTCCGTAGTTGAGGCCTGACTTCTGGTTCAAATCGTAGCCCATGTTTTGCATGATCTTTAGCGCTTGCGGGCTGTATCGGTGAACTTGCGTTTTTCCAGCATCGTCATCGAAAGCATCTTCTTGGACGGTCGGTTGATTGCGCATGCGGCCGAAGACTATTGAACGCTGACTGCTGCAGGTAGGTGGGACAATGAAGATAGAATCCTCATGTGGTCCATACGTTGTGATGACGTTGGATGATGACGCTACTTCCCAGACATACGGACGGTAGGAGTTTATATCTTCCAAGAATTCTTGTGCTATGGGTTCTACCTCGTCACGGGGAGTGGATTCCTGATTTGGAATTTGAGCGTCAATATACTGGAAAAGATGATGTTTATTATTATCTGGAACTCCGTTCCTGGTTGCATTTACATCAGTCGACTGCCTGTTACGCCGAAGGTTGATGACCAAGGGTGGAGGCTTCTGGTTCAAAGTGATCACTAGAGGATCACTCCCTTTTCCTGACCTGGTCTTGTTCAGGTGGATAGCCAAAGGCTCTATGGCTTTTAGACGAGTGGTTCGTCCTTTCACTCTGATTGACAGCGGTAGTGTGGCAGAGGGTTCTTCTGGCTCCCTGTGGGATTCCTTCTCTGCCTCGCCTGACACTTCTTCCGTGTGGTCTTGGGAGTACAACACGGCATCGGAATAGTAGGATTCTATTTCTTTAAAAGGGTTTAGGTCAGCCACCTCCGTTTGTACTGTTCCTTGTGCGTCTACATATTTAAGGCATTGATGTAGGGTTGAAGGAACGATGTTGTGGTCGTGGATCCACGGTCTTCCCAGCAAAATGTTGTAGGATACCTCTGAATCGATGACGTAACATGTGGCCATCGATCTAAGGTTGCCGATCTGGATCCTCAGGCGAATTTTCCCCAACGGCTTACTTCTTCCGGCGTTGAAACCCACGATTGTAGTGGTGGTGTAAGCCAATTCACTGGTAGGAATTCTCATTGGCCTGAGCAGACTGTGAGGGATGATGCTGATCGATGATCCCGGATCTATGTGAATTCGGTCGACCTCTATGGAACCGACGTACCCGTTGTAATAGAGGGGCCTGTCATGTCTGTTATGTTTTAACAGCATATCGTCTTGAGTGAAAGTGATATTTGGGACCACCTCCATCACACTGTGGCATTGAGGACACGCCACTGGTTCTTCATCGGGGGACTTGAGCTGGGTCAAGTATGCCTCTGCCTGCATCAGTGCTTCACTCAGGGCTAGACGAGTGTCTTGGGAGAGCCTGAGTAGCTCGAAGATGGACAACCTGGCTGGCGTATTAGCTAGTTGGGCCAGGATGTCGAAGTTGTATGGCTTCTCTAAACCTTTGCTTGGAATATTTTGCACAGGTTTATCAAAGCGCACTTCTTTTTGCTTCCCCTTCTTCGCCGGAGTTGGTTTCGAAGGACTGACATCTGGTACGACGGGACCTTGTTCTGAAGGTTTGGCAGCTGGAGCGTCTGCCGGTGCACCTTCCTAACTTGCTCCGTAGTCGTTGAGGTAGGCCTTCCCTGAACGGGTCGCAGCAAATACCTCGTCTTCGTCTGATACCGAAGAAGTCGCGACCATGTGGCATGTTCTGCATTTGGAGCTCTTTTTGGATGTAATCTTAGTAGCCTTAGTCTCTTCCTCGAGCTCTGACACCAAATCTGGATGAACCCACATAATCTCGCCTTGCCGGGTAGTTAGGGGTACCAGGTCATGATTTTGACCCCTAGCTGGAGGGAGATTGACGATGTTCATCGTTGTCCGGGAGATAGGTGCAACACCATCCGGGACCTCTTGGGGAGACAGATTGCCAAACTGCAGAGAGATCATGTTGGCCGTGACCGTCTTCTCGGTGTTGTGCAGAGTGATGGCCTTATCATCGATTAACCCCTGGATCTTCCTTTTCAGTATGTAACATGCCTTTGTCGGGTGGTGTACGTATCTGTAGAAGACGCAGTATTTGGGGTCGTTAGTACTGCCGACTTCCTAGGGCCGCCTCAGCTCTGGAAGGGTGATCTTGCCACTTTTGACGAGACACTCGAATATACTTGGGATATCGTCGTCGTCGAAAGAGTAGACTTCGACGGGCCTGGAAGTCCCGGGTCTCGTTTGCGTGGTTGCCACAATCTTTGGTCTGGACGTATTGATTGCCAGGACTTCTTTCCCTTTGGGACCACGAGGATGGTCGCTGCTAGGAGATGACCTCTTACTTTTGTCAAAGGCGGAGATCATGATGCCATTGTCGCGCGCCTTGCGACTGTTGTCTTCGGCGGCTACTGCCGAGATGATGAACGAGGGCCAATCATGGAACTGATATGGTCCTGTGAACACCGAGACCACGGGAAGGAGGTTCTTCCTGCAAATGTCTACCAATGCAGAGTCTGAAACTCCTGGAGGCATCTGTAAGGTGGCCTGACGAAAACGTTCGATGAAGATGCGAACGTCCTCCTTTTCCTTCTGCTTGACTTCGATGAGAGAGGACATAGACATGTCCATTCCTCCCTTGTAGAATCGCATGAAGAATAAAGCTCTAAAGTCCTCGAAGAAAGTAATGCAGTTGTCCGCCAAGCTACGGTACCACTAATAGGCTACTCCTGAGAGACAGCCTTTGAACACCCGAGTGAGGAGGGCGTCGTTCCCTTGTAGCAACACCGTCATCATACTGAAATAGTTTATGTACTGACTTAGTGATGTTTTTCCCTCGAACAGAGCCATAGTCTGAGGTTTGTACCTCGGTGGGAAAAGGACCTCCTCCCAGATAGTTGGGTAAGGCTGGTTGATTCCCAGTTTCTTGAGCTGATCTTTGTGCTTTAAGGCGTCGAACTGGGCTTTCAACTCCCGTGCTGCCTGCATCAGATTTTCAGTCAGAAGCGGGGCTACGGAGTGGTGCGGAGTTGGTTGTATCGTGACTCCAACGGGAGGTAACATATTCTCCGAGTGAGGCAGCGGAGGAACTGCTGACTCTTGATCTAGAGCAGGCTCTTGGCTCGGGTTGGATGGTGGTAAGTCCACCCCCACACGTATCTGAGTTGGCAGGACCGATGCTTGAGCCATGGCAGTTGCGTGCTGAGTTAGCATCATCTGGTGCATGTTCTCCATCATGGATTGCATTTGTTTCAGAGATGTCTCCAGTATAGTGATGTGTTGTTCCGCGTTCCCTGACGGCGAAGCTTCCTCGCGTTCATCTTCAACGGCATAAACTCCCATCTCCCTGGGTGTCATTGAAGGATTAGTATAGGTCGCTGTAGAAGTCGACTCTATACTTTCTGCCTCTGATTCGGGGGCTTGGCGACCCCCAGCATCGGAATCAGAAGAGGACGAAGCTGGTTTTCGTGACCTTGTGCGAGTGTTTTGGAACACCCCGGCTTCAGCGTTCCTGAGGAGCTTACTGAACCTCCTTCGGCTCGGAGGCCTGGAGGGATGACGTCTTGAGCTCGACCCTCCTCTAGGTATGTGTGAAGCCATGTTCACAGATGCATGCACGGGTTCCTCTTCCTGGAAAGACAGAGAGTAGCTCAACTAGTCAAAAATTGATCGTTTTGCTTTGGAACAGCAGTAATTGATCATAATCTTATGACTATTACAACAGTGCTCGCTAGGAGGCGTAATAGACATGTTGGAAGGTCCTCTCTCTTTATGCTTCTGGATTAGATATTTGTGCAGGTCAGGAGGAGTTGCAGAAGAAGAAGACGAAGGCTTATTTCTTCTATTCCCATCAGTGGGCATGCGAAGGCTGGGCACCATGGTTTTCCCTGTGCCACCTGTATACAACAGGTTGGCCATCTGGGTGGCGGATAATCCCCTGGGAGGGTGTCTTTCCGCAACCTGAGCTTGTTTTACACCGAGGGACTTTGCCTGGCGTAACTCGGAGATTCGCTCAGACTGGCGTAAAGCTGGAGAGGCCCTCAGTCGGCCATCGGCTTCTCGCGTAATCCGGAGGGTAGGCAGATTGTTCCCTTGCTGGCGTAAAGGCCAAGAAGTTGAGTACTCTGCCGCTTGCTTTCCCTTGCGGAGATCACAGCGCTCATCTGGTTCACCGTAGAGGTCAGATGTTGTCTTGCGCGTGGAGCATGATTTGTACTTCCGATTTGGCGCTGAGGCATCATTAGAAGTTTTGTCTGTACCGCGCGGAGCGGGAGACTGATTTCTATGCGTAGAGCGTAGTGGATGCTTCTGGGTTAGCGCTGAGGCTTTGCCCGAAGTTTCGTCTATACCGCGCGTAGCGGGAGACTGATTTCTACGCGTAGAGCGCAGTGGATACTTCTGGGTTAGCGCTGAGGCTTTGTCCGAAGTTTCGTCTGTACCGCGCATAGCGGGAGACTGAATTTTACGTGCGGGACACGGAGGGAGCGATTCTACAACCTCATTGGTCGGAGAGATCGGAGAGATCGGAGAGTCCACAGGAATGGTGGAGGATGTCTTGGGCATCCACACCTTGCGCAGCTTGCTATTGTCTTGGACAGAGAGAGGGTGAGAGCTACCCCCGGTTCAAAGCATGTCTTCGTAGGCAGACTGGTCGAAATGGACGACCAGTGTCTTCTTCACGGTTCCTACAGATACCGCATCGTGTTGAGCAATTACTTCCTCGTCAGAAGAGAAAGACGTCCCCAGCAGAGTCACCATCTTGTTTGTGGTATTAAACGAAAGAATGAAAGTGTATTTCAAGACGAGGTTTATACGAAACCCGTGCCCTTTGGTTTACAAACAAACTTGTACAATTTAATCCTATACGAGGATATGGGAGTACAATTTATTTAATCTGGGTATAAATTGCTATAGGTGTCTGATCTGCAGTCGATCACTTTAGCCCTTGGACCACACGATGATGAAGAAATGCCATAGAAGATAGGAAACAGCTTCGAAGGTTGCAAAAGAGGGTGGATGCACGATGCCAAAGTCGTCGATCCCTACTCTTTGCCTGAACTCCGGATTCTTCTCTCCCTCTCTCTCTCTCTTGACCTCTGGTTCGATCTTTCTTGGAAGTTCGACCTTGGATCTTCAATTTCTCGACCTTGTTCGATCCTTCTTTCAAAGTTTCGACCGTTTGATCTGGTATTGGTTTTCTTGACCAATTTTCTGACCTTTTTTCCCATTGATAGGGGTCTCTATTTATAGAGTTTTGGTGACAGTGACCACTCCGTCGGTGTAGAAACCGAGGAGTGGAAAGTACAATACCCTTTTATACAACGGTTAAAATAACCAATTCCTGCGTATAGATGACCTTTTGAGTGAGCATGTGACGCGTGTCCAACTAAGGGGACAAAATGCGTATATCTGCTGTGAAGATCACGGCGTAGAAGCCACGTAGGTAGGTATCCCTCGTGTAGAAGAGGTTGGCGTAGAAGCCAAATGACTGTCACCCTAGCGTAGAAGCCAAGTAGGCATAGAAGCCGAGTAGGCGTAGAAGCCGAATGGTCGTAGAGGCCGAGTGGGCGTTGAAGCCGAATGGTCGTAGAGACCGAGTGGGCGTTGAAGCCGAGTGAGCACAGATCCTGAATGGGCGTAGAAGCCGCTGCGTACCGTGCCAGAGTGCTGATGTGGACGTCTTAGCCGGAGTTACGGCTTTTGAAGATATAATCAAATCTCTTGCAGAGATTTGCCACCATCCTATGCATTAAATGCGGAGGCATATTTTGAAGGTCTGCAGCCCTTCTGTGCATCCATCGCAGAGACGTGCCTCGAGAGAAACTGTCACTGCTCTGTACAATTAGACGTAGAGACGTGCCTCGAGCCCCGTACTAAGTGCAGCTTTTGACGTGGCAGACGGTTTGTCTACTGCGGAGCGTAAAATAGCTCATGTTTGCCTGTATAAAATAAGGCAGCGTATCCCCTTGTACGCGAAAGAGCAGTTTATGCTGAGGGAACGTCAGTAAACGACGGTTCGGTGATATTTTAACCAAATCCTCTGCATTAAATGCAGAGATCCGCCATCATACTGTGGGGCGTGTCCCGAGTGGTCTGCCATCGTTTCTAGCCGTTGTCTGGGTAGCCGTGCAGCACTTTTTGTCAGGAGTCAGAGGTCAGGTTCACTGCATGACTTGACAGGTTCATTTTGGGGAAGACGAAGCGTTCCTCGTACGCTTTAACGCTGCTTTGAGAGCGGATGAGTTTTATGCCCTGGAGGCAATAAAAAACCATGTTTACGCCGAAGCGGCCTGGACGTACTGCACTTACGCGGATGGTCCTTTGAGCTTATACTTCACGCTGTGTTTAGCAGAAAAAGCTCTGTTGCACGCTTGATGGCTCTGAAGGCCTCTGTTTATGCTGCTCTGCACCAATATGCTGCGTAGATCTTCCCAGCGTATTTTTTATGCTTCTACAATGTGTGTGTGTGTATGTGTGTATAGATGTATGTGAGAGGGGGTCGGGTTACTAAGCCAATAGCAACTGAAACAGCAAGAAGTAGCAGCTAACAGCATGCTGCAGCAGCAGCTCAAGGAGGCAGTGCAGCGGCAGCTACTCTAGCAGTAGTGAGCAGGCAAAGCACTGCACGATCAGCATGCAGCAGGGAAGCGTTGCAGCAACTACAACATCAGTTTTAGATGCAGCTACATGTGCAGCAGCAACTGCAAGCTGCAGCAGCTCGAGCATGCAGTGGTAGCAGTATGTGTAGCAGCAGCAACAAGGCAGTGAGCACACGCAGCAGCAACAGCAAGTGCCCAGCAGGCAGTAGCTCGAGAAGATGCAGTGGCATGAGGCAGCAGCACAACATCAGCATCCAGTAGTAGCAGGCAATAGCAAGTATTTCACAGTTGATAGTTAGTTAGTTCCTAGTTAGTATTAGTTAGTAGTTGGTTTCATTAGTTAGTTAGTTAATAGTTTACTAAATAGTTTAGTAGTAATAATTTAGTTAGCTTGAGGTGTGGTTAGTTATTTTGATATATAGTTACATATATATGTAGTTAGTTATTGATAGTAGTTATAAATATGTATGTTTTCATATTGTTAATTAGTAGTTAGATATATACTTATATCTCTAATTAGTAATATTTATGTAGGTATGTATATATGTATTAGTATAGTTAGTATAGTAGTTTGTATTAGATAATACATGTTAGTTATAGTTAGAGTTTGGGTAGTTATTAGATACTAGAATTCACATTTCCTTGTGATACCAAGGTAATGTCAAGGTATTGTTGGAGACTCAAGCTATTGGGTTTGAGTATCAAGATGGGTATGTAGTGGTGCGATACCACATTGGTTCAAAGTCAAGGTATCTACTTAGCATTAGTTTAATTAGGAATATTACATAATATTGATTGTATATATGTATTATGATAATTTTATATCTATTAACTTGCGTATCTTATGATACGGTATCCTATTGGTTTCCTAGTATCCTAGTATAGCTAGTATGGCCTAGTTACAGAGTGTATGGACCCAATATCCTAGAGATAGACTCATACAACCTAGAAATAGCTAGTTTGACCAAGTTTGACTAGTTTGACCAGTTTGACTTAGAGTTGACCTAGTTTGACTATTTTGACTTAGAAATGGCTTTTTGACCTAGAGGTTGACTAGTTTAACTTATTTTTATTCCAAAACCTTGTATTGATATAATATTTCATATTTAGGTCTTTGAGGTACCGTACTGGACATCTGTGATACTGTTCACTGAATTTCAGACGAGTACATTCTCTGATAGTTTCTTATTTATGATATCCTCTATGTCTCTTGTATCTAGTGTAGATATCCTTGATTTCTTCATACGATGGTTACATAGATTGGTATATCCGGATCTCGTCATGAGATATTATTCCTTGGTATTTATGGTGTATCTTGTGCAAGCCTTGTTTCATTGTTCTTCTTGTACAAATACAGACATTGATTCATATGAAGAGTAGCGCCCTTCTTGTGGAAACCCGTATCATAATGTACCATGGTTGGATCCACTATACCAGCCGAGGGTGGAGAGTATTTAGTGTAGATATGTGATTATACCCTCCTTGTGTAAAACCCCTAATCCTAAAAACCGTATTTACCTTTTTAATTAATTATTAATTTAATTATAGTAATTATGAGCTAATTAGGAAAAATAGATTTTTTTTTAGGTGTTTGTGCATTTAGGAGATTTATGGAGCCGGTATAATTTTTTACTAATTTATTTCATGTAGGAGACCCTTTGGACAGTTGCTAGCTTAATGGTATGCATTAACACAAATTTTAGATTTTTTTATGTGTATATGTGTGTATATATATATATACACATATTTTTTTAAAAGAAATAGAATGAAAAAGAATGAAAAAGGAAAAGAAAAAGAAAAACAATAAATTCCTTAATGGATTATACCTAATGGATCCTAACGGATCCAAACCCAACCCTATTCTAACCCATGATCCGACCCACGTGTAAATGAAAGCAGCAGCAACAACCCCTCAATTTTGCACCCACACGACTTAACCCCACCACCCACTCCCCACCCCCCCGCGCGCGATTCAATCTCTTCCCTATATATATAATTCACCTCTTTTACAAAACCCTAACCCTAATTCATCCTTCCCATCTGACCGCCGAGACCATCGCCACCTGACCGTCGTTCACCACAGCCTTCAGCCGTCGGAAACCGACCCCGACGACCGCAACCCCCGCGCAACCCCGCAACTGCAGAAAGTTACAGCAACTTACCTGTGTTCCAGCCCTGTTTTTCGTCACCTCGCTCGACCAAACTCGACCCCGTCTTCACCAGTACGTTCACCACTTAACCTCCTTCAATATATGTATGATAGTTGACCTCGAACAATGCGTAACCCTAGGCAAAAACAGCATCCAAGTTGACGAAAAAAGACAACTTTTGGGTATCGCAGAAAACTGCGGTAACTACCTATGTTCACGGACTCGTATCTCCCACCACAGAGATCTGAATCCGTTTTTTCTTTTTGGTATGCAGAAACTACTTGACCTAGTTTAATTTCTGTTATTTACATTAATGTATTAACTGCTGTGTGAAGAATTAAATTCGTCGGAAAACCCCCAAAACCCATTTTTTCCAGTTTTCCAAAAATTGCGATATGGAGCGCGTACCGCCAAACGGGACCGCCCTGTCGTGTACAAAGTATATCAAAAGGTGCACGCAACGTATCCGGACGTGTGAGATTTCGCAAAAACTGATTTGGACGAGTGTGCGTGTCGGAATCAGTCCGTATCAGCAGCAAATCCCCCGTGTCGCAACTTTTACAAAAGTCCTGCGCGTTTTGTGCACGCTCGTCAGATTGCGACAAAACTTGCTCCACTGGAATCATGGTATCGCGCTGGTCCTGTGACCCAATTTTCACGCAATTCTAATACAGTTGACCAAGTTGCCAATTGACGGGTCCTACGGTTGACTTTTTGGGCAAAATTATGTTCGGCTCATCGGAATCCACATTTGGACATACCTTGAGTTCGTACTGACATTTAGAGTTTGTTTGACCTATAATTTATCCCATTTAGAGACTGTTACCCTTGGCACGCTTTTTGATGCAAAGTGGGCCACATGTGGACCCCACTTTGACCCAAAATTACCGTTTTGCCCCTGTGTTCAAATTGGACGAAAGGGTAGTGATTTCTAGCTAATTTGCTGATTCCGGAAATGTTAGTGATGTCTATTTCGGCATTCGGAGATGTTTGTTCGGAGACATTAGTTCCTGATTTCGTGTCCATGATATTTGGACGCCAACATTATACAGATTTCTTGCTAGGCAAGTATACCTTGCCATTGTACTGTATTTACATTCCATATAATGCATGCATGTTTATTTCTATTTATTTAGTTCATTTATTTTAACTGCTATATAAATTGCGTATCCAAGGAAACTTGGGTGCAACGACGGTGTCGTCGTATTATATTTTTATTTATGTATATGCATTGGACCTACTTTATGAGACCACCCCATTTTCATGAGACATCATTAGGTTTCATTTGACTATGACACATTTTTACACGAGTTGTGAGTCTCATATAGATCACGGACTTACGTATTGACTGGTCATCGGTACGTGTGGGACGTGCATTAGGGATAATTGATGTTAGAAACTTTGTATGCTAGTAGACCTGGCAGTTATTAGAGGTATTATTGTGTCATGGATGTGACATACTTAGAACATGGGGTGGGGAGAACAACAAGTACCGCATTTGGGCTCCTTTGCACTTTTTTTATTGTGCGCCCGGATTCTCCACCGGAGATACGGGTGGTGATGACCACTATATATTATATATTATCAGGCGGACTCTGGCGTTCAAAAGACGACATGCTTTTTAGGCCCCTGGATCTCCAAGAGAACCATGTCAATCCCAGTTTTCAGCCAGATAGCCCCCTTGTGGGGAAAGTTGTTCTTAAACTGCATTCACTTAGACGGTTAGACGACCCTGGATCTCCAAGAGAACCATGTCCACACCATTGGACATGACACATGAAGAAACACATTTTTCGTTCATAGAATTTTCCCCATGACAATTAGAAAATCATGGAGGTAAGGATGGAGGAAGGTACAGAATAAGCTGCAAATCTCTATCTTATACCATCATCGACTTTCTATCGTGGCTTAGTTTTAATTTCGAGGACAAAATTTTTATAAGTTGGGTAGAATATAAAACCCCTAATTTTAAAAACCGTATTAATTATTTAATTAATTATTTAATTAATTTATAGTATTTATTAGCTAATTAGGAGAAATAGAATTTATTGAAATTTTTATGCTAGGTGTTTGGTGCTTTAGAGGCTTTATGGAGCAATTATAATTTTTCATAAATTATTTACATGTAGGAGACCTTGAGGACTGTTGATAGATTAATTTTATGCTCTGAATAAATTTCTAGAATTTTCTATATATATATATATATATATATATATATATATATATATATATATATACATATATATATATATATAATGGTTATTAAAAGAAATAGAAATGAAAAAAAATTAGAAAAGAAAAGAAAAAGGAATAAGAAATGAAAAAGAAATTAGAAAGAAAAAAGAAAAAGGAAAAAGAAATTAGATAATGAATACTTGAACCCAAACCCACTTATAACCCAAACCCGACCCTAATCTACCCAAACCCGGTCCACACCCATGAAGACCCGCAGCAGCAGCTGCAAAGCCCCCTGCGACCCGCGTAGCCTCTTCCCCCGACCCCCCGCTATCTATATATATCTACCATCGCAAACCCTAAAACCCTAACGCCATCTTCATCAACCCCCTCGACCGTCGCCTCCAGCCAGAGCCGTCGCGCCGCCGCTCCCAAAGCCGCCTTCAGCCGCCCGGAGTTCCCCCGCATCAACCGCACCGCGACCGGAATACATAGTGAATACTGAACAACGAAGCCCTGTTCACGCTTCGATTCCCACGCCTTTGCTCGACCAAACTGGACCCCATCTTCACCGGTACATTCACGATCTATCCCCCTTCCATATCTATATATTAGTTGACCTCCAACAGCGCGTAACCCTAGGCGAAAACAGCGACCAAGTTGGCAAAAAAATGACAACTTTTGGATCGCAAAAAACTGTGGTAATTACCCATGTTCATGGACTCGTATCTCCCACCACAGAGATCCAAATTTAGTTTTTGTTTTTGGTATGCGAAGACCACCTAACCTAGATTAATTTCGGTTAAATACAATATTTTATTTGTTGCTGTATGTTAAATTAAATCAGATAGAAAAATAATAAAAACCTACTTTTTCCAACTTCCAGAATTTGCGATACAAAACACGTCCCGCCAAACGGGACCTCCCCGTCGTGTACCAAGTGTACCAAAAGGTGCGCACGGTATACCCACGAAAACAGATTCGGATGCGTGTGCGCGTCGGAATCAGCCCGTATCCGCAAAATTTTTCTATATCATGACTTTTACAAAACTCTGCGTCATTCAGTGTACGCTCGTCAAAATGTGACGAAACTTGCGTCACTGGACTCGTGTTATCGCGTTGGCCCTGTGACCCAATTTTTATGCAATTCTGAGACAGTTGACCAAGTCGCCTATTGGCGGGCCCCACGGTTGACTTTTTGAGCAAAATTGTGTTTGGCTCACCGAAATTCACATTTGGACATACTGTTGAGATCGTACTAACATTTAGAATTTGTTTGACATATAATTTGTCTTATTTAGAGATCTTTACCCCTGTCACGCTTTTC
Source organism: Iris macrosiphon (assembly GCA_036927795.1). Classification (NCBI taxonomy): domain Eukaryota; kingdom Viridiplantae; phylum Streptophyta; class Magnoliopsida; order Asparagales; family Iridaceae; genus Iris; species Iris macrosiphon. The sequence continues at coordinate 136,167,766 of JAYESA010000006.1, forward strand.
GGTGCAAAATGGCCCACATGTGTAGCCCGCTTTGACCCGAAATTACCATTTTGCCCATGTGTCCAAATTGGACTAAAGGTTAGTGATTTCTAGCTATCTCGCTTATTCTAAAAATGTTGTTGATGTTTATTTCAGCATCCGGAGACATTCATTCTGAGGCCGTAATTTCTGACTCTTGGTATTTGACATCTGGACATTATATTTTGCAGCTCTCTTGCTAGGCAAGTATACCTTGCCATTGTACTGTTATTCATATTCCATATGTTGCATGCATCTTTATTTTCTGTCATTAGTTCATATATTTTTAACTGCAATATATAAACTGCGCGTCCAAGAAAACTTGGGTGCAACAACGCTGTCGTCGTGAATTATTTTTATTATGTATATGCATAGACCTTGCTTATGAGACCGCCCCATTATCATAAAGTATCATTATGTTTCATTGGCCGTGACACATTTTTTACACGAGTGTGAGTCTCATATAGATCACGGACTGCATGACAGGTTTGGCCTCCTGTACGTATGGGCCGTGTGTTAGGGATAACTGATGTTAGAAACTTTGCATGCTAGAAGACTTAGCAGTTATTAGTAGTTAATGGACATAGCCTATTGTAGTATGGTGGTCCAATCCTTGTCCTTGTTTGGTTGCAGGGTTGGACTATTGTACTAAAGATAGGCTATGAACCAAATCATTTCATGGATGTGACATGCTTAGAGCATGGGGTGGGGAGAACAACAAGTAAGGCGTTTGGGCTCCTTTGCACTTTCCTTTGTTTGCCCTGACGCTCCGTCGGAGCGACGGGTGGTGATGACCCCATTTATTACAGGCGGCCTCTGGTGTTCAAAAGACGACATGCTTTTTAGGCCCCTGATTCTCCGGGAGAATCATGCTAATTCCATTTATGGCCAGATAGCCCACGTGTTGGAAAGTTGTTCTCAAACTGCATTCACTTAGACGATTAGGCAACCCATTGGATATTTATTTCAGTACTTTATTGTTATGCTTCTATGTATCTTGTTATGTCCCTCTGAGGACCTGGTCCCTTTCCAGGCGTAGATGTTCATGAGTATTCACAGGAGCGCAGATCCGGACTGGTTACCCTTATGCTTCGAGGAGGTCTTCTCTTTGAGTCGCAGTGATGGTAGTTGTTGTACTTATATGGTGTTTGCTTTTATATTCTAGTTTGTTAGTGGATTTGTTTCCACCCAACTATCATCCTTAGATACTTTGTTTTGATATCTTGTTTTGTAGATATTGGTTATTTATTTATATAATTTTCTATGGATGAGATTTAGATTATACCCCATGACTTGTGATAGTTTTACCACTTATAAATTATTGTTCATTATACAGCGTACGCATGTGTCATGGTATCTATATATTGGAGTTGCCATGTACATACGGCTGGCATGCTTACTTGTTCCTAGTCCTACGTATTTTGGAACTGGGGCGTGGCATATATAGTTCACCCATCTGTCTTCTAGACAACCTTAACACATTGCGTCTTACTTCGGTATTCTGCAAGGTGCGGTTGGCCATGTCAATCCCAGTATTTATCCATTATTCTGGGAGCGGAGCGTGACAAGGTTTTCTTGGTGGCCTATGCAGGACTTTTTTTTAGATGTGTGGGGGACTCTTGTTAGAATCTCAATCCTCTATAATCTTCGATTGAACTCCACTTGCAACATGCACCTTTCGCTTTCCTTGAACTTCAAACTTGCTTGACATGATTGTTCCATTCTCGTCCCTTATTGATATCGTTGTGTCCTTATACTTTAGGGATACCCCACATACTTCTTCTTTCGAGGATTTCGTTGCACCGATACCTCCAGCAGATACATTAGTAGGTCAGATTTTGCCACTGAACCCAGTGCAAGCATCAGTAGATTTTCATCAGACGGCTCCATAAGTCGCACATGCCCGACCAGCACAATCAGCTCCACCAGTCTTGCTGGAACGACCAATTCAGCCCGCTCCGTCATTCATACCAGCCCAGCCAGCCCAGACAATACCACCAGTTCTTCCAATACAACCAGGGCAGGCTCGTATGCCATGTTAGAGATGATCCAAGCTGTGATGATGGTACAACAACAACAACTCTAGCTTTAGCAACAATTGGTCCAACTCTACCATCAGTTTCAGCAAAGACAAGAACAGACCAACACTACTCTTTGTCAGAGAGTTAGAGTAGCACTCGACAATAATGGGCGTTATACTCACAACTCGGCGACGAATGTTAGTCGTATGCGCCCAACCAAGTTCCTCGGCATGGAAGATGCAGTTTCGACAGATTCTTTGCTCCAAGACTTTGAGGCCATCCTGGATGTAACAAAGACCCTAGATGATGAGAATGTAGCAGTTATAAAGTTACAACTATCAGATCTTGCCCGAGATTGTTGGGCAACACAAGAAATGGCACTTCCGAAGCCCATTTACTGGAAGATGTTCAAGGAGCGCTTCCACGAGAAGTATTTTCAAACAACTGACAAGTTTCAGCTCCAGCAGCAGTTCATCAACCTCCGCCAGAACACAAGATCGGTCGACCAGTATACGATCGAGTTTTGCCGACTTAGCCGATTTTCTCCTCATATGGTAGCTTCCGAAGAGGACTGAGCCAAGAGATTTGAGCAATAGTTACATCTAGAGCTTCATCAGTTTACGGTGGGTCATAATTATACCACCTACGATGCAGTACTTAGGGCAACTAGGTCCCAAGAACTGTCGGCCAGAGATTAGTAGGAAGGACCGGAGGCCAGAAGAGGTCACACTTGTCACGCCCCAATCTCCCGAAAGCCTAATAGTCCCCGCTAAACGTGAATCACCACGTTGCAGTGCTCCCACATGACAATCGTTCTCATCGGAACGTAATGCCGTACGAGCCTGGAGTTGCACTCGTACAAGGCGATGTTGTCAAACATCAAAGTTATTATCGAAACGACCAAGTTGCAACGAAAGTCAAGTATTGTGTACCAAGCACACATCAGAGTATACGCAGCGAAGCTCTCGATAGGGTCCAAATGAAATGCTACAAAGGCGATTGCCTCAAAGGTGATGAAATACTCTTGCTCTTTCTCTAGCCCACGAGCCGCTTCTTTAACTTCACGAGCTAGTTTCACAGTCGTCAATTCATATGAATGTTATTTCCTTCCAGCGCACGATGAGTCAGAGACGATGCCATCTACAAAAATCTGCGAATCTGAATCTCATCAGTTGACTAGGCTATTTCCACCATCTCTTCGATCTTCCGGCTGCATCTTCAGCTGAAGGCTATCCCAAGGATCTCTCAAATCCAACACTATGTCAATAGGCCAATCTTCAACACACACTACTCACATCTGCCCTCGACGCATTCCCAAATGCGTCGCCGCAAGGGTCATTCTATGGGTCTACAATATTCATCTCTGATCTGGCGGTCAAGTCGCTAGGGTCAGCTGTCCCGTAGCTACGCTCGATAATTATAAGTCATCACGATGGACAGTTACTACGAACCATGTTATATCTTATCTACAAATCTGAACCATAATCCAACCATTCCATCCGAACGAACTTTCGAATCCGAGCACTTCATGCACTACCTCTGACGATCTGTCAACCAATGTCGCTTAACCACCTAGAGTCTTTCTATCTATCCAAGCCAACAATTTGAGAACTGCGCTCGTTGAAACCGTCTTCAATCAGTCCGTCGTTCTGTCCTCAATCCATCAAATTTTCCGAACTGCCATATTCGTCTACTCGCACTACCAATTGCAATGATTCTCAAAACTTAAGACTTGCTCAAATTCTTATCCGTTTGTAATATTTCACAGTGCGCGTCCAACTTGCTCAAACAGCACAGTGATTTGCTCCAACGTTGCTCCCACGTTTAGCTATCTTCAAAAGTTGGTCCACCACAATCTTTGCCTTCAGTTGTTGCCTCAATCCGTTCACGTCTTTCGAAGAATCTGTCTACCCTTGTTGCACCATTTTGCCTAAAATTCCACTTCCGCTAAACCTGAGTCGACTTCTCGAGCAGCAATATCCAAAATCCTTTAAGTCCGTTTGAATCCATCGCATTGCCCCTTCAAACCAAGATCGTGTTTCATTTCTCAACCAACAGCTCAAATGTGTTGCCCAAAATCGTAGTCTGTGCTCGCTTATCCTCCGATCCACCCATGGCTTCGCTCAAGCGTATCCCAGCTGTTCATTACTTATGCCCAACTCTCTATTTGCATCCAATTGAATGTTCCACTGAATGTTTTATAGAAATCCCAAATCGTGCAAGCAAACTCTGGTATTCAGCTTTCTATCTGATCGATCTCAACTTGTTTCCAATTATTGGTCTGCCTCAATCCATCAAATTTCCAAATACTCTATCCCATTGCTTGTTCCGATCTTACCCATCACCAAAGTCCAACGATACTTTCAATTGCACAAGTCCCTTCTTGAGTTCTCAAGTCTAATGTATCGAAGAACACCCGAGTCAAATTCCATTGCACTATATACCACTTGGAAATATAGTTGCCCTCGTGCTTACTCTGCGCCAACCAGCGTTTGTGATTCTGTTGAATCATAACTCAATACTCGCTTGCTCCATGTTCTATTTCCTAACTCGGCCGATGTGCACTAACCAACTTATATTCCTGTTACCCGTGTCCGTTGAGGCAATTTCCATTAATATCTATCCAAAATATTTTAATGCCTTGCTCACTATGTGGTATCCCATATACCACTCCGAATTACGTCGCTACTCGCATTACGATTCCTTTGCACTAATCCAAAATCCGCTCGAACCATCCCTTATGCGTGATCCTGTCATCCCCAACTCAAGTCTGACACGAAACTCAGCCAATGCCTGAATTATCCAACTATTTTCATCAATCTCGCTATGTAACTCGTGCTATATTCCATTCTCAATAATTCCAGCTATTCTCAAACCGTCTGATACTTTCGCAATACGCGCAACCAGTGCAACGATCTCTTCTAAGTAGTCCAACCCAATACCCAACTGTTCCTTATATTTATTGTACGAGCAACTCGTAAAACACTATCCTGATATTCCCAAGTCAAACTCGAACCTGCTCAACCGATGCGACATACAAGCAACTCGTGCAACGCTCTCTGTGATACACCCAACCAAAATTCCAACTCCGTCCAAAAATTTCACTACACGAGCAACTCGTGCAACGATCCATTCTCAAATCCAATGCTTCTACTCACAACATGCCATATAACTAATCTCGTCTGCCAACCAACTGAACCACTGATGCAACCAGAAACTCCCTGAATGACAAGCCAAGTCAACCCAACGACAGCTCTCAACTTGTTGCACAAATGCAACAATGCCACCCAACTTGCTGCACGAATGCAACAATGCCTAACGATGCTAAGTGATCTTACGAAAACCAACAAAAGCAACACAACAAAGCACAAAATGCAGCCACAACCAATAATATATAGACTTATTGCATAAAACATCCAATGCGGCACTGAGTAGAGCCAAGAGCTAAACGACACGCGGAAGCTATATAGAGTTTATGATGAAACAAAGGACCAAGTCTGAGAAAAATGAACTGGGCACTCTGATACCAATATGTCATGCCCCAATCTCCTGAAAGCCCAATAGTCCCCGCTGAACGTGAATCACCATGTTGTAGTGCTCCCGCAGGACAATCGTTCTCATCGGGACGTGATATCGTACGAGCCCGGAGTTGCGCTCGTACAAGGCGATATTGTCAAACACCAAAGTTATCATTGAAATAACCAAGTTGCAATGAAAGTTAAGTATTGTGTACCAAGTACACATCAGAGTATATGCAGCGAAGCTCTCGATAGGGTCCAAATGAAATGCCACAAAGGCGATTGCCTCAAAGGCGATAAAATACTCTTGCTCTTTCTCTAGCCCACAAAGGTACTTACAGTTCATACATCATGTCCCGTATATCCAAGCAGCGCCACTATACCTGTGTACCTGAAATAATGCCCACAAACGTGGGTCAGTACACAGCCATACTGGTGAGCGGGGTAACCCACTCGTCTAAGCCGACACTAAGTAAAATAATGAATGCAAACAGTTATATGGTGATCTTTCTAGTTGAATCCTAGATTCATTTTATGGCGTAGGGATGACATGTTAAGAAAAGCTGTAAATCAATTTAAGCATTCAAGCATTCAACTCAATCCAATAGACAAGCAATAAATAACCAACTCGAAGGAAACTAGCATGTAAACCATCCTACTTAAAGCCCAAGCAACACGAGAAACCATCGAACCATCAACCAAGCCTCATTATCCATCCTCAACCAAAACTTACAATCCAATCTCAATATGCACACTCTTGCCAAGGTAAGGGGGGCGCGCCTACACGAAGTACAAACCAACCAAAGAAAAGCAAGACAACACTTATCTATATGAAGTCACTGGCCAAGCCATAAAGGACATTGGTCGAACTAATCAATAGGCAGTTCTACCCGTTCCAGCAATGGGCAGCTATCCCCCTCTGGTTCGTATCGAACTACTGGCACCACGCCCAAGATGCGTTACCCTTGTCTCCTCCATGGCCGAACGGTCTCGGTGCCCCGAAGACTCTCCCGTTCGAGGAAACGAAATCCTGTACAACACAGATTGTCCGTAACATACAGACACCAAGTAGGTATGACGAGAGGATCGAATATTCTTGCCCCACCAAGCGATCCTAGACTTATTCAACCAAAAATCCAACTGAAATATCCATAACCAAAAATCCATAACCAATCTTCCAACATATAGTCCAATGCGCAAATCTCAAGTTATCCCCATAGGCACAATGCCGCTTCTCGACACAGTGTCTCCAATTGGTGCAACACCCTTACTCAAACAATCCCGTGGCATAATGCCCCAACAGTGGCACAATGCTCTCGCCGATGCAGTTGTTCGGTTTTGAACCATAACTGCTCGCTTTGCAAGACAAAGCGCCCAAGTGATACTCGTGCACGGATGCATGCTCGCTCGCTCGAATTCTCGATGTTCCAACCAAGATGTATAATTCCAACTGTCCAAGCATAATTTCAATTATTCAACCAACTGCCACAAGTGTAATCCAACTCTATCTCTAACTATCCTATATGCGCAAATCAATTAAAGCCATAATCCTATCCAAGCAAATGATGTACACTCTATGCACGCCTCAGTGTAGTGATTCCCAAGTTCTAGTCTAAGTGTTCAAGCCTTTACGTGTTTTCTATATTATTAGGCACGAAGGAGTAGAAGAGAAGGGACAGAGCCCACTCACAATATTTGATTTCATTAAGCATCATGTCCTGTCGATACGGCCGATTCCTTGAACTCGTGGTCCGATGTAAAGCACGATCTACTCAACTGGTATGACCGTACGAGCAGGCCATGCTCTCCAAATCATCTGACCGATCGGACTAAGGAAGACGATATTATTGCTCCAATCCAGCTATCTCAGTTCTGCTCTGAACGAATACCTGATTCCCATCGGACTCCGCTAGCCATCTACACATGAAACCAACTCAATCAATACTTCTTCCCAAAATCCAACAAATCAAATGTAACCAGCTATTATTTTATTCAATCCGACTCAGCGTAACGCACCGTTCGGTTATGGGGCATTACAACACTCATCCATGAGAGACATCAGTATTCAGTCATCACCTCCAACGCCAGTAGTCAGAACTTCTTGCCTGCCAGCACCTCCAGCCTCCACGGTAACCTCAATACAATTTATCAAGTAGTCTATATCAGCAAGATGCAGCCACTGCAACAATCCAGGGCACACCAAAGATCAGTACAGGAGGGCCAATAGCTAGTGTCTCAGATGTAGGGCATCTGACCACATGACTGGTTCATGCCCGATCATGTACCCAGATACTTCTTCAGTCCGACAGTTACCAGCTCTACCTCGGACATCGATTGAAGGCCCACGAGGACCAGTGTTAGCAGTTTGACCCCTAGCCTAGCGTCCTCTCCCGAAACAGACTTAGCAGTTTCGGCAGCAACGTCCAGCGCAGTATATGTAAGTCCAGCAAGCCCAACCAGCAAGACAGAACCAGCAGCAAGTTAGAACCACGATCCCTAGACGATGGCCTGATGAAACATATGGCAACCTAGAGCAGTTGTTAGCCGAAGGTGCTACAATTATGGGTGAGATTTCTGAGCTCTCTTTAGCTTGTCTTATTCTTGGGTTCCTGTTGAACGATCTCGTGTTTCGACCCGTTCGAGATACAATAGTCGTTTTGATTATTTCGTTAAGCAAAGGTAAGTTTTTTGCCCCTCTCTTCTGCCTTCGTAACTCGTGGTACATGGTGTCTATCATGTGTCCCGAATGTGAAGGTATATCCTGGATTAGGGTCATATCCTTGATAAGATCGTTGGTACTGCTCTTGTCCATTTTGTGAGTCAGCATAGGCAAGCGAGGACGAGTTCCTATTTGACTGACTCAGCGGTATATATATCCATATGTCTTCATTTTCCTGTGTGTTACTTAATGCATTTGTTTATTAGTTACTTTTTGCAGCTATCCTTTCTATTTTTAGTTATTTGCTTAGTTGAATCATTTGATTAGTGATTTGTGATTTCTTGAGCTTTCTCGTGTGTTACAGCTCGACTAGCCTTGGTAAAATTTTGAGAACAAAATTTTTCTAAAGATGGTAGAGATATCACACCTGATTCCAGATTTGATATTTCTTAAATTTTTAGAATTTAATTTTCCTGATAATGTATTTCTGTTGTATTTCTCATGTTGGTTCCTGTCATTTTATTTATTATATTTTTGTTGTTGTTGAGAGAGACTACCTGATACTAGTAGAATGCCTCCTGGCATTGCCATAGACCCGATTTAGGATCTGCATATAGAATGGACACCTGGATCGGTTCATTTGACTGAACCCATGACTAAACCATTTTTTTCTCCTCTTAATATATATATGAGCTTTTCTCTCTCTCCTCTCTTTCTTCTTCTTCATTTTTATTTCCTTCTTCCTTGCTCCCTTCTCCCTCACCCCCGTGCACCTCACCTAACCGAACCCTAACACAAGCTAGGAAGAGGTCGTTGGACTCTTAGGCAAGTACATCTTGCTAAATGGTGAAGTCATAAATTTTTGGACTTTTCATATATATATTGTTTTAAAAAAATATTTGATGAAAAATGTTCTTCTTGAGTTGCTGATTATATTTAGTTCTTAGAGTTTTGGATTTTTATGTATAGATTTTTATAGATCTGAGTTTTAAGTTAGGATTTTCCATGAGTTTTCTCTAGTTTTGATCTATTAAAACTTAGTATTTTCGAAAACTATTTATCCTTTATGATAGAGCATTTTATTTTGTGCGATTTGGTTTTTGTTTCACTTGATTTGGAGTTAAAATAAAATTTTCATGAAGAAAATAATTTTTCGGTTTTTGAAGCTTTCGGCCATGGCTGAATCCGTTGTTGGAGAAGACGAAGTCTTCATGCGGCCAGCGACCTATAAGGCAGAGAGTGCTATGCGGCACGAGAGGGTTATGCGGTCTGAACTCCTTGCCTCATACTGACAGCATGTGTCCATCTTATTGGATGCATGACTGTACATTACACAAAGTATTCTGGAGCTATCCTTAAACTGCTTGTGTTTTCACTTATTGAACGAATAAAAAAATCGCTAAAGTCCAAGAGGGCGTTTATGCGGCAAGTAGTTTATGTAGCGGGCAGTTCATGCAGCCACGAGCTGTTTTCCTTGAACGCATGACTCTGAACTGTTTGGCACATCTTTTTATGATTCTTGTCTTTTTTCCTGACACACTTTTTGACCTATCACATTAATCATTTTTTGTCACTTCACTAACACATCATTATTGACCCATCACTCAGCACTTGCCCCAAGGAGTAGACTTTAACCCTGAGCATGCGACAAGTGAGTACATGTGGCAATTGGATGCATGCGGCAAGCGAGTCCATGCGGCAATTGGGTGCATGCAGCCAGTGAGCGCATGCGGCAAGTGAGTTCACGCGGCCAGTGGGTGCATGCGGCAAGTGAGTTCACGCGGCCAGTGGGTGCATGCGGCAAGTGAGTCCATACGGCCAGTGGGCGCATGCGGCCAAGAATTCTTGTGTGCATTTTTTGTTCCCTTTAATTATGTTAATTTAGTAATTCTTTTTAGTGATTATTGTTGTGTTCTTCCTTATGTCGATACAAGTTTATGTTACCAGACAAGTTTTGCATGTTATTTCATGAGACAAGTTTACGTACAAGTTCACAATCCTCACGACACTGTAGAAATATTTGTGTATAAAAATCTATTGCATTTGGCATCGGACAATTGAGTGTGAGTATTGTCCAATGTATTGCGTGTCGCGAATACGATAACTCGTGAAAATCTCGTACTTGTGACTCGTCATTCTAGGAAGTTATTAAGTTTCCACAACTAAAGGACTTGAAATAACTTAGTAATGATTAAGCAAGATAATATTTACCTAGATCTTTGGAAAGGAAGAATATTGCACTACCGGCTACCCCGATCTCTATGGGCCCCATGCAGCATGGACCAACCCTGCTAGACAAGGGCTCCATGACTGACCAAGTTTACACGTGTTGTGGCACTTACAAGAAAAGCTTATATACAAGTTTATGTTACAAGAAAAGTTTATAAAGAAATTTTATGATTATAATTTAAGTTTATGCTTATAAGTTCAATTTCTGTTTATGACAAGTAACAAGTTATGTTATTGTATGGTTGAATGTGAATATAAGTTTACTAGACAAGCGTACCATTGGTCATCCGGGTTAACTGCAGTGTCGGTGGTAGCAATATTATTAAAATATACATTTAGTAATTAATGTCTGTGATAACCTTAGCTAGTTAATCATCTCAAGTTTTAAAGTTGTTTGGCCGTACGATGAATGATGTTACTTTCATTATGTTCGCTCTTTTAGTTTTATTTTTATCCCGACGCGTGGTTAGGGTGCTAAGTTCTGCTCGGGTGAAGGTCTGCAACCCCGTTCCTTGTTTGGTTTAAGGGTTATGGTCCCGATCCAGAGTAGTTCCTATGTTATCTTGTCGCCCATCGTCTTACTTTCATTTATAGCACTTGTTATTAGTTCTTCCAGTATTATTCTTGAGACAAGTACATTGGTACCGTACAAGTCTCGATCAACATTTATTTCTTTTATGTCTTTTTTTGCTTATTTTGTGATATATTTTGTCTATCACCTCGAGCTCCTTTTTGGTACTTATTGCTTGGGGTTCTGACTCCACTGGCTTTATATGGCCAGGTTACCCCGAAGAGAACCGGGATCCACCGCACTTCCAGCAAGATGGCTTGCACTCGTAGGACTGCGGCCGAAGCTCGTGAGTGGGTTTCCTTCTTTCACCCCTCGTCTTGATTACTTCATTTTATTTTTTTAGCAAGGGGCAGAGTTAGCTCCTTGTATTTTGAGACTACGGTCTACATGATGTATATATTAGATCATGGCTTGTATATTTGATCATGTATATTTTTACTCTGCTAGTGCAGCATTTTGTATTCACTAGCTTCATGAACATATGTGGTATGTAATTTGGGATGCCTTTTTTACTTTCATATATGATATACTCTTGTACTTGTGTTGCTGGATTGAGATAATAGGATTTGTCGGCCTTAGGACTGACGTCATAGCATGCTAGAGTTCACCCATATGTCTTCTAGAAAACCTTAACACATTCAGGCTTACTTCGGTATTCTGCAAGTGCGGTTGGCCATGTCAGTCCCCGTATTTATCCAGTATTCTGGGAGCGAGACGTGACATCCAGGTACAATCAACCAAGTAGCGATTCATTACTTCTTGGATATGGATGACTCTTCCCAATGAATATATAAACAAAATGAGATGAGATGGTTAAGTTCAAAGCTACACGTATGTACTACGTATCTGTATTTGTGCCGCTATAAAATTAACTAATTAGATCAAATAAAGAAGTTGGCCCAAATTCATCATAGGAAAGATTCATGGTATCAACACTTATAATATGGAGGTGGAACCTCCGTTCTCTCAACAAATGGCTGTGATGCAACTGCCTCGCCATTAGGAGGAAAATTTCAGTCAAATTATCTTTGCCATTTTTTGACAGATAATTTGGATATAAAAAATGGTAATTTGGATATAAAAAACAACCATATTTTAAAAATATGTAATGGCTCCTGTCATTTTTTGTGTTGTCCCTAGCAATTTCCAATAAGGCTTGTTTGGTTACTTGAACTCAGTTGAAAAAGAAAAAAAAATTATTGTTGCACGCTGTCCGGAGTAGTTCCAACATTTAGTTGGAGTATGAACTGCTGACAGGAACTCCATCTACTCCACAATTTTGAGTTCTTGTCGGACGACGTTTTCTCTATTTTGATGGTTGCCTATATCACATGAAACGGTATCCGAACAGGTGTCGCACAGACCTATATATGAATTTTTATGTCAATTGGTGTTTTAGAATAATAAACATGATTAACTAGTTTGAAGTGATGTTTCTATACCAAAAATAGACCACTCTAGTCAAACTAGGTTATACCTAGGTTAATCTAGGTCATTAGCTTGATAAACTAGGTTTTTTGGGTCTAACTAGCTAACATGGATACCAAGTATCATAAATAATATATATATATAGGCTCTACGTATCAATATATATAATAAGTACTTTATGATACCAATATGATATGCTAGCTAGCTATACACCCATATCCTAACCTATATCTTAATACCCCCACTAGTTCCCATGGTACACTAGCATACCACTACTAATATCATTCTACACTCACTGACACACTAACACTATACTAGACACAATCCATTAACTCACTCTAAACTCTATACTTGCACTCACTGATATCACACACTCCAATATCACTTGATATTCCATCACACTCAACACGATCTATCCTTAATATTAGTCAATATCCTATTGAATACTTAGTATTCTCAAATAGTAACTCTCATAACCCTGCCCTTCCTTGATACACTCAACTTTAACAAAAACAAACACTTACACTACTGATACTATCATTCTGTTAGCCTTACATCCTAATACCTTATAGGCACTCCAGCAAACTGAAATACCCACACCATGGGTAAATTCTTTGTACACCATATGCACCAGTGTACATCCTGTGTGTTCTGCATACTGATGCAGCCCTACACCACCTTTAATCCCTAGGTTCATACCCATATACATCTGCCACTCACATACCATGTTAATCCCCTACCTTTTCTTACAGCACCTGTACACAGACCTACTTGCTCCTCAGTTTCTGACCCCACATGAATACAATTGTACTTCAAGTGACTGATACCCTTAGGTATCAGTCCATTCTGATACAACTGAAAGTATTCCCGAACTCGAATGAGTACTCAATGTACACTGCAAATCATTCACAATTGATACCTTATCGACATACACTCCCTCTAACCTTACTTTCTGTCAACCCGAGCCTCCCCCTACTCCTAACTGAACTACATTCATCCTAAACTGGTTACCCCACTTCCATATTGCTACTGCTACACCCATATCTTACCAAATAACTGCTATGAGGAACCTGTAGTGCAATACCTTGCTATGAGAAAATAGACAGTGCACATAGTGCATTGTCTCATTGAATACTTCCTAACCCGAGCGTTGCTCACAGGCCTGGCCTCACTTCCAACCTGCACACAAGCTTCCTTACCCAAGACCTCTTTCAATTGTAGGACTTCAAGTACACAACCTGCACATCTCGCATGCCTGTTGTTGTGCACACTTCCCCTTAACTAGTGGCACTTCCTCACTGCTCAGTCCCCCTTATCTACACTCCTCACACACAACATATCTAACACACACTCCTATGCTACCTTACCACTCTCAACATACTCAGAACACCTATCCAACCCATACATCTCATGATACATACCCTCAAGTCACAACACACCTATACTCAAGTGACAGTTCCTTGCAAGCTTGGTGCACTGCTCTTCTCGAGTTGTTGTGCAATTGTGCACTACATAGTTCACAATCCTGTGTGTATATCTAATAATTGTTGTTGTGCACTCTGTTAAATATTGCTGTGCACTCTCCCTCCAAGCCCAATATTTGCACCTTGGTGTACTCCAACTCATTCACTGAAATCACCTTGCAGTGACACAGGCACACCCTTGCACCTCACACATACACTCAAACACACACTCTGATACACTGTGCACAGTTCACACCACACTCACACACACATCATCCATATACCAACACATAAATGCACCTCCACTAATATTTATATAAGTATACATATACATCTAATATCAAATACATATTTTAGATAGGTACACTTACTCTAAGGCAAAGTATCAAATGCTTGATAGGCAAAATATCAAGTATCTTGGTATCTGTGATACTCTCTCCAAATACCCATTCCAGTGTGATACCACTACTCAAAATATATTATAAACATCCTAATATATTAAATACAACACAAAATAATAAGGAATAACCCATTAGGCATTACATTAAACACTTGGTGTGCCACTTCAGAGTTTTCTCCAAATAGACACAAAACCTAATGTAACTTCCTCCATAGGACTCCTATTGACATAGTTCTTCCTATGGGTAGCCCTAAGCCAAGGAAGGATTTAATACACCATTAAAATCTGAAATAATAATAAAAATAGGGTTTTTACATATTGGGAGATGGATTCCCAATATGGTTCCTCCAATGAGCATAAGAGTGAGGAATGAGCACCAATCTCTAGCCAAGCTCCTCTTCCTCAAGCCTCTTGCAACCTTCAAGATTCTAGCTCTCCTTGAGTATGAAAATGAGAGGGATTGAGATTGATTTGAAGAAATTTGATAGAGGAATGAATGCTTGGAGGGAAGAACTAAACTTTGGGTTTCTTCATGAACAACTAATGAAGAAGAGGGGGCTCCCTCCTCCTAAATAGGCTGGCCACTCTAGGGTTAGGGTTCCTCTATGCAAAATATCCAAAATTCCCTCCAAGGGTTGTCATGAAGGGTTTAGCTAAAGAGGGGTTTAATTAATGAAGGTTCAATATTAAATGAATGAGGATTCTATTCATTCCCTCTATTAACTAATTAACCAAACTAATTTATTGGGTTACTCTATTTGTCATGACAAGTCTAGTTGGGTTCATTATCAACTAGTCTAACTAAGGGGCTAGTCATGCACCATCCTCTATATTAATTAATTATATATAAATAACCATATCAATTATTATTAAATTCAATAATATAATACTAATGACATAAATAACCCTATCCTGAAAAGTGATGGTTACACCATATTTGAATATTTTTTCAAGTATATGGGCAGATGTGGGTTGCCTTTTTTTTTTTTTTTTACCTTTTCTAAGAGATGATGATCGGTGGCAAGAAGGTCGGCGAGGATGTCGACAATGGCCCGCCGCCTCCTGGACCGAGTTGAAGAATGCTCGAAGTAGACTGCGATAGGGGAGCGATGAAGGAGGGCACGGCGGAAGAGGGCACGACAATGGGCGGGGGAGGAGACAGAGAGGTGAGGAGAGAGGGAGGAGACGGTGAAGGACTGTTGTTGTTGCATTTTTTTGTGAGGAGAGAGAGAGGGAGGAGACAGAGGAGAGAGGGGAGGAGATGGTGATGGGCTGCTGCAGCATTTTTTGTGAGGAGGGAGGGAGGAGACAGAGAAGAGAGGGGAGGAGATGGCGAAGGGCTGCTTCTGTTACATTTTTGTAAGGAGAGAGGGAGGAGATGGGCAGGAGCTGCTGTATTTTTTTAAGGAGGAAAAGAGTGGAAAGAGAGAGAGAGAGAGAGAGAGAGAGAGAGAGTAGATTTTTTGGTGACCATCTATCAATTACTAATAGTAATTAATTAATATTAGTAATAATGAATAACTTAATTAATTAAATAATTAAATAATTAAATAATTAATATATTTTATTAATAATTGTAATAGAAATTAATTAAATAATTAGTATGAAATAGTTAGTATAGTCAATGACTTAATTAAGACAATTAACTTAATTAAAATAGTTAATAATTATTAAAAAATGAATTTTTAATATTAAAGTTATTTTTTATTTATTGTTATAATATACTTTTTATTTTATTATCACTTTTATAGCCATCCAAACACTAAAAGTATGAATTTGACCACTTTCAAGTTTCAAAATATTATCTATCCAAACATTGAAACTCACTCTCAGCATATAAGAATTAATTATCATGAAACTCAAAAGCATACACATTTTATTTTCATAAGACAAAAAATCACTTTCATACTTTCTTACACTTTCAAGCAACCAAACAACCCCTTAGAGCATCTCCATCCCTATTGTTTTGTTATGTGTTGTGATCCTTAGGTGGCATGAGACACAAGACAATGTCTTTCATAGGTGGCAAGATTATATTCACAAAAGACAATGAGGTAGAAAAGTCTTTTCCAATGTAAAAGTATTGAGAAAACAATAAAAATTATTTTTTTCCAACTTCCAAGACAACTTTTCATCTTCTTCATTTTTTATAAATATTTTTATTCATAATTGATAATGTGGAGGTAAAATTATTGTCAAGTACATTGTCTATATCTAGACAACCAACTTCACAATACATTTACCATGTCATGTCATATCACCTTCATAATTTATTTGACATCCAACTTCACAATGCATTTACTATGTCATGTCATATCATCTTCATAATTTATTTGACATTTGTATTAAAAAATAACTTTTAAATGAAAAATTGTCATTTCTATATGGTAACAGAAAATTTACTATACCGAAATTATTTTTATTAAAATTTGTTCTACCGAAAAAAGTTTGAAAAAAATAGGATTGGAGTTATGTTCCGCCATCTTAGATGACGAAAAAACGAACATCTGACCCCACGGAACGATTTCCGTCAACTTTGTTGGCTAAAAGTTTGGCAATGCCAACTTTCTGCCAAAAAAATAGCGGTGGTGGGCCTGCGGTC
Organism: Iris macrosiphon; assembly: GCA_036927795.1. Taxonomy (NCBI): domain Eukaryota; kingdom Viridiplantae; phylum Streptophyta; class Magnoliopsida; order Asparagales; family Iridaceae; genus Iris; species Iris macrosiphon. The sequence goes on from JAYESA010000006.1 coordinate 136,184,675, forward strand.
GGTTGGATGGAGGAACGATCGGTTGGGTGGTTTGGTTTGGTTTGGTTTGTTTGATGAGTTATTTTTTATTTAGTTTTGTTCGAGATTTTGGTTTTATTTATTTAGTTTTGTTGTGAATTTTGGTTTTTTTTACTTATTTTTTTTATATTAAACTTTATTTTAATAAGAAAAAAAAATATTTATTTTTTATTTAGTTTTGTTTCTTTACTTAGTTTTTTTTCTTTACTTAGTTTTTTTCTTTTTTTTATATTTAGTCTATTTTCGTATTAAAGTTTATTTTGATAAGAAAAAAAACTAAGTAAAGAAAAAAAAGGAAAAAAATGATATTTTTGTGTCCTCTAAGGCTTAGTTTATTTTAATGGTTTAATTTTTTTTTATATGAAAAAAAAGAACACAAAAAAATTTCAAATAAAAACTAAGTAAAAGAAATTAAACCATTTTCAAACTAATTATTTGTCTTCTTCTTCTTTTTCTAACCCCCCCTCCCACACACACACACACACCCACACCATCGAACCCTACCCATCATTTTATGTCTCAAGTCTTTTATCACTAGGCTATTATCTAAGGACTGTCTTTCTTGTTTACTTAGTGTTTTTTTTTTTCCTATCAGAAAAAAAAAAAAAAAATTCACTCTTAACTTGGTGGTATTTTTTGTATTCTTCGGAATTGGTATTAGCTTGGGAGTTATTTTTTGTTGTTGTTGTTTTTTTAAAAAGAAAAAAAAAAACAGTACAAAGTACAAGGTACAATATAGTAGCAGAGTTGTCACATATTTAGTCCCATAAATACAAGTACAAATTTCTGACAGCTGCTGCAAAGACCTGGACAAACAAAATTGACCCCGAGGAGAGAGTGCTTCAACCGTTGGAATGACCGTTCTTGCCGCCTTCTCTTCATATTTCCTTCTTGCTTAGTCCGACATAGTTTTTGTTAGACATAGCTGCTCTTCTGGTAGAGACTACCAAGTTTGACCGCACTCCATAATTTTCTCTCCCCAATTTAGCATCTTCAAATCTTTGAGGTGTGTTGGTAGTCTTGAATCCAATGGTGGTATAGGCGCAAAGTGAATATTTGGATTAGCATTGATTGGTGATGGGGAATACTTGTGTTGGTCCAACTAGTGCCAAGAATGGCTTCTTCCAGTCCGTCTCTGCGACCCTCTGGCGCGTCCGGGTGGACCAGGAGGAGCTCCCCCCGCCCGAGGACAAGAGCGTCGTCGTCGGCGGCTTCGAGGCCACGGCCACGGCCACCGAGAACAAGCCACCCGTGGCCGTCAAGATCCCGGAAGCCTCCCCGACGCCGCCCGAAAAATCGTCGAAAGTAGCCCCGAACCCGGTCGCGACCCACCCCAAGAAGCCCCTCCAGCCCAAGAAGCCAGTGTCGAGCCCCCGCGTCCAGGCCAACACCGTCCTTCGGCACAAGACCGGGAGCTTGAAGGACACTTACAACGTCGGGAAGAAGCTCGGCGCGGGGCAGTTCGGAACCACCTACCTCTGCGTGGAGAAGGGGACGGGGAAGGAGTACGCGTGCAAGTCGATCGCGAAGCGGAAGCTGAGCACCGCGGAGGACGTGGAGGACGTGAGGAGGGAGATCCAGATCATGCACCACCTGTCCGGCCACCCGAACGTCATCTCGATCAAGGGGGCGTACGAGGACCCGGTGGCGGTTCACGTGGTCATGGAGCTGTGCGGCGGAGGGGAGTTGTTCGATAGGATCATTAAGAAGGGCCACTATACGGAGCGCAAGGCCGCGGGGCTGACCAGGGTGATCGTCGGAGTGGTGGAGGCTTGCCATTCCTTGGGGGTCATGCATCGGGATCTTAAGCCCGAGAACTTCCTCTTTGGTAACCAAACGGAGGAGGCGCCGCTCAAGACCATCGATTTCGGCTTGTCTGTCTTCTTCAAGCCGGGTAATTCTCGGTTTCTCTTTGAGGATGTGTACAATTAGTTACTTTGTTAACTGTTTCATAGTATGAAATTGTAGATTGCATCTTTCGTTAACATCGTAGGCTATGTTGCACGGACATAGATTTGACACAACAAGGCGGTAAGGAAACAGCGACACATAGCCTATTTTGGTGTATCCCAATGTATTTTGGAGTGTCAGGGATGTGTCACATATGTTTCCGGTATGTATCCGGCATGACGCAGCCCTAATGTTTTTAGTGTTGGTGCTTTGCAGGTATGTATGTACTAGTTGGACTGAAAATCATAAAGCCACTACAGAAAATATAGTAGTGATACTTTGAAGCCTTTTTTTTTATTATTATTGATGATAATCTGCTTATTCGAAATGCTTATTTAGGCTTATCTAGAAATCTATGTTTTTCTAGGCACTAGGCGAGGCGACGGGCCTCCCGACTAGCCTAGGCACTTCTACCCGCCGCCTAGACGTCGTCCTAGAACTTGGTACTTCCCTACGCAGAATCACGAAAAATTAACCCAAGGCGAGCCGACAAAATTTTACCTGTATGCGGCGTGCCTAGGCGTCGCCACTCGCCTCTAACAACATAGCTAGAAATGAACTTTCGCTCTAAATTGAAGACTATATTCTTCTTACCTGTTAATCTTCAACCAGTTAAGTAACCTGGTTAAATTCATGAATTGGTGCTATTATAGTACAATTTTATGTATTAGAAGAGGACTTTTTCCTTGCTTTGTGCTGATATCCTCTTACAATACTATTGCAACCGTTTGCTGTCTACTTCTTGGGAAAGAGATTGAGATAAGAGTAATAAAAACGGATAATCAAACAAAGCAATTGCCTCAAACCAAGCTGATGCTGCAAGTATTTATTTCCTTATTTTCTTCTAAACTCAGCTTCACTACTACTGTCTCTACTCTAGAAATCATCGTATATTGGGGTTGTCAATTAACTCAAGTGACAAACATTTCACTGGACAAACACACTCAAACGTCTTGCATGAAAGAGTATCTGTATGCATATACACATAAACCTCATTAGTTTCCTTTTACGATATGCACTTGCATACAAACACCAAAGAAGAGAGAAGAAAGAAAACTACCTGGATATACTTACTTGTGGAAGACAACCTAAGTAAAGAAGATGACAGTTCTTAAATTTTTCTGAGGCATAAACTGCAGGAACCTCACGGTGCATTGGCTAGAAGTTACTAAACAGGTAAATTTGTTCCAGGATTCATATTCATACACAACGTGTGAAAATTATGACAAAGAGCTACACCAACAGAACACATATGTTATGTGCACTTACATCTTTGTGATTACAAAATAACTTGAGCAGAAAACTGGTTTCACTTGAAAAACTAAAAAGAGTACAATAACATAAGCAGAAAACTTGTTTCACTTGAGAAACTATAGAGTACTATACTTCGAGGTAAGGTTTATAGAAATCTTCAATAGAAACTGACACAAATACTTAAGAGGCTAATGTAGTCAGCCACTTTCTTGTTTGCATTAAAGTGGATCAAATAAAAAGGAGTACTAAACGTTTCTTGGGTGCTTGACCTGCTGTGTACTGCACTTGTTTGATACTGATAGGCGATACTCATTGCTAATAATATTCAAATGGAAAGGTTCATTGTTGGATTTATTATGTAATACTCATAGCTAATAGGCCAAGATGAAGCCGGTGAATGCAGTACTGAAGAGTGTCAAAGTGATCATCATAATATTTTTGGAACATAAGATAGTTTCAGTGACGTGGATTTATCATCACAGACCATTAATATGTTGCCAAAGAGCAGCAGATTTTCTTTCTTTTGTGTAATTTACCACTGGCCATCAACAAAAATGGTGCTAGATGTTTTTATCTCATGCTTGTGTCAAGAGATAAGTTGCAAATTTTGATCTTAATTTTTCGTGACCTTACAGAATGATGTTTTATTGATGCAATGATGTTTGAACTGAGACATCAAGACCATGGTGTTCGACCAATAATTTATATATGGGGACCTGATTTTTCATATAGTAGCTTTAGTGTGACATGACAAACCGTATCAATTATATGATATTCAATGATCTTTAATTACCTTTCAAGAAATGGCGGATACTCTTTCCTCGAGGTTCAAAAGATTGTCTTCTTAATTCAGTTTGTTCGTTTAGCATTTGTCAGTTCATTTCTTTATCTTTTTCTTACTTGAATTGTATTGTCAACTTTTACTTCTTCAGGAGAAATATTTAGTGATGTCGTGGGTAGCCCTTACTATGTTGCACCAGAAGTCTTGAAAAAGCGCTATGGTCCAGAAGCAGATGTGTGGAGCGCTGGGGTGATAATTTACATCCTGCTAAGTGGTGTTCCTCCATTTTGGGCAGGTGCCAACTTCCTCTTTGCTACTTATTTCTCATACAATCTTCATGCGGGAATTTCATTTTTATGTTATGCTTGCTCCGATAATTACCTTCCATGTAACTGATTTTGTATCCCGAACAGAAAATGAGCAAGGGATATTTGAAGAGGTTTTGAATGGTAAACTTGACTTCGAGTCAGAGCCATGGCCTGGTATCTCAGCCAGTGCTAAAGATCTTGTAAGGAGAATGCTTGTTAGAGATCCCAAGAAGCGGTTGACTGCTCATGAAGTTCTCTGTGAGTTTTCTATTTAGTTTAAGCACGTCAAATTCCCACAAGATGGCATAAGTTATTGTTACTATTTCTTGAATCTGAATTTCTAGGAGAAGACAAGGTAAATAGTTTGGAATTCAAATAACCTGGAACCCAGATAATCTATATAACAAAGCGAGGTGATCTTTCCCGTCAAAACATTAAAAGAAGGGTCATGATTAAAGATAGGAGGTATATCAAATGACTACAAATATGACACGTGTATATGTCAATAAGAAACTTAAAACTAATAAAAACATTATTAAAGATATTATCAAATGATATTAATGAGAATCAATTTCAAAAACTGAATTATCAAGGAGTGTCGGTGGCACGGGGATAACTAGTTAATAGTGTTGAAAATGGTCACAAGTATGATTTAATTTCTCCTAAAAAGAAATCTAATGATTCAGTGAATATAGACTAGTCGGTTTCACAAGGGGGAAGAAGCTCAATCTGTCAATTTTGTTTTTGGCAGGCCATCCCTGGGTTCAAGTTGGTGGTCTGGCCCCAGATAAGCCTCTAGATTCTGCAGTTCTATCTCGCTTGAAGCAATTTTCTGCAATGAACAAAATAAAAAAGATGGCTCTCAGAGTAAGTGTTCAGACTAAATGTTTACGACTCTAATGCACAAAAATGGAAAGTTAAATTTCAAATGAGTATCTCTCCCCTATAATCTACATACATGTAGTAACAAAAGTAAATTGGTTCGTTAGAAACTTGAAAAAGAATGTTCAGAACATTCAGAGAAGTTTCATTTCTAGTAGTTTGTCAAAAGTTAGTCCAGATTTGGTTGCATATATCATCTAATATAATTTCACTTCTAGTAGTTTGGCAAAAAATAGCATCCAGACATATTAAATAAATGCTATTTTTTTATAGGTTATTGCTGAGAACCTCTCTGAGGATGAAATTGCTGGCCTGAAGCAATTGTTCAAAATGCTAGACACAGATAATAGTGGGCAGATTACTTTTGAAGAGCTCAAGACTGGAATGCAAAGAGTTGGTGCAAATCTTAAGGAATCTGAAATTTATGCGCTGATGCAGGCGGTAAGTTTCTATCTGAGTCTACATGTCACTGTTTATTGTCACGTGTTTCTTCGGTCATCATGGAGAGTTGTTCAATACAGTCAATATTTAAAGTTAAAGATTACATCTGAAATGCCTAACTTGTTCAATTTATTGCAGTAGGTAGAAAGCACGAAACTCCAAAAATTGGTGTCATGTTTGTGTTGTGTCAAACATGTATCAGACACTACAAGGACACTCTAAAATACACTAGGATACACTAAACAGTTTTGTGTCCGTGTCACTGTACCATATTCATGTCCGTCCAACCAATTGAAGTAGCATTAGTTCATGGGGACAACTGAACTAGAATTAGTTCATGGGGGCTTTTTTTGAGATGGTAGCCAAAGATGAGCAAGATAGCAAGACGGTGAGAAGGAATTGAATCAGACCACATGCAATTCTGCAAGAGACTTTACCACCGGCTACTTTGGAACCGACATGTCTCATTTGAGTAGACTTAAGATCTCTAGTAAAAGAAAGGAGACAAAAGAATGGTTTGTAGGTCATGACCAAACCATTTCCTTGATGTTGTTCCTAAAGGATGATGCTCTTATTGCACCACTAGTGTTTTTTGGAGTATGTATTGCTCATCTCCATGCCGGTTTCTTTTGTAGTACTGGTTGTTAGACATAGGAAATTAGAAAGCATGATTATCCAAACTAAATAATATGAGATTTAAAACAATGATAAAATCTTGTAAAGGAGATAAAGATAAGTTGCGAGTCCGGCCTGGGATCAAGGCGAGATAAATCTCTGCCCTGAGAAAGTAGTTCCTGCCTCCTGCAGTGTCTTTTGGGTCCTCTCTCCTTCGATGTCGACAGTCATCCTATCAGAGGAGGATCCAATTGGATGATACGACCAAATCTCTTGTTTGCAACCCGAGGAATCATAGTGGTCTTAACCTTGAACTAGATCCCTTGAGCCACATATTAAGAATCACACACATAATATATAGAAATTATAGGTAATGCGGATTGGCGCTTTTAATATGGCCATGCGCACAAAACCATTTCATGAGAGTTACTAGGGACGAGCCATGATCCTACAATCACGGCCTCACGATGTCTCATATATAGGTAAGTCTTCCAAGGGTACATGCAACGAAGTACCTCGCAAAATTCTTGTCCTCGACTTATTAAGAGCTAAACTCGTCATAATCGGTCATGTATATAAGCGCTGTCATCATAGGAATGGGGAAGGAATATGTACCATAGTACAATCCCTTAGGAGTATAACTCCAAAGGTCATTGCTCCAATCAGTTACCCGTCCAACTTGTTTCTACCCATTAATCTTCTTCATGGAATATCCAATCACAAAGGTTAGGTAGCCACTGTCGATGACCTTCCTATGGGCTTAACCCCATCCCATCGATGAATCTAGGACTACCTTAGAAAGATCCTACATAATTGAACAAGAGATTTTTATATATTTTTTAACTTTCACAATTTGAGCTCAATGGCATGTTGAAGCTTCAACGATTATCTGCAATATATAAACAATACATGTAGACGAAGTTTGGTAACAGTTTTGGACAGTTAATGGATCATTATCAATACTGGAATTGACATATATCAACATTGGAACAACAAAAAGTGTATCCTCAAAAGATACTCTTCTTATGCAATATGGATGATCTCGATGGATATATTAAAGAATACTAAGAGGTTAGTAAAACTTTTCTAACACTTGTATCTTGGTCGTTTAGTCAGAAAAATAAAATACAAAATAAGATGTCATGAGCAGCATATAATTGAATTTTGTTTCACATATACAAAAACGTACGCGATGTTTTATGTATCCTCCTAATAAAATGAATTATAAGTACCATATGTGGATCAAAGATTACTTCAGTGTCAGAAATACTAGAAGACATTATAAATGGCATTTATGAGATATTGAAATCTTCATCGACCCTCTTATTTAGTCTTTGGCGAACTCTACAACCCATCAAGATAAGGACTCCCAATAATTGATATTTGTACCATCAATGTAAACAAATTTAAAAAATAAAGTTATACAAATCAAATTGATGATCAATGACAAGTAACACATGATGATTCAGCTAGTAGCATCAACATTTTTTTCCCTCTGTTTTCAAAAAATTCAATCATATAAGCATGCATAAGATTTATGAGAATTTAAGTCTAATCTGTAAATGTCTATTAAAATCGAATTTGTAATTTCAAAATAATCAATAAAGCATTAGTCTTAATGCATTTGTGTAAATGGAAAACTCATCCAATAGAAACTTATGGTATAAATCGCATTGCTAAGCTCACATCTATAGGTTTCCAATTGTCAATAATATCCAATAGTTTGCTACCTCGCCATACCGAGTGGCTGCAGCATATCACTACCAAGTCATTTATGAATTAAATATATGTGGGTTGTGAGGGATAGAAGGAATCCAGTTGTTGGTACCTTTGATAAACGTAAGAAAATATGTTCATAAGAGATTTAAAATCTTGAATACTTCAAACCTCTTTCAAAAACCTCATAAGAAACAAAGGAATATGGTGATTTGAGACATCATAGCAAAGGATCTGTTTCCTCTTTCAAATATCCAACACTAGTAACTAACTTTGAAGTGAACAAAGATTGCGAAAATTTTAGTTTGTGATTAGAAAAGAGATGGTAGTCCACTGCTATTATGTTACTCCCTTTCCTACTTTGTCCGCAAGTTTATTCCACCTCTTCATAGTATCCACGAATACCATTTTAAAAAACTGTATGAAGTTCTTTTTTACCAGCCTTAATTGGCCTAATCTACTTAAATACGAAGTTATATCATCCATACACTCTATTGGTGGTAGCATGCAATTTAACATATTAGAGAACATAAAAATATAAGGATTCTTACAAGAGGAACTTACCATTTTTCACTATTGGAAAGGTAATTTGGGTAATATAACTATTATGTATGATTAAAATGATTAGATCATACATCATAGTTGAAATCTTACTTTTCTTTCAACTTTGAAACATCAAAATTATATAGGGTAAATGGACACCTGAATAGAACAAGACGTGTCACATGAGTTAGTCATGTCCTAACATAATTTATTGTAAGACGTGTCACAGGAATTGTAATGCATCACTAATAACATATCTTTAAAATGTTATCAGTTCATCTTAGCTATTGCGTAGTAGATATCAACTAGCCACAATCTCAGAAATGTGTCCGTGAGGCTAAGTTTGACAACCTGTAAACATGTTTCTTTCGTTCACTTTACTATAATGAAAGAATGCATTTATACGGTTTGGAATCAGATTTTTTTTCCTTCCTATTAACTCTCCTTGTTCACAATGGAAAATTATAGGCAGACGTGGATAACAATGGTACCATCGACTATGGCGAGTTTATTGCCGCCACTCTACATCTGAACAAAATAGAGAAGGAGGACCACCTACTTGCAGCCTTTTCATATTTTGACAAAGATGGGAGCGGCTACATTACTCAAGATGAGCTGCAACAGGCTTGCGAGGAATTTGGCATAGAAGATGCCCAACTGGAAGAAATGATTAGAGAAGTCGATCAAGATAATGTACCTTTTTCCGTCACAAAAATTATTAATCAGTGTTAGAGAAGTGATCGTGGTCTAATGTTAGTGATGATTTTTTTTTCTGCAGGATGGGCTCATAGATTACAACGAGTTTGTTGCAATGATGCAGAAAGGAAATACTGCCTTCGCGAAGAAAGGACAGCAAAATCCTATGGGCGTTGGTTTTAGGGAGGCTCTCAACCTTGGATAGCCAGAGGTAGCAATGATAATTCTTTGAGGTGCAGTATCAATTGCAAGTTTGGAAACTACACTAATTGTAAAGATGTTTGATGCTCTGTTAGAACTTATAGTGCAATCTAATTTGCCATTTTGTATGCAGAATCCAATAATTCCCCTTGTAGAGGATTCAGAGAAAGAAAATGAGATATTTAAGATTGTTTCTTCAGAAGCTTCTGATGCGCTTCTGCCTCTTAACTGCTAATTAGTGGTGTCACATTTTATGCATAAAAGCGTGATAATATGAACTTTGGGTGGTCTTTTGGAGCGAGGTCTCCTTTTATTTGACTTTGTATTACAACATTTTAGACTCATTCAGTAATATAATACTTATAAGTGCCAAGTCCAGGTGATCTTGGCCTAGTACTTGCACTGTTTTCCCAAAAAAAAAAAAAGGTTTATGCATGCTTCAATTATCTGGGTTATTAGCTAAGTACTTATGATACAAAAGACATCCTACGATCTGATTCGACATACTAGTATTTCTTTATGTATCGGTTGATCCGATTAGATATGCATAGGCTAATAGCTAGTATCATTTTGTTTTGTTTTTTGTTTTTTGTTTTATTTTTTTGAAAAAAATGGGTAATTGCATTTATTTTCAAAAAAGGTAATAGGTCTTAATTGCATTTATTCTCCTACTCCTATACGGATCCATGTCAGTATAGGAGTAGGAGAATAAAAATTTATCAATATAGGGACAAGAATCTAATCCTAAATCTAATTACTATCTAATTCTAACTATAATTAATCTTAACAACATCAACTCATGGGCAGAGCCGGCCCTGGCCCAGGGCGGACAGGGCGACCGCCCAGGGCCCCATGGGCCAGAAGGGCCCAAATTTTTTTTTTGTTTAAATATATAAGTAATTTTGTACCGAAAATAGAACTAGTATTTACCATGGACAATTCTTATAACGAAGTAATTGTTGTGTAGTGGTTATTACATTAGACTTGCACATAAGAGGTTCCTAGTTCAAATCTTGGTGAAGGCATATTTTTTATTTTACTTTTGTTTTATTTTTTTTACATTATGTATGGGACCTCATTTTGAAAGTTCGCCCCGGGCCCCTGTGAGCTCAGGGCCGGCCCTGCTCATGGGCTACATCCATTGCCTTAGTAAGGCAACTGAATCCGCTGAATATAATTAATAGATGAAGCTCTACATATACCCTCACCCGGGTTGTCATTACCCCCTAGTTGACTGTGCACGACTTCATCTTTTATAAAAGAGAGAGTCATGTTAGTGTTTAATTCACTCATTCACTCAATTCATCATACATCATTCAGAGAGAGAGAGAGAGAGAGAGAGAGAGAGAGGACAAGTTCCTGCGGTTTGAAGTGTTGCTATCGGACGAGGAGATAGATGTCTCTTGCAGGACTTCTCGCACTTGGTCTCGTAGAACTTCCTCTGGAAGAGTCAAGACAATCTTTCCATGTGTGACCGATGCACCGGCACGCCATGCACATTGGGGGAGGCTATTCATAGGTGATTGGTTGCTCAAATGAACTACCATCAGGTAGTAATACGAGAAACAGACTTTGACAGATCTCCACAAGCATTTCTCTCCAGCAGCACTCTGGCAAACGCGTCGTATCCATTCTCCCTGGAGAGGACGCCAGCACTACTTCCCATCGGTTGCCACACCGGTCCGAAGAACGCCGAGACCGCGAAATAGGATGTCTGATCACCGAGAACATAGGGTCTGCTTGGTAACGGTGTTTTCATCGGTTTTCGGATATTTTTGAACCGTTCCCTTAATTTATGAAAAGGTAACTTTTAGATATTCCATTTTCAATTTTTTTTTCCTGTGTGGGAAGTGAACTATATGTTCATATTGATTGTTAAGATCATAAGAAAACTGGTGTGTGTCAGCAAAGATAGCAGTATTCACCATTAGGAGATGTTGTTCTTGAACATGTTCGTTCATGCAGTATGTATTTCTCTATAGTATTTCTACTACTATTTGTTTTCTAAGTGTTCTTTTACCCTCAGTTCTACGGCTGGACATGGGACCCCTTAATGCCCCAACTTGCTACACTAACACTGCTATAGTATCATTGCTACAGTAACTTGCTACAATAACATTGCTATAGTACTTGGTATACCGTGGCTTTATGGCATATGTCTCGAATCTGCAACCACTAACCTATACTTTTGCTTCACATCACAGAACTAAAGCACAACATTGATTCATTTTCTGCACTGTGTATAAGCTAGAAAACAAAGCTCAGTAGAAAACAACAACAGAGATGCACAGACCACATGTTGAACATATTCAAGAACAAAAAGTTAAGCTATCATACTTTTACTAAAATAAAAGCAAAGGAGTTGAATACTTGCAAAATTAAAATCCAAAACCCTTTTGACAACACGAGAAGGTGTAAATCTATCATAGCACCTCCCAAGTGCAACAACACCTCATGAGCAATAAATAAGCAATATATATATATATATATATATATATATATATATATATATATATATGTGGTAACTTTATTAAAATAAATAAGTGAGATATAAGAAGTGTTAGGACACATGATGCCCAAAACTTTAGAAACACAACAAAAGAACCACAAATACAACACAATTGAACTCAACATTCTCTGTTTCTCAAGAAACCTAATGGTATTCCTTTAGTAGCCCTTATACTGACCCTCAACTTGTCATGTCTAGGTTCTGCAGAACTGAATGGTAGCCACTTCGTACAAGTCTAGGTTGTACTTGTACACGGCAAGAAGATAAACAATAAAATGGTGTATCTCAGAAATATCAATATTTCAACAAAAATGAGCAGACAAATTAAAGTCACGAAAAAATTACATATAATAAGAATCTATATATTGATATTTTAGTAGAATTGCAAGATTTACAGCGAAATACAAAGGCTCTTAATAGCCCATCGAAACTTGACGCTTACATAGAACTTACCGACTTGGCTTACAACTCACTATTACAAAAGAATTACAATATTTCATACATTATGCCTTCTATAACAAAAGACACATCTTAGGAGAAGAGCTTCTGCAATTTGAGGACCCTGAATTTTTATATAGAGTTATTATGGTAATTAGTAAATTTTTATTTATTTAATTTAAATAATTATTTAGCAATTTATTGAGTTATAGATAAACCCATGTTACACCATGGTCACATCGCCCAAAAACATGTAACACTATGTTATGTATGCTTCATAGAAACTCAAATACAGCCTTAAAAATTTATTACAGCATTTTAGAATTTTTTGAAAATTTTCTGGAATTTTTTTAGATAATTAAAACCTAGTAAACCTAATTTTCTAGGGCTTCCATAATTTACTGCGAGACTACTTGCATATTTTTCTACCAAAAATTTATTTTAGATTTAAAATACTTAAATATATTTTATGTAATTTATTTTAAATTTTTTAAAATTTTATTGGATTTATTTGGTTTTAAAATATGCTAAATACTAATTTTTTAGGACCTCTAAAATTTATTGTGCAAGCCTAGGAGCTTAATTTGGTTCTAAGTATTTTTTTTAGGGCTTATAATGGTATTTCACATTGTCTAGAATTTTTCTGGAATTTTTTGATATTTTACATATTTATTTGGAGTTAATTAGGTTAAAACTGATTAATAAATAAATTTATGGATATTAAAACCTATTTAAATATCCAGTCAGCCAAATTGGGCCTGCATGTCAGTCACCCACGGCCCAACAACAAGCCCAGCTGTCATTCACTGCCTATATATATATATATATATATATATATATATATATATATATGGTTAGGGTTTCTTATTTCCGTCGAAATTAAGAGGAGAGAGAAAGAGACACATCTAGGATTTTTTTCAATTTTGCGACCATAACTCCTACCTTCGGACTCCAAATGCGTCCCCATTTCTTGCGTTGAAACTATCTTGAGGTTAGTTCATAATATTTAATTTATTTTCAGTAATTATGTATACAAAATTCTATAAAATTTATGGACTGGCTGTTGTTTGAAATATAACAGATTTTGGTGTTTTCGAGATTTCAGGAGATCCCGAACTCGGAATCACGATCCGTTTGAAATTTCAAAAAGATGCACGATAACCTATAATATATATTTCTCCCAAAATTAATTGAGTATTTTATATTCTGTTTAATTCGTAGAACATAAGATTCACTAGTAAACTATTAAAATTACCATATGTAAGCCATATTATCCATAACTTTTTACTGGTTTGAGATTCGATAAAACCGTCGATTCCAGCATTCATATAGTGCTGAAATCTACAGGATTTCACATACAAATCTAGTTTTTATGTTAGTTGACTTTTTGGTCAATTGAATGCCTCGATTTGCGTGCCACAAATCCAATATTTGCAAACGACCCTAATGGTTTAAAATTCATAGTTAATATACAAATCTGAAATTAATATAGAAAAAACATGATTATAAATGATTTTATTCAAAATTATTAGTAAATAATTTAGAAAAATTGATTGTTTAGGATCATTAGTATTCATAGAAATTGTAGATCTAACTTGTGCTAAATTTTGTACGATGGGGTACGCGACGTGATGGCATGATTGGATAGCTAGTAGATTGGATTGCGCATCTTGAGATTGTAATTACACCACATACGAAAACAGGCAAGCTACCTTACCAACTTGTACAGTAATTATGCATGATATTTCTATTCATTTCTGTTTATGTCTAGTCTTTTCATATTTTATCATATGTTTTCTTGTACATGCTTCCTCACTTATTTATTGTTTCCATATATGCTGCTCGTCTCTACTTTCTAGTCACGTATTTGATATATGCCCTACCTTGTGCGTATGACTTGATGGATTCCATTGTGTTGCGATAGAGACATGTTCATTTGACCAGTACCCTCATTCGTGAGCTCCCATTGGGCAGCGAAAGAGCCATACTATAGATTGGGAGTCCCTATTGGCCTACTTTCTATAGGACCGTGATCTCCCATTGAGTTGCGGTTACCCCGATTTATTTGTAGTCATGTTTGATAGCATCATGTTCGTTGTCATGCCACTGTCTTAGATGTGTACTTCCTTGTGTCTTAGTTATTTCTTTCATATTTATTTCCTTGTCACGCTTGCATATTTATTTACTGTACTTTTGGCATATTTTTATTGTATCTTGTTACGTCCCTCTGGGGATCTGGATTCAAATTTTTTTCATGTGATCTCTCCAGGTTGAGTATAGCAGCACGGAGCAGGTCATGGCACAGTTGCACTTTTGGCGATTGATGTAGAGATTGATCCGTCGTAATCTTAACATAGACTTGGTTTTATTCTCTTGCCATTATTTTTCGTCTATTAGTAGTGGATTTGTCTCCACCGAACGTCTATTATATTTTGATGAGATTAATCTATTTGTATTTACATTCATATTTATCCATTGTTACATTTATTTTTCGTTGACTTATTCTGCTGTATAGCCTAGTTTTGCAAGCTTATTCTTTTATCGAGCTTGTTAATGACATATATGTAATTCGGGGCCCACACTAATAAATTTGTCTAATCAGAATTGGTGTATTATGGTATGATCAACCTTGGTGTACTTGGTTCGCTCCTCGTAGGACTATTTTATGTCGATTGAGATATAGTTGACTTGTCATGCTAGATATAATATTATAGTATAGACAACTTATACGTATTTGAGTTGGGCTGGAGTCTACTTGATACGTAACTGGCATGTTTAAGTATTTTCTAGTCCTACGTATTTTGGGACTGGGCATGACATGCACGCCCAATAAATCTTTGATGCCTCAAAATAATTCAAGTCACACCCCACATCTGATTACCTGGGGAGATCTGCAGAAACATGGATCAATAAATATCGTGTACTGGTGAGCAGAATTATCCCACTCACTTAAACCAATATTGTAATCGTTTGAAACATGCATATTAATAAAGTGATCTTTCTATTGTGGACTAAGGTCAATTAACAATTCATATGGTAAAGTGGAAATAGTAACACATGTTATATCACTTTAAACATAAATCTTACCCACAGTTAATGCACCATCCCTGTATAAGATACATGATATAATACTTACGTCATTACATATGACAATCGTTAGCATGTGTCATCTTTATATAGGTCATTGGTGATTCTGCACCATGTAGGACTTTTTATATAGTATTGTGATGCATCTCTTCAAAGCAGGTAGCTAGCCTCAATAAATATCCCGTAATATCTTATGCCTATAAGCACGTTTGAGTATTTTCCCCCTAGGTCGAAGCAGTTCCTGCTTTCTCAAGGTACCGTTCGAGAAAATTACCAAACCTAATGAGAAATTTACCAAATCTTGTGCACAAATTATCCATGATCATGCAAATGCATATATATATATATTTCAACTATAAGCAAAATTGTGTAGTAAAGTATAAAAGTAAATAGAACCAACATTGTACATTATCTTTCATCGCAACATCACTTGGTGACTTATGTTTCAATCTTTCCTTTCTTTCCTTGGTGACCTATATGTCCCAACATTTGACATTATTTCTCTTGGTGACATATCAGTCCCAACATTTCTATATTTCACTTAGTGACCAACCAGTCCTAATATTTCCTTTCTTTCATTGTTTGTAACATTTCTGAAGTAATATTACATTATACTATTCTTTGTGTCATTTACATTAACAATCTCTCTTTCATGTAATTTATTCATTACAATAGTATTGAACAAGGAGCATTCAGTATCTTTTATATCAACTAGAGAAGTATTCATTTCAAAAGCATAGTAAAGTAATACGAGCATTCATTTTATTATGGCATTAAGGAGTAGAGAAGAAGGGATAGCTTCACTCACTAATACAATTCACCTTCTTGCTCCGATCTCGCATAAGTCTATGATTCCTCAAGAGATGATTTTAAAAAATGCATAATATTCTTACTCGGCATAACGATTCAGTTGAGTCACGCTTCATAAAATATCTCATTCGGCCAAGTTAAGGAAGACTGCATTATTACTCCAATGTGATCGATTCCCAGCATAACTTATATCCCAATAGTCTGATTCATCTATAAGCCAACAAAATGCCTCCATGAAGAGCGGAACATTACATAATATACTACTCAAAAAAAGTTTCGTCCTCAAAATTTAAAAGAATAATTTATTCTACTATATTACTTCAATCACCAAAAAAATTCTCATTTTGTTTTAGTTGAACATCCCACTTCAACTCTCTTGCCAAATTAAAATATTTCTCAAACATGCAATCTTATATATCATTGAGTTCAATCCACCATCTTATTTATTTTCAATTTACTTCCTCAAGTTCTTAGCCCACTAAAATTCTCCATGCAGCTCTATTTGGTCGCAGCCTATCACTTTGACTGGGATTATGCACTTATTTTTGAAGTTGTAGAACTTGAAAACATCGTACACTTCAGCCAATGCCAATGCTGATGTGATTTGATAGGCTACAGGTACAACTTTATTTTAACATCCAAAGGAACTATTGCTCTCGGTCAAACTTTCAACATATTGAAATCAGTTTTGGTCTAAGCACTCAAAAAATTCACAAGCATCCTTTCGTCTAGCATATACAAATCCTTTGCATTATTCATAATATACCTCAACCAAAATATTTTGCCACAATCATTATCTTCCAAACTCACAAACACATAATCATCAGGGACTACCCAGGTAAGGCTACTCACCCAGGCACGATACTTCAATCATTTCGAACAAAGGGACTAACTTAAGATCAACCACATGACAAGTTTTTAATAATCCGAATACAATTCCATCATTTACACCCCTTATCTACCACATTATTTTCTGTTCATTCCGCTATCCTCGATTTATCAGAGAGAAAACCAACTATAACTCTATTCTGACCCAACCATAAAACCGTGACTGATCATATAACTCTTCAAGCATTTCTAAATTTATCACTTTTAAAATCTCTAGCAACTTTCTTATTTTAGTTACATCAAATTTTTCAATGAGTCCAGAGTTCCCTTTCGACCATAGCATGGTCCTTACTACAAAATTCAGTGAAGTTCAATAACAACAATCCATCCAACACAAAAGACAAATTTGCTATTTTATATATCCAATTTCTCTTCCGAATATGAAATGCCTATTAAAAATTTTGAGCAAAATCTTTATTGCGAGTTTTATCCCTCATTCCAATTTGATATCAAAGGACTATTCCAAGATAATCCAGCCAACCGAACCAAATATTAATTTTTTGTTTCTGTCGAGGTAATCAAATCCAACTTTATGAAATCATTAACTCCTGAACTTACTAATTGATTCCTTAAAAATATTCCAACACAATATGTTATTCCGAAAGCACTCATCCTTTCACATGTTAACTCATAATATACACTAGTCAAGTCTCAAACGACATCACATTACTCATACAATATCAATAGTGTCATGCCGCGATCTCCTGCAAGAATCAGCCATCCCCGTTGGGCGGGAATCACCGCGCCAGCGCTTCCGCGGGACGATCGTTTCCATCAGGACATGATGACGTGCGAGCCTGGGGTTACGTCCGCACAAGGCAATATCGTTAAAGTTGTGTATATCATCGAATTGATCGAGTATGCAGCGGAGAGACATTGTTGCAAACGATACTCCATCTGAGTATACGGGACAAAGATCAAGGCACGAGGTTCTCTGAATACAATGGCATCGTTCCATACATTATGTCCCTCTATACAAAAGCAGCTCAAAATAATCGATACGGCTCAAGGCATCGAAACCAGATTTTTGGGTCCTAGGAATGAGGCACGGCTATCGCTTCCTCGAACGATCCAACACCTGCGAACAAGCAAACTGTTGGTGGGTTAGAACTTTGGAGAAAGTACTGGTGAGTATAAAATCAACGAACAGAAGCAACATTCACTAAAACAAACACTAAGTAATTATGTTATAAAATATTATATTACTAGTGATCTTTCTAGTTTTACCTAGGTTCGTTACATGCAGTACAGGAACGGAGTCATATTACTTCTTTTGGAAACATCTTTGAAATCAGAGTTCATATTCGATATACAAGCAAGCAGATAAGCAGTTCATGCATGATAAGTAGGTTCAATTTCTATCTATGGTATGCAGCGTGTCTCGTGAGTCATATTCATTTCTTTCAAAACTCTAGCATGCATCTAATGGGCTATCATTTTTATACTATTCAAGGCGATCATCAAATTCAAGCAATCATGCAAGTCTAGGTAGGATGCAAGACAATATGTAAAATAATATATCACTTATATAGTGATTCTTACCCCTTTTGTCGAACGGTTATCCCTACAGCAGATATACAAGTTAGCAACATATGCATATATAAACTAGGTTCTCCTTCCCTGTTTGTCTCTGCATCAAACAGTTAGGTATGCAAGAAGGCTATCCTAGCATGCGCCATAACTATATGATGGCCCCCGAGTGTGGATCCTCAGGATTAGCAATTGGAATGTGCAAGACCTTCTCACTAATGATGAATCGGCTAATAGCTGCTGAGACAGATAGTTGCTATCCACTAAAATACGCTCAAAATAGCAGCCGAGACTCATGGTTCAGCACTACACTAAAAGCTACACACACCTAATCGCGAGGGTTGTAAGCCTCAGGGTATTCGATTAGTCTCTCCCAGGACGAACAGTTCGTAGTACCCCATGAACCGTTCGAGAGACCCGATACCTTGTGCACAAGTTGTCAGACCAATGCATGAATACAGTTATATCAGATTAAAGACTATATGATGCGCATGTCCATAAACAAGCAAACATGATATCAAGAAATAGTGCTAGAGCTCTCAATTCTCTTCTTTCAATTAAGTCGATAGGTTCGATACGTTCAATCAATTCGATAGGTTCGATCATTTAGATAGGTTTAATCATCTTTCTTTCATTCAATCGATATGCTCAATAGCATACTATACAAGTTATTTAAATATTTCTATCTTTCTAGCATCAATGACAAGCAAAATATGGCACGATTCTTCTATCTTCTTTAGCTAAGCATGCAGTTCTACTCTTGTTTAGCATACGATGAAAATATATGAACTTTCTTTTACTCTTGTTATTAGCATGGCAGCAGTTCGTTCGATAGCGGTGTCCATGTAACTAAGCATACAATATTCAATTCTTTAACTTAGAATAGCAATGGTTCTATCTCTTTTAGACAAGCATTCAAGTTCTCTAGTTAAGCAAGCAGGTTCTCGTTCTATCATTTTCATGCGATCATTATCTTATTAAGCAGACAAGCATTACAAAAACTCAGATTTATTATTAAGGCGTGTAAGAATTAGAGAATGAAGTTCTGCCCACTCACCTAGATTAATCGTCTTGTCTTTCGATCGAGAACTCTCCGAGAAGACTTCCACTTGAGTCAACAAACTGATATCTCTTGTACATAGTGCCAACGCGGAGCGGGGCACTACATACTTACCCACCAAGAAAAAGGTTCGTCCTTGAAACTTTAAAGAGAAATTTTAATATCTAGAGAAATGATAGTCCTCATCCCTCACCATCCTCAATCGAAAACTCTAGCAATTAATAATAATCACTCAAGCAAACAGAAATCAGAAGCCATAACTCTCAAGCAATAAATCAAATCCAGAAAACTTTTGTGCACATATTTGAGAATATCTATGGATTTATTGTATGGAATGCTCTACTCAATAACGATATCAATGTACAAGGAATCGTCATCCAGAACAACAGCAAAATGGACGTAAGGCCAGAGGATCGAGTTGCTCTGCTACCATTCTGTCATGCCCCGATCTCCAGCAGGAATCGACCATCCCCGCTGGACGCGAATCACCGCTCCAGCGCTCCTGCGGGACGATCGTTTCCATCAAGACGTGATGTCGTACGAGCCTGGGGTTGCGTCCGTACAAGGCAACATCGTTAAAGTTGTGTCTATCATCGAATCAATCGAGTATGCAGCGAAGGAACAATATTGTAAGCGATACTCCATCTGAGTATATGGGGCAAAGATCAAGGCGAGGTTCTCTGAATACAATGGCATTATTCCATACATTATGTTCCTCTATATAAAAGTAGCTTAAAATAATCGATACGGCTCAAGGCATTGAAACCAGATTTTTGGGTCCTAGAAATGAGGCACGGCTATCGCTTCCTCGGACGATCCAGCAAATGCGAACAAGCAAACTGTTGGTGGGTCAGCACTTTGGAAAAAGTACCGGTGAGTATAAAATCAACGAACAGAAGCAACATTCATTAAAACCAATACTAAGTAATTATGTTATAAAATATTATATTACTAGTGATCTTTCTAGTTTTACCTAGGTTCGTTACATGCAGTACATGAACGGAGTCATATTACTTCTTTTGGAAACATCTTTGAAATTAGAGTTCATATTTGATATACAAGCAAGTAGGTAAGCAGTTCATGCACGATAAGTAGGTTTAATTTCTATCTATGGTGCACAGTGTGTCTCGTGAGTCATATTCATTTCTTTCAAAACTCTAGCATGCATCTAGTGGGCTATCATTTTTATACTATTCAAGGCGATCATCAGATTCAAGCAATCATGCTAGTCTAGGTGCGATGCAAGACAATATATAAAATAATATATCACTTATATAGTGATTCTTACCCCCTTTTGCCGAACGGTTATCCCTGCAGCAGACATACAAGTTAGCAACATATGAATATAAAAACTAGGTTCTCCTTCCCTGTCCGTCTCTGCATCAAACAGTTAGGGATGCAAGAAGGGTAGCCTAGTATGCGCCCTAACTATATGATGCCCCCCGATTATGGATCCTCGGGATTAGCAATTGGGACGTGCAAGCCCTTCTCACTAATGATGAATCGGTTAATAGCTGCTGAGACACATGATTGTTATCCACTAAAATATGCTCAAAATAGCAGCCGAGACTCATGGTCCAGCACTACACTAAAATCCATACCCCCTATCGTGAGGGTTTCAAGCCTGAGGGTTTTCGATTAGTCTCTCCCAGGACGAATGGTTCTCAGTGCCCCAGGAACCATTCGAGAGACCCAATACCTTGTGCACAAGTTGTCAGACCAATGCATGGACACATGTCCATAAACAAGCAAACATGATATCAAGCGATAGAGCCAGAGTTCTTAATTCTCTTCTTTCAATCAAGTGGATAGGTTCGATACGTTCAATTAATTTGATAGGTTCGATCATTTCGATATGTTCAATATTCTTTCTTTCATTCAATCGATATGTTCAACAGCATACTATACAAGTTATTCAAATAGTTCTATCTTTCTAGCATCAATGACAAGCAAAATATGGTATGATTGTTTTATCTTCTTTAGCTAAGCATGCAGTTCTACCCTTGTTTAGCATATGATAAAAATATATTAACATTCTTTTACTCTTGTTATTAGCATGGCAGCAGTTCGTTCGATAGCGTTGTCCGTGTAACTAAGTATGCAATATTCAATTCTTTAACTTAGCATAGCAAAAGTTTTATATCTTTTAGACAAGCATTCAAGTTCTCTAGTTAAGCAAGCAGGTTCTCGTTCTATCATTATCATACGATCATTATCTTATTAAGCAGACAAGCATTACAAAAACGCAGATTCATTATTAAGACGTGCAAGAATTAGAGAATGAAGTTCTGCCCACTGACCTAGATCAATCGTTTTATGTTTCGATCGAAAACTCTCCGAGAAGACTTTCACTCGAGTCAGCAAACCGATATCTCTTTTACATAGTGCCAACGCGGAGCAGGACACTACAAATAGAGTCATCATATGGGTCTCCAATAGTCAACTTAATTCTTAAGCCAAGTCTCCAAGGATAGTTATACCGATAACTAAACCTAATCATTTAGGTAATTCAACTAAGATAGACGGTTGCTAGGGACTATACTTATTGCTAATCTTGTGGTCAAACTATAAATCGACCAATCTAAGGGACTTTTAACTAAATCTCATTTCCAATAAAAACAAATGATGCACTAAAACCAACCAACACCTTAATAAAGTAAATATCCAACAGTCTGGGGTCAGGTCTATCTACAAACGGTCATTCCTCAAGGGACAACATCCAACAAAGCTTCATTCTAGACTAAATCAAAAGTTGACAAAGTCTATCTAGTAACTTCATGTTTTAAATTCCAAATCCATTATGTACATTTTCAATAATCCAAATATGAAATTGTCATATATGCATTCTGAAATACTATATCCAGTATTGGACAATTATGTAATTATGAGAATTAATTTATTTTATTATTTATACTTATATCGATATATTAATATAAGTTTTAAATAATGATTTTCCTAAATAGTTTCTAATATATATATATATATATATATATATATATATATATATATATATATATATATATATATATATATATATATATATATAGGGTCCTTCTACAATACAAGCATTGTATCGATATATCCCATATAATTGTATATAAAATTATAAAAGTATAAGAAAGCCCTTCTAATCTGAACCATTGGATCAACAATCAATGGTTCAGATTTTGCTTGTATCGATACAAAGTTTGTATTTAAGAATTTTCCATTTTCACTAAAATTCCTAGTAAATAATTATAATTTCAAATTTATGTGCCACCTCATCTTAAAATGCATCATGGTGCATGTTAAGATGAGGGCATCCTAGTAAATTTACATTTAAAACCTCATCGTGATGTTTATTAGATATTTTTGTAAAAGAAAAAGAAAAACCATTTATTAGAGAAGTATAAGAGAGTTATTTTCTCTCCACAACATTCTCTCCTCCTATCTCGGTTCACTCTCCCTCCTCTCCCTCTCACCTCCCTCCCTCACCCATGTCCGGACCCACGGTCGGCCGTCGTCTACGACGGCTGCTCTGTCCGGCCGACATCCTCTCACGTCCATACCCACCACTTCCATCACCATCTTTATCATCACCTTCATCCTCCTCTTCCCTATTCATCTCTTTCAATCCAACTCAAAAAAAATGTGAAGAAAAAGAAGAAGTCAGAGATTAAGAAGGAGAAGGAACCAAAGGAATATGAAGAAGTTGGAGAAGAAGAAGAAGTTGGAGAAAAAAGAGAGAAAACCCCAAATTTTAAATCTAAGAATCTCCGAGGCAAGCCCTCCTCCTTGATTTTTAATTCTTTTTTTTTAATTTGTTCATGTTTATAAAGTGTTTGTTTAAATATCTCTTCCAACTACTATTTTAGAAAATCCTATTATACATCCATAGTGAGCAAGCCTTCTTACATTTTCATTTAAAATTTTATGAATTAATTGTAACTATAGTTTAATGTCTAATTTCTGAAATTATTTGTGCTTTTGATCATTAATTTAGATTTAGGGCACTATATGGCACATTATTTAGGGTGGTATAGATACCCTAAAATGGTTGTGTGGAATTGATTGTTATACTTAGAACTATATTGATGTTTGTATGCAAGTCTATGCGTGATCGATGAATTTTGGGTATAAGTTGAAATTGTTCTAATAGGTGTATAGATAAGGGATTTATAGTTATAAATTAGTTTTTCTAATAGTTGTATAGATAAGGAATTTATAGTCATAAATTGGTTGTATATATATATATATATATATATATATATATATATATATATATATATATATATATATATATATATATATATATATTAGAGTGATTTGATATCAATTCTAGTACTAAATAGCAAGTAGATGTAATTGTAGCTTATATAGACAATCTATGTATAGGAAGGAATCATTATTCCAATTTAGAGTAGCTTAAGTGTTTTAGTAAAAAGTTCTTAATTTTCTAAGTATACCTGTTATCCATAATTGATATCGAGCTTAATTGGCTATTTTGGACCAAATATAGATTAAAATTGGAATAATTATCATATGTTTATTTAGGATTGGACGTAAATGGATTTTGGATGTTACATAGGTCATATGAAATTCCTAAGAACTGCACCCTAAAACTAAATCTCTAAGGTCTTGGAAATTCCTTAATATTACTAAATGATATAGTATTAGACAAGTATCTTTAGTGATTCTTATCAAAGACTTTTAAGAGTATCAAAATCGGTATACATAATTATATAGTCACAAGTGAACCTTCTGATATATCTCGATACAGGTTTAAAATTGAGTAATCAACAAATTTTATATGGCCATAAAACAAGTTTATATTATGAGAAGTACTCGTGAAATAGGTCGTGAAGTTCATATTTCAAATCATAGGAATATATTGGTTCCACATAAGTTTCATAATTTATATTAATCCAATAAAGAATAGAATTCAGATTTGGGTTCAATTAGAGTTGTTCCAAGGATAAGAACATACACTATGATTCTAGAAATGACTTATTTGTATATATATATTTGTAGCTGATGTCCAGATATGATAATTGAACATTATAAGTTATTTTTAGGACTCGTACGAGAAAATTTTACAAACAAGAGTTGCATAGGCAACTATGGAATGGATTTTCATACACGATACAAGTCCATATTGGCCATGTTGGGCTCTAAATCTGAATTATTTCTTAGAATTCAGCACTAAATAAATTCGGTATGTCCTAATTGACTTTGTAGGATTAGAAAACATTGGTCATAACATATTAAAATTCATATTTTGAGTTCGGAGAACTATATTGGTCTAAAGCTAGTCAAATATGACAATAGGTATTATATTTATTTTAAATTCAATATTCGCACCATGTGTGAAATTTTATCATTTGAGATATTAGAAATTAAATTTAGAATATGAGCATAAAACCCAAAATCGACGTTTTGATGGTTTTGACCCAAAATATTATAGAATTCAGTATAAAGCACTGATATTCTTTTTTTTTTAGGTTACCTAGTTAGGGATATAATCATTAAAGTTATGGAAGTTTTTTTAGAACTTCAGGATCTTTCAGAAACATAAAATTTTATTTATTTTAGTTATGTTTTTTATTAGTAGTATTTAAATGTAAATCAAGTGCTTGAATACGTAAACGATCAATATCTTAAATTATGATATTGAAAGATATATGTTAGAATATATTTAAAACACACTTGTGTTATGGATTTTGATTTCTGCTTTAAAATTTTGCATTACTAACAAATAATTCTTAGTTTCTAGTTTAGTATAACAGATTGTGAGCAATAGCAAAATTGCTAAGGTATATATAATTTTTTGGTAAGAAAACTTTATTTTATCCTTAAAGAGTTTACTTTGTTGTCTATATTAACTGTGTGTGTTACCGTTGTTGAGAGTTGCTCCAGCGAAGGGGGCGGTGAACCCGAAAATTCTACGGAGGGTTACTCCGGGTCCGAATATTAATTATAAAAATTTTGGAGCCCATAATACAAAAGAGATATTGCCGAAATTTTCAAAATATTCTAGGATCCATTTCCGAAAAATTCGAAGATTTGGTTATTCTCTATTTCAAGATACTTAGCAGTTATTTAATTTAGGAACAAACTCTAAAAATCTTTAGCTTCAGGATATTTAGGCTAGGACGCGTAAGACACATTTGTACGTGCACAAAAGAGCAATTATTCTATATTCCAGGGTAAGAAGTACAATTTCATGTTTTCAGAATTTTTCTACCAAATAAAATGTTACCATTTTTAACGTGATACTACGAGCACACAAAATAGAATATATATGATTGACATGATTAATGTCTCCATTAAGATAGAACAATTATCGAACTATATCCTCGTAAAGCGTGTGGTTACTGACACACGAGACGAGATACGAATCAGACATGTAATTGAACTTAATTGGTATGTTAGATAAGAATTATTGTGAATTTATAGAATTACATTAGGTAGGAAAGAACATTTGGATCACATCGTCGAACTTTTTACAATATTAATTATTTTTAAAAAGTAATGTTGATCAGTAGTTTCGGCATTCCTATGGCCATACGATGACCAAGGTGAGGCTTAGCTCATATTCCTGTCATTGAATCTGAATTCTTGAAAGAGATCAAGAAATTTGATAATTGTGTATATCCAATGTTATCATGTTTTTCGAATTCTTAGAAAAGTTTAAGATATTCGATAATTATTTATATTATCTCATGATCCGAATTCTTGAATTAAAACAAGAAATTTGACAATTATTTATATCATGTGTTATCACATTAAATATGATTCAATATTTATTACAGTGATATAATGATATCACAATACATGTGGACTGGAATCTAAGCATCGTCCATCTAGAAAATTTACATAATTCCGGGTATATGAGATTATTGTCAAGACAATAGGTGTTGGTGTTGTGATCCAAAAGCGTTCTCTAAATTGCATTTGCATATAGAAAAATTATTTGTGCTTGTGAATGTGATTATGGTTTATGTATTGGACACCAAGTAGAGTAGGCTTCGATAAGAGCTGGAATATTATGTTTCATGATTACGCTAAATGTGTCTAAGGAATTTATTATTCTATTCCTTTATTATAAAATTCGAGAATCCAATCATTTACAGATTCTTATTTTATTTTATTTATTTTCTATTCCTTGACCTAGTACTTGCATGTTGTTTGACGACATAGTTTTGTTCACTAGAATTGTAGAAATATTTTCAAGGAAGCTACTACTGAACTTTGATGAGGAGAAGGAGAACATAAATGATATGCTACAATTGAGGGCAGATGTATTTGATCAGATTTTATTTTCATCATCAGTTAAGGTATTATTATGTATTCATGATGAAGGGTGTAAATGGATAGACCAATCAACTTCCTATTTATAGTTTGAGAATATAATTTATCAAGAATATAATTCATTAATTTATGCAACATGTGATATGTGGTAATAACTTTCATAGAACCTTACAGGAGACAATCGTGAATATGAGTACTAAGGTATTCGTATGTCACGTAGCCTGAAAATAATGTTACGTACTCTGCTCGTTGTACTTTGGTTGCGTGACATGACAGAAATTCTCCCATTGTGACTTCAAAATTATGAAATCATAATTTTATTCTAATTGTATTCTTATATTATTCCTCGAGTTCTTGCGCATCCAATCCTTCCAATAACAAGCTTGGCTATTCAAAATCAAAATAAAAAATCCAGTTTGGTTACCTCTAATAATCCTTCATTTATGATACCTGCTCTTTATTCTTTTTCAACTTATATGTATCCATGTGTTCAATTTATCCATATGGTCCAATCGACATCATAAACCAATCAATAAAGTAAAAAAAATATCTTTCCTCCAAGTCCACTCAATTAAGTCTTTTATTACCGAACTCATTCTGATTCTGTCCTGGTCCAATTTGTAGTTCACATTAACCATCAACTTATTAGAATCACTTCAACAAAAAATTCATATTAACTAAATCATATTAAAAAAAATCCATATATTACCATCCACCGGTCACATAACCATGGTATAGAGCATCCAACATCAACAATTATATCACCTTACACTACATGACAAAAGTCATACAACTAGATTATAATTCCTTGGCTATCTTATCCACCGATAATGTCTATCACAACTTGTTATACCTCAATTGTTATTTGTATCTCAATCCATCGAAGTATCATAAATGACTTCCATATAATACTACCCAACATGGGTCCTCAAGTAATCCATTTCCATCCGAAAAGTTCTTATGTTGACCAACCATTATCCATAACTAAAAGATCTAAGGCCAATATCTGTTATTTCATGACACATCTCAATTCTTCAGGCATAAACGTACATATACAAAACTATCCATCTCATTAAGCTTAATATTCTCCCTTCACTACTGCTACCTTTTGAACTAGGGATGTAACATCATTACATACGTAAGGTCAAGGACACGGTTCTTCACACACTTTGGGTTACCCGTAATTATTTCAGAGAACTTCCAATTATGCAACCCAAAATATGATATCCCACATATAACTTTTATCCCACTAATTTTAATCATCATTCAATATATGATCCAATTTATTTTCTCAATAAGTTCTCGAAATTAACATCCATAGATACTGAATTTAAACTTTAACCCAACTTATTCTAGTTATCATCTAAATGTATAATTTATTTCATTATTCCTAGCTAAGGCATCCATCTTGTACTTCTCAATTTTTTGCTACATAATATTTCATTAAACTATCCAAGGGATGATACTGATCACCTAAATCCTAATTATGAAGGAACACTCGGGTCATATTACAGCAAAGCATAAGTCCCGACTAAATCTTGATACTACCATATAACTCAAAGATAGACATAAGCTATCACAATAAAAGGGTCAGAGCTACATATCATCACTAAGAGGATAGAGGCACATACCACTCAGAAACTAAGTCATTCTTGATACCATACTTACTCTGCACTGATCCAATATCTACTCCTATCTTTCATATGGTAATATTACTAGTAACAAACATGATCTACACTTATTCAATTCTGAAATACAATTAGGCTAACCCACACGAATCAACTTAAAATGTCTGTTGATTCTACTTATTGAAATTACTCATGCACATTCTCATATTGGTTACAGTACACATATTGACTTTTCTTTATTCCTACATTTAGAATATTAATCACATATTATCCTTCTATGGCATCGAATCATTATTGGATTCTTGGTATTATTATAATTCAATACACACATCCATGGCATCATAACATATTTAGACTTATTGTATGGAACATCCAGTGAAGTATCAAGGATGGTCAAAGGACTTTTAATTGCAAAAGCAACTTAGAATACTCACGGAAGCAACTTAGAATAATCGTGGAAGCAACTGAGGATACTTACGGAAGCAACTTAGAATTAAAATAAATTGAGTAAGAATACAAGGCCGTGAAATCATGTTCTGATACCATTATGTCACGTCCCGGTTCCATAGAACTGATAGCCACTGAACATGATATCGTACAAGTCTAAGTTGTACTTGTACAAGACAAGAAGATAGACAATTATATGGTGTATCTCAAAAATATCAACATTTCAACGGAAATGAGTAGAAAAATTAAAGTCACAACAAAATTACATATGAAAAGAATCTCTTTATTGATATTTCACGTAGAATTACAAGATGTACAGCAAAATACAAAGGCTCTTAATAGCCCACCGAAACTTGACAACTTGACTTACATAGAACTTGCCGACTTGGCTTATAACTCACTGGTACAAAAGAATTACAATGTTCCATATATTATGCCCTTTATAACATAAGACGCATCTTATGAGAAGAGGTTCTCAATGCCCAACAAATCTTGATGCCTCAGAATAGTTCAAGCCACTCTCTACATTTGAGTACCTGGAGAAGCCCATAGAAATTTGGGTCAGTACATATCGCGTACTCGTGAGCAGAACTAACCCACTCACATAAACTAATACTATAATCGTGTGAAGATGCATATTAATAAAGTGATCTTTCTATTAAGGACTAAGGTTAATTAACAATTCATAACTCATGATAAAGTAGAAACAATAACCCATGTTATATCACTTTAAATATAAATTTTATCAATTTAAACAGAAATCTTACCCACAACCGATGCACTGTCCCTGCATAAGATACATGATATAATACTTAATACCCCTGCATAAGATAATTGTTGGTCTGGTCGAATTAGTTTGGTTGAATTTTATTAATAACTGATAGTTTGGTTCAGCCAATGGTTTAATCATTCCAAAAACTTATTAAACCCGAACCAAACCGAACCTAAAGATATTTAGTCAATCATCAGCACTGTTCTAAAAGGCGGCCGCCTAGGCGCTAGGCGGTTGGTGTCAGCCCGATGTCCGCCTAGGCGCCCGCCTAGTCTCCCCGAAACCCGACTATGCATTTTATGGGATTTTATGAACTTTTTATGCACATTTCATTAGGTTTATTAAAAAATTTTATATTTTTTGAACTGCCTACATCTAGTTATCCGCCTAGGCTGGCTAGACGCTAGGAGAAGGGTGCCCACCTGCCTAGCGTCCAGCGCTTTTCACAACCTTGATCACCAGGTATATGTGTTTCAGTTAAAGTTATTTAGTCAATCACTAAGTATGTTTGTATCATTATTATACATAATTTAATCTTGCATGTATTTCTTTATCACATGATATGTTCTTTTTGCTAATTTTATTGTTGTCTTTCTCATAAAGCACTTCATTTTAAGGAGGCTGTGGTAAATATAGCACATGGTACTTTGACATTCCTCGGTAATCTTCTTTTTTTCTATTACATTTAGCTTATAATTTACAGAGATATACATACTCCTTTGATTTGGAGGAGTAAGCATCTTCGTTTTAAAGAGGCTTGTTTTGTAGTACTAAAATAAAAATAAAAAAACTTATATAGCCAAAAGACCTTATCAATTCCTTATTTAGTCAATAGCAGTATTTCATGCTTATATTAAATAAGGATATTAAGTATGTGTGTATGCTTATATTTAGTCAACAACAAGAGGTTTTATGGAATATATGTATGTGTATGCTTATATTAAATAAGGATAATAATTAAGTGATAGCATTGTCTTGGTACTAAACTTGCTGGAGAGTTATAAGACCCCGAGGAGCTACCGAACTCGAGTGGCTCTTGTGGTTACCGAGGAGAGGTATAAGATCCCGGATGGGTGACAGAAGATCAGTGGATCGAGCCACGGGGACAGAGCTGGAGCGTCCTTCAAATTCTGCCCTCAAATGGATGACTTTAGCAATTATATTTTATTGCAAGAATTATTCTTGTTGTGTGAAAAATCTTTCTATTTTATTGTAACAATATGTCTTGAAACAACAGTAATAAATTTTTTTTCTCTTTTGTGCTTCTTATTTTATGTTTGTGAACCTCAATATTATGTGATATCCTATAATTTGTATGTGATTAATTTGCTTACATTTATGTTCATTTTTGTCTGCGATCAAAATCGATCAGCCGATCCGAGCCAAACCGAACCAAGTCGATCATTTTCAAAATTGAATCGATCAGTTGGTTGGTTTGATTCGGCAACCGATTTACTTTGGTTTGACTGCAGTTGTGACCAAATAGGTCAACCGTCGGCCGATGCGCACCCCTAGTCACAATATTATATCAAATCATTAACTCGAACCATACATTTTCCAATCTATGATGGACTCTGTAATAATATTCCTTGATATAATGTGTCTACTTCTCATAACTATCTTCCTGGAGTGACATTTAACTAATAGATCAAATTAAAAGAAAAAAATCCACTATCCATAATTATGTTCCTATAATTCCTTTATACTGCTAACTGTAATTAAGTAAAATATATCATGTATTTGATTTATACTCATTGGTAAAGAAAATGAAGTTATCTTGTACTAATAAATATTCTTTACTATGATTCAAGTTTGGCTAAATGTCTCCTTGATCTCGTCATTTTTCTTAAATAAACAAATAAACTAAAATAAAAAGTGAAGAAAACAAAAATAAAACTGAAAACTTGAAGAAGAAGAAGAAGAGGGGGAAAATGAACACTTAAGGAGAAATTGAGAGAGTCCAGACCTCGAATCCGACGAGGAGGAGACGGAGGCATGAAGGAAATGTGACGCTAGACTATGATGGAAGCCCACATTCCACTACCGCTCCCGTCATAAAAATCATCGAGCCACATTCATTACCTCCAAAGTCGGCATGAGTTGTGTATATTTTAAACTTTTCATTCATTTCCAATTTTTATCTCTTTACAATTCTCAATTGTGTTTGGAGATTGTGATGGTATCTATAGCTATAGTTGGATGTGTGTAATAGAAAATGGTTAGTTTCCTTCCATTTATTTGATTCTTGTAGTATAGATTAGAAAAAATTTGAGTTGCACCCCACTTTCTTTATCATTATTCAACGTGCATCATATTACTTTACCATAATGTACGAATGCTTCCACTTTTGACGAAAATTGTCTCCAACTCACGGTCATCTGCTTTGACCAAATTTGTATGACAAACATACCTCCTTCGTCTTCTTTCCCGTCCCTCCACCCGTTGCGGGTCCCCGAGGAATATTTTGGTCAAAAATTAACAGTCAAAGTAGTCCCTTCCCCCGTTGTGCGTCCCCGAAGGATATTTTGTCAAAAATTAACAGTCAAAGCAATTGACTGTTAGTTTTCGTCAAAAGTGGGGGCATTCATACATTATGCTAAAGCAATAGGGCACTTTGAATTATGGAAAAGAAAATGTGGTGTAACTCAAATTTTCTCCATAGATTATTATACTATTTTATATTATTATTAGGAAGATTAAAAGACACATATTATAATATTCTAATTTTTATTAAGACTATGTAGGAAGACCAAAATACAACTATCTTAATTATTTATTTTAGTCGCCTTCAAGACTATTTAGAAAGACCAAATAACAACTCACATAATTATCTAGTTGCCTTTGTTAATATTTATGAACCATTTTATTTAGTATAGATATATATAAGGATATATTTGGAACCAAAATTTTATGATAAAACTTGGACTTTTATATTATATAGTAGTATAAATGTTAAATATTATATACAAATATATTGCACCAATTTTTTTAAGAACTAGCACTCTTTCCTAGCCCATGCTAATTGACAAAATATGACATCATGATTGTAAAGGATATATTTGGAACCCAAATTTTTACGATAAAACATGGACTTTTATATTATATGGCAGTATAAATGTTAAATATTATATACAAATATATTGTACTATTTTAAGAACTAGCACTCTTTCATAGCTTATGCCAATTGTTAAAATATAACATCATGGTTATAACTTAGGTACCCTTGTAACATAACATATAAACATTAGAAAAATTCTAAAAGCACATCATTCTTTGCTCATGACAGTCTAAATTATTATTTTTATTTACAAGTTTGCCATCAAAATTTTTTACTTAGGGCATCCCAACCCTTGAGTATATAAGCCAAAGAACATTTCATGTTTTGGTTCTTCTCATTGTCTTCTTCCAAAACCCTAAGTTCTTCCAAATCCTAAACCCTAAAGTCAAGATTGTATAAAATTTTAGTCCCAAAGTTGCAATTCTCTAACGAATATTCAACCGTTATTTGGTATGTCATCAATTAAATATGATATTTTGGTTCTCCAAGTATTTGGTCCACATATTATTATTGAATTATATGTTTTCAATGTAGGAGAAATACATCTCGAAGAAATTGGGTCATCAAATACATTAAATCCTCATCCTGCTTCGTGTCATGCCCCGATCTCCCACGGGCTAAATCAGCCGTCCCCGCTAGGCGAGAATCACCGCGCCAGCGCTCCCGCGGAACGATCGCTTTGACCCATCCGGGCATGATGCCGCACGAGCGTGAGCCACGCCCATGCAAGATCGTGGTTCATTGGATGGCGATAAGAAGTCTAAGCCACAGAGTCGCACAGATTGTCCGAGTGCAGCAGAATTATGAACGCATAGGCGATCGATAACAAGTTCACTGAGTGGATAATAGCGGAAGCATTGAATAACACAAGTTGAAGTAAAGCAACTCTTTATTGATATAAACAAGTGTTACAGGCGGCGTATAGCCGAGATTACAAGTCGCTCGAGCCTCTCTCTCTGAAACAGTAAGAACGTGCCAAGTGGCTACAATTATGGAATAATTGTATAGGCGATGTTCAGACAATGTTCCAACATTATGTCTTGTATATGTGCTTCAGTTTCGGACGCAACGCTCCAAGGCTTCAGAGTGATCTCCACGCCTTAGTACGCACGAAGGAGGCATCCACACCAAACGAGGTTCTCCTGCACCCTTCAAACGATCTGGTGGATTATCAGTACATTGAATGCACTGGTAGGGAGGCTACTCGCCCGCTCGACAAATCCAAACACGTAATATAGGTTCTGTGCACCAACTATTATGTTGTCTTTCTAGTTGCCTTAGGATCAGTTTTATGGCAAAATTTGAATAGCTTAACTCGTGTGGCAGTGCGTCGTGCGATATAAGAGGAAACACGGCGAGACTTACCAACTTACCATTTAACCTTCCCTGTCCAAGGCAAACCAAGTTAATTCAAGCACGAGTATTCATAATGGAAACTAAGGCAATAGCATATGCAAATACGAGATTCATGAACGGGACCATATTTTGTAGTGCTCAGTTATTCTCGATGCGATGCAATGACTCGCACACAGATAACCGCTAAGCGAGGATGACTTATCTATATGACATAAGTCGCTGGCATAGCCATAAGGACGGTTTTAAGTCTCAAGATAAGAATGATATACAACGCAGGTGGTAAGCCCTGCTACATAACACCCTTGCCCCATAACATACGACTTACATACGTTTCCATCCGGATCAGACCGGTCCCAGCACCCTGGCAACCGACCACGAAAACCATAATAAATCTTGTGCACAAGTTGTCCGCGATAATACAGGTCAGGGTCTTTCCAAATACATAACTTGATATGATAATCCATGATTCTTTGTTCTGAACCGAGCATTTGCTCCATGAGTTGGGATTCTTTCTTTACTGGACGTATTCTCGTTCAGAAGTTAACTTAATATAATTATCATTCAGATGTAAGCTTGACATAATTTTCGTTCAGATATAAACTTGCCTTGATGCATTCCCCTAGTGTGGGGATTGCCTTGGTGACCTAACGGTCCCGGATACTTGTAGGTTCATATTGCACAGAATGACTATTTGATAGTCTCCTGGCTGACTCAATGCATGAACGATACAAAATAACGTCAGACATTTGTGACATGAGTTCATAAATTGAGGCAACATTTCAAGTTAACATGTCTAAGCCGGCAAGCATGCGTTTGTAAGGAACTTAAGCAATCATGTTGGCTCGGGCCCAAAGGTAAGCCGAGAGTTAAAACCGTAAGGGACTTTCCGAGCGACATAATCAAGGGTAGCATGCAAGGGTCTAAACATAAGCAATATTTTATTTCCATATTCTAGCACAAGCAATACAAGTTGGAATTATTCCCTTAGCTAGGTGCGTTGGATTC
The DNA here is from genome assembly GCA_036927795.1 of Iris macrosiphon. NCBI lineage: Eukaryota > Viridiplantae > Streptophyta > Magnoliopsida > Asparagales > Iridaceae > Iris > Iris macrosiphon. The sequence continues at coordinate 136,219,958 of JAYESA010000006.1, forward strand.
TTATTAGCATGCAGGGGTGATTCACCTAGCGACTAGCATGTATCATTCCATATTTTATATGTGCTGGCTAAGCAAAGACAAGTTCACCGTAGCCACCCACCTTAGCGATGATTCGCCTCGGTTGAGCGATACGTCAAGCGAGCCTCTGAAAGCCTAAGCCGAAATCCTGTAGGGACAAGTCTAGATATTCTTTGCCTCAAACGAGTATTCACGACTGAGCAAAGTGGGTCGGGATATTGCACTTTTGTCGTTTGAATCGGCAGTCCGCTTGAACGGAACGGGGTGTTACACTTCGTTCGAAGAACACCTCGGTTCTTCCGAAGCACCCTTGGTAAGGAATTTGACATTTAAATTTTGACAATTTTTGTCATTGGACTGTGGAAGAAAATGATAGTCCTATAAACATAAATAACTGTCACAAATATTGACAGCCTAAATATAGTAAGGACTGTCAATAACTGTTACAATTCTTAAAAAAATTAGGACTGTCATATATTTCTGTAGTCTTACCTAGTTTTTGGACTGTCATATTTTTCTATAGTCCTATAGAAAACATTATGGATTTCATGTTTTTTTTCAATTTTGTTGCAGTTTTATTTACTTTCTTTTCTATTGTTGGGTTTATTATCTTCCGATATTGTGTTATATCTTTCAATTGTCATTGTTGTAGGTAATTTATTCTCAACGGATATTTACTTTGAATCGCACGGAAAGTGTTAGATTGGTGCAGAGAAGTTGGATGCCAAAATAATATAGTCATTGTGATATCAAGATCGATCAGAAATCGTCCGGGACGCAAAACTATAGAGCTTAGATGTGAAAGAGGTAGTGTGTTCAGGTATCATGGAAAAAAAGATACATTTCTTGAAAGAAAAGTTCTGAACAAAAGCGTTGGAACAAAGAAATGTGGTTATCCATTTAAGATATTGATTTTAAACATAGAAGATGTAAAGTAGATGTTGGGAATCTGACACGCCCTGCAAGCGTTCCGATACCGTGTCTGAGAGTGCCCGCAGTGGAAACTTTAGGCCAACCCACCTGAGATAACCAACCCCTGTTTAACGAACACCAATCACAGATAAAGACAAGTATATGGTGGTGACTACGTTATCTGGACAAATCCTAATATTTATAACTCAAGTAAAATTACAAGATTGACAGAATTAATGTTGAACAATTTGCCCTAATAGATTCAACCCTCACCACACTCAAGAAGAAAAGAAAGAGATTAACTTTAAAATTACTCACCAACCCGTAGCAATCTTCCTGAGCGAAGGCGACGACTCCTCTATCAGATCTTTTTCTTCCTTCTTTCTTTAATGTCAAAATCCTAAAAGCAAAGCACGGACTTTCTCTTAGATTTTTTGTGGACAAGCACCCCGAATCTCTAACTTGTGCTATATTTTGTGCCTCCACCCTCCTCCTATATTTATAGGATAAAAAATCATATTTTAGGTCATAGTAGGATTTCCTAAAGAGAATACCTTAAAATAAGAATCAAATTCGACCTAAAATAGCCCAATAAAATTATGGACGTCCAAATATGGTCAAATTAAATATTTGATACAAATTTGAAATTAAATCAAATCTTAATTTAATGTAGATTTAGAAATTATATCAAATCTTTGACCATATTTGGGCTCCAAAATTTACCAAATCCAGACTGGACCCCAACAGTGGATAGTCTAAGTCAAGAATGGAATACACAATCATCTTATTGTCGAAACACTTACGGGTCATCCGGATATCGGATATTTGAACAATGATGAGAGGAAGATAGTTGAAGATTTGTCCGGTTTCGGATTGCACCCAGACAAATTTATTCTGTCATACGACAAAAAGATGAGAGGAACAAGTCAATAATGAAGTCAATCTACAACGCACTATCTATGTTGTGAAAAGCGCGCTTAGCGGCGCTTAAGCGATATTTTCAATTCTCGTGTCTCACTTAATAAAATCTTGCCCCATAAAAGCTTTGGGCGCTTAAGTGGCGCTTAGTAGCGCCTCGTCTCGCCTCGCCTTAGGTGCCTCGCCTCACGGATTTTTTTTTACCGAACCGAAAGCTCAAGCTTATGTATAAATATTTATGTATATATGTATAAATATCGATGTATCTATGTATAAATCGAACCGAAAGCTTAAACTTATCTATAAATATATATGTATAAATATTTAGATATATAAATATATCTATAAAGGTGTGTATATAAACATAAAGCTTATGTGTATATAAAGTATTTTACATGTAGGGGGCAATATATATATATATATATATATATATATATATATATATATATATATATATATATATATATATATATATATATATATATATATATATATGCGCTAATTAAGCGAGGTCATCATCTCGCCTCGCCTTGCCTCACGCTTAATACAACATAGCGCACTATTGAGAATGAAGTCCAATAGTAAGAAAACAAGAATGGCGATGCAACAAGTGTTGAAGTTGCTAGCCGTGAATCAATTTGTAGAGTACCATAGAAGACATCCACAGAGTAATGAAGTCTCTTTAATATTTTGTACTTATCCCGATTGCACAAATTTGGCTAGGTTCTTCACTAACATATTGGTTCTTGATTGTACATATAAGACAAATAAATTCAAGATACCTCTTTTTACATTGTCGGCTTCACCTCTACGAGAAAAATATTTGCAGTTGCTTTTTGCTTCATGAAGAGTAAGACGGTTGAGGGTTACACATGGTCTTGAGAAAACTGAAATCACATTACATTGGACACAGAAAGCGTCTGTTTTTATTACTAACAGAGAATATGTCTTAATTAATGCTATAACTATCGTCTTTCCTCAAGCGCATACACTATTATGTACTTGTCATGTTAATCGGAATATCCAATCATAATGTAAGTTGAAGTTCGAAAAGGTGGATGGTAAAATTGATATGGACTGTTTTAAGAAATTCTATAGTGATTAGAATCTTGTATGTCAAGCAAGTACGAAAGACAGTTATGACACAACATGGTACTTGTTCAAAGAAAAGTGGGAGACGAGTAACCCGGTATGCATTTATTATATCAAAGATACTTGGCTAGAACCACATAAAGAATATTTCGTCTTAGCATGGACGAATATGGTGAAGCATTATGGCACAGTGACTACCAACTGGGTTGAAGGATCACATGCAAAATTAAAACTATATCTAAGGTCATCTGTCACGTCCTTGTCCCCAAATACGTAGGACTAGGAATACGTAACACGCCAGCCGTACGTATACGAACTCCAATATATGGAAACCATATACATACGTACACTGTACATGAATATCCAATCCATCAGTAGTAATATACTGTCACAACAAGTCACACACAATCTATATCTCATCCACAGCACAAATAAAGAGATAAATGGAAATAAATAACTGAATATCAAGATGAGTATCAAAGTATGATAGTCGGATGGAAACAAATTCACTGTAAATCGACTATACTAAAACTACTAAAGAGAGAAGAGAATAAACTCTAATATAAGAATAAATGTCTCTAAAAGAATAGCAACTAGAATCTCCAAACAGCTACAATGAATCACATATAATCCGAAGGTAAGACCTCCTCAGTCTGATAAGTAGCGTCAGGTCCAGGTCCATACTCCTGTGGATACTCCTGCTCATCTATATCTGGAAAGGTACCAGGTCCTCAGAGGGACGTAACAAGATACATATAAACATGCCAATAAAGTACTGAAAAGTAAGCATCCAATGGGTCGCCTAACCATCTAAGTGAATACAGTTTGAGAACAACTTTCCACCAAGTGGGCTATCTGGCTAAAATAGGATTGGCATGGTTCTCTTGGAGATCCAGGGGCCTACAAAGCATGTCGTCTTTTGAACGCCAGAGGCCGCCTGATAATATATAATATATAGTGGTCATTACCACCCGTCGCTCCGGCGGAGCGTCCGGGCGCATAAGGGAAAAATTGCAAAGGCCCAAATGCCTTACTTGTTGTTCTTCCCACCCCATGATCTAAGCATGTCATATACATGACACGATAATACCTCTAAATAACTGCCAGGTCTACTAGCATGCAAAGTTTCTATCGACAATTATCCCTATCCGTCGCATGACCTATACGTACGAGTGGCCAGCCAAGTATGCAAGTCCGTGTCCTACATGTGACTCACACTCGTGTAAGAATAGTGTCATGGCTAATAAAACATAAAATGCCTCATGATAATGGGGTGGTCTCATAAAGTAGGTCCAATGCATATACATAAATAAAAACAGAACACGACGACACCGTCGTTGCACCCAAGTTTCCTTGGACGCGCAGTTTATATAGCAGTTAAAATATATGAACTAAAATAAACAGAAATAAACATGCATGCATCATATGGAATGTAAATAAAGTACAATGGCAAGGTATACATGCCTGGCAAGAAATCTGTATAGTGTAAGCCTCCAAATGTCAAGGACACGGAATCAGAAACTAATGGCTCCGAGCAAACGTTTTCGGAATCAGCGAGATAGCTAGAAATTACTATCCTTTCATCCAATTTGGACACAGGGACAAAACGGTAATTTTGGGTCAAAGTGGGGTCCACGTGTGGCCCACTTTGCACCAAAAAGTGTGCCAAGGGTAACAGTCTCTAAATGGGACAAATTATAGGTCAAACGAACTCTAAAAGTCAGTACGAACTCAACGGTATGTCCAAATGTGAATTCCGGTGAATCAAACACAATTTTGCCTAAAAAGTCAACCGTGGGGCCCGCCAATAGGCGACTTGGTCAACTGTCTCAGAATTACAAGAAAATTGGGTCACAGGACCAGCGCGATACCACGAGTCCAGTGGCGTAAGTTTCGTCGCATTCTGACGAGCATGTACTAAATGCGCAGGGCTTTTGCAAAAATTATGATAAGAAGAATTTTCTGCGGATACGGGCTGATTCTGACGTGCACATGCGTCCAAATTAGTTTCTGTGAAAGCCCACACGTCCGGGTATACTGTGCGCACCTTTTGGTACACTTGGTATACGATAGGGCGGTCCCGTTTGGCGGGGCGCGCTCCGTATCACAATTTCTGGAATTTAGAAAAAAGCAGGTTTTCGGGATTTTCCATCTAATTTAATTCTACACACAGCAATTAATAAATTATTGTATTTGACAGAAAATAAACTAGGTCAAGTGGTCTTCGCATACCAAAATAAAAAACTTGATTCGGATCTCTGTGGTGGGAGATATGAATCCGTGAACATAGATAGTTACCGCAGTTTTCTGCGATACCCAAAAGTTGTCATTTTTTGCCAACTTGGTCGCTATTTTCGTCTAGGTTTACGCATTGTTCGAGGTCATCTAATATACAGATATTTAAGGGGGTTAAGTCATGAACATACCGGTGAAGACGGGGTCGAGTTTGGTCGAGCGAGGGCACAAAAAACGCGTTGTGAACACAGGTACTCTGCAGTTCCAAACTGTCGCGGTTGTGCGCGGAGTCGCGGTCGTCGGCGAGCGGTTGCTCCAGCGACTGGCTGGGCGGCGCGTCGGTCAGGTGGCTCGACGGCGGTCTCGTGGGGAAGGAGGAGATGATCTTAGGGTTAGGGTTTTGTAAAACGAATATATATATAGATATATATATAGGGAGATGGAGAAAGGGGGGCAGGGGAAGCAGACCCGCGGGCCGCTGCTGCTGTTCTTTACTTCTAAGGGTGCGGTTCGGGTAGACTAAGGTAAATGGGTTAGGGTTTAAGGATCCATTAAGAATTCTATTTATTTTTCTTTTCATTTTTTTTCTTTTTCTTTTCCAAATCCTTTTTCATTTCTTTTTCTTTCTTTTTCTTTTCTAATTCTTTTTTTAGAATAAACTATATATATATATATATATATATATATATATATATATACATAGAAAATTCTAGAAATTATATTAGTGCATACCATTAAGCTATCAACTGTCCACAGGGTCTCCTACATGGAATAAATTAGGAAAATTTTATAATGGCTCCATAAATCCCCTAAATGCACAAACACCTAAAATAAAAATTAAATAAAATCTATTTCCTTTAATTAGCTCATAATTACTCTAATTTAATTAATAATTATTTAAAAAGGTAAATATGGTTTTTAGAATTAGGGATTTTACATTCTACCCAACTTATAAAAATTTCGTCCTCGAAATTAAAACTAAGCCACGATAGAAAGTCAAGGATGGTATAAGATATAAATTAACAAAGTAATTTTATACCTTGGTCTGCGAATAGGTTCAGAAAATGCTTGCGCATGTCATCCTCGCGCTCCCAAGTTGATTCTCCTGGCGCGCCATGCTTCCATGCCACGTGAACCAAGGGAATAGACTGGTTCCTCAACACTTTCTCTCGACGATCAAGGATTTCCACGGGTTGCTCTTGGTATGACAAGCTCGGCCCAATGGTGATCTCCGAATGGTCGAGAACATGACTGTTGTCTGCCATATATCGTCTAAGCTGTGACACATAAAATACGTCATGTACTCCCTCCAGTGAAGGTGGTAGCGCAAGTCAATATGCCACTTCTCCCACTCTCTCTAGCACGTCAAATGGTCCAATATACCTGTGACTCAACTTGCCGCACCCTCCGAATCGAATGGTGCCTCTGGTAGGTGATATCCTCAAGAAGACATGATCGCTCTCTTTAAACTCCAAGGGACGATGATGAAGGTCTGCCCACTGCTTCTGCCTGTCTTGCGCTGCTCGCAAGTGCCTTTGTATCTTCTTAACTGTCTCAACGGTATTGACCACCAACTCTGGTCCCAGAATCTGACGTTCTCCCACATCACTCCAACACATAGGAGACCTACATTTTCTTCCATACAATGCTTCAAATGGAGCCATCTGAATACTCGCTTGATAGCTATTATTGTAAGAAAACTCCACAAGATGTAGGTAGTTCTCCCATGATCCTCCAAAGTCTAACATACAAGCCCTCAACATATCCTTCAATGTCTGAATAGTACGCTCTGACTGTCCATCTGTCTGCGGGTGATAAGATGTACTGAACTTCAGACGAGTTCCAAGACTCTCTTGCATGCTCCTCCAAAAGTGCGATGTGAAACGCAAATCCCTGTCTGAGACAATACTGACTGGTATGCCATGCAATCTCATGATCTACCTCATGTATTAGTTAGCCAAAGATTCTGTAGACTGGCCAAGTCTAAAAGGTAAAAAATGTGCTGACTTGGTGAGTCGATCCACTATTTCCCATACTGCATCTCTCCCACTTGGACTCTTGGAAAAACCCGTGACGAAGTCCATAGTGATGTGCTTCCACTTCCACTCTAGAATCGGAAGTGGTTGCAATAATCCTGGAGTTCTCTGGTGCTTCGCCTTTACTTGCTGACATACTAGATATTTAGCTACAAAGCGAGCTATCTCTCTTTTCATCCCATGCCACCAAAAGTGCTGTCGTAAGTCACGATACATCTTGGTGCCTCCAAGATGAATAGAATATATTAAACTATGAGCTTATGTAATTAGCTCCTATCGAATCTCTCCATTGGGAACATATAGACGATCACCACATCGTAATATCCTATTATCATGAATGCGCAATCCTGTCTGCTCTCCGGCCTCTGTCCTTTCCTTCAGTCTCCAGAATCTGGCGTTTGTAGGCAAAGCTGCCTTGATCCTCTCTACTAATGATGATTGTACTTGCAAGTTGGCTAGTATCCCATCTGCTCCGGGTAAAATTACTTTAATGCCAAGCTCCTGCAAGTCCTCCAATAATTTTCTTTGTGTCGTCAAGAAATAAGCTGCTGGTTTCCGGCTTAACGCGTCTGCTACCACGTTAGCCTTGCCTGGTAATAATGTAGCTCTATCTCAAAATCTTTCATCAACTCAAGCCATCGACGTTACCTCATATTTAACTCCTTCTGCGTAAAGACGTACTTGAGGCTTTTGTGGTCTGTATAGATCTTCACTCGTTCCCCATATAAGTAATGTCTCCATAGCTTCAGAGCAAATACAACGGCTACAAGTTCCAAGTTATGAGTTGGATAATTATTCTTATGCACTCGTAACTGTCTAGATGCATACGCAATCACCTTGCCATGCTGCATCAATACGCATCCCTAGCCTTTTCCTGATGCGTCACTATAGATCATATAACCTCCTAATCCTGATGGAATAGTCAATACTAGGGCTGTAGTCAGTCGCTTCTTCAACTCCTCGAAAGCGGCTTGACTCTCGTCGGTCCATATGAATTCTTGATCCTTACAAGTCAACCGAGTCATAGGTGTTGCTATCCTTGAGAAGTTCTCCATGAACCATCGGTAATATCCCACAAGTCCAAGGAAACTCCTTACCTCTGATGCTGATTTAGGAACAGGCCATGTCTCAACTGCCGAGATCTTCTCTGGATCAACAGAAATACCATCTCCCGTAACGATATGCCCAAGAAATAAAACTTTGTCCAAGAAGAACTCACATTTACTGAGCTTTGAATATAACTGCTCTCTCCTCAATGTCTCTAGAATAATCTGCAGGTGCTTCTCGTGCTCCTCGTGGCTCTTCGAATAGACAAGTATATCATCTATGAAGATGACCACAAACTGGTCCAAATACTGGTGGAAGACTCGATTCATTAAGTCCACAAAGATAGCTGGAACATTGGTCAATCCAAATGGCATGACCAGAAACTCGTAGTGCCCATATCTTGTTCTGAATGCGGTCTTCGGAATGTCCTGCTTCCGTACCTTTACTTGGTGATATCCTGATCTCAAGTCTATCTTCGAGAACACCTTGGCTCCACTAAGCTGATCAAATAAGTCATCAATGCATAGCAATGGATATTTATTCTTCATAGTCACTGTATTTAACGCTCTGTAGTTAATGCACATACGCACTGACCCATCCTTCTTTGGTACAAACAACACTGGTGCTCCCCAGGGTGATGCACTCGGTCAGATAAAACCTTTCTCCTCTAGTTCTTTCAACTGTGCCTTCAGCTCGTCCATCTCCTTCTTCGCCAATCTGTAAACATGTGATGCTATAGATGCTGCTTCCGGTGCTAGTTCAATTGAAAACTCTACGTCTCTGTCTGGGGGTAGTCCTGGCAATTCCTCTGGAAAGACATTTTGAAATTCTAAAATAATGGGGTGATAAACAACATCGTCTATTGCGAGTTGCATACCATCAAGGGTTTTTGTATATCCTCGTGCAAACTCAAGTTCAGGCTGGCCTGGTACCTTGAAAATAATGCTTCCTTCAAAACAATCGAAGAAAGCGTGGTACTTGCTTAGCCAGTCCATTCCAAGCACAATATCAAATGTTGGCATAAGAAGGACTAATAGTCGGGCATTCATCTCTCTGCCACGTATCACTATAGGACACGATCTACAAATTCTACTAACAGGTACAACTCCTCCTCCGGTAAGAATTCTAACACAACTAGATAAAGGTGTAGAGACAATGTTGTGTTTGGCAATAAAATTAGATGATATGAATGAGTGGGTGGCTCCCGTATCAAATAATGTCACAGTAGGAAAAGTAAAAGCAAGAGTAATACCTGCTATGACATCAACCTCCTGATCCATGTCATCCATTTCTAATGCAAAAGTGTGCCCATTCCTCTGTGGTTGTCCATGTCCGACCCTCATATATTGATCCTCCTGGGTAGGTAGCAGTGGTCCTCGCTGAAATCCTCCTGCTACTGGGGGTCGAGGTGCTCCTGGTCTAGTTATCTGCTGTGCTGGCTTCGGTGCTGGAAGCGCTAGTCTCTGTACTGGCGGTGGAAGTATCTGCTGTATTGGGCAGTCTCTCGCCAGGTGCTGTCCAGAGCCACATCTCATACACTGACCCAAGCGGGTCCGACAATCTCTCAAAATGTGTCCGCGTCTCCCATAATAATTATAGTGGGGCTTCTCCGTATTCTGGTACGGTCCTGCTCTGTATTGGTACTGCTGTTGCTGAGCTAAAAGACGTCTGAAAGGTCCTCCTTGTTGTGTCCTTGCCGGTCCCTGCTGTGTCCTTGCTGATCCTTGTTGTGTCCTCAGTTGACCTCATTTTCCTCTGTTGATAGTTTTTTGCAATCTGGCTTCTGTCAGTAACTCGGCATAAGAGATCCGGGACCGTGAGCTTGTCACGCCCCAGTCCCAAAATTACGTAGGACTAGGACACGTAAGCATGCCAGCCGTATGGATATGGCAACTCCAATATATGGAAACCAAAATCCACACGTACGCTGTAATATGAATATCAAATCCATAAGTGGTATAAAATGTATCACAAGTCACAGGGTACAATCTAAATCTCATCCACCGAAAATAAATAACCAACATCTATATAACTAGATCTCAATAAGAAGTATCTAAAGATGATAGTTGGATGGAAATAAATCCACTACCAACTCGAATGGAAAAGTACAACACAATAAACACAATATATGAGTACCAGCTAACGACCACGGGACTCGAAGAGAAGACATCCTCGAAACATATGTAACCATCCGAATCTGCGCTCCTGCAAATACTCAAGAACAGCGATACCTGGAAGGGCCAGGTCCTCAGAGGGACGTAACAAGATACATAGAAGCAAGCCAATTTGAATACAGTAAACATGCATAATATTTTAAAATATATAAGTACGCTGTACAAGATAATCTATATGGATGCAATGAGGACAACTTTTCGATGTATGGGTAAGGGTAGGCTACTCGATATAAGCCTCACAACTCACACACCCATCTAGAACATCATCAGCCGACATACCTTGGGAGTAGCGACCCTCGTGACTCCATCAATCGACATACCTCGGGGGTAGTGACCATCGGACACGACCACCATAGTGCGTGCTAGTTACTACGGTTTACCAGAGTGGTTAAAGCCCATACGCCTACTGATTGTCCTCAATGATACTAAGTGTCAAGTGTGTGTCAACATATCTAATATATAGTAATGACTGAAAGAAACTACACACGCAATGAATAAACAGAAATGCAATAAATATACAGAAATATACTAAGCATACAAAATACTGTAAGTAATTTGGCAAGGTATCTTGCCTGGCAAGAAAGCTGCAAAGTGTAACGTCCAGAATCACGCGCACAGGATCAGAAGCTATGGCCTCAGAACAAATATCTTCGGATGCTGAAATAGATATCACCAACGTTCCCAGAATAAGAAAAATAGCTAGAAAGTACTTTCCTTTCGTCCAATTTGGACACAGAGGCAAAACAGTAATTTCGGGTCAAAGTAGAGTCCATGTGTGGCCCACTTTGCACCAAAAAATGTGCCAAGGGTAACCGTCTCTAAATGGGATAAATTATTGGTCAAACAAACTCTAAATGTCAATACGAACTCAACAGTATATCCAAATATAGAATTCGATGAGCCGAACACAATTTCGCCCAAAAAGTCAACCTGAGGGCCCGCCAATTGGCGACTTGATCAACTGTCTCAGAATTGCATAAAAATTGGGTCACAGGACCAGCGCGATACCACGAGTCCAGTGGCACAAGTTTTGTCTCAATCTGACGAGCGTGCACAAAATGCCCACGGCTTTCGCAAAAGTTACGACACGAGAATTGTCCGCGGATACGGGCTAATTTCGACGCGTACAAGCGTCCGAATCAGTTTCTGTAAAATTTCACATGTCCGGGTACACTGTGCGCACCTTTTGGTATACTTGGTACACGGCGGGGTGGTCCCGTTTGGCGGGGAGCGCTCCGTTTCGCAATTTTTAGAAATTTAGAAAAAGTGGGTTTTGGGGATTTTTAACGAATTTAATTCTACATACAACAGTTAATAATTTAAAATAATTAATAGAAATTAAACTAGGTCAAGTATTCTCCATATACCAAAAAGTAAAATCGAATTCGGATCTCTGTGGTGGGAGATACGAATCCGGGAACATAGGTAGTTTATCGCAGTTTTCTGCGATACCCAAAAGTGGTCTTTTTTTGTCAATTTGGACGCTATTTTTGCCTAGGTTTACGCGCTGTTCGAGGTCAACTATCATGCAGATATTGAAGGAGGTTAGGTGGTGAACGTACCGGTGAAGACGGAGTCGAGTTTGGTCAAGCGAGGGCGCGAGAAACAGAGCCTGAACAGGGCTTCGCTGCAGTTTAATTCTGCTGTTGTTGGTGCGCGGTGCTCGCGCGGTCGACCGGGGTTGTTCGCGGCGGCGGCCGGAGGAGGCGGCGGCAGTCTGGACCTCGATGACGCGGCTAGGTATAGGTGGAGAGGGGATTTTAGGTTAGGGTTAGGGTTAGGGAGATATAGTAGTATATATAGGAGAGAGAGAGATCGGGAGAGGTCGATACATGCGCGCGGGGGGGGGGAGGTTAATAAGCAGCCGCGACTGCTGTGGTTCCTATTAATAGTGGGTAGGTGGGCTAATGGGTTGGGGTAGATTAGGATCCAATAGAGATTTAATTGTTTTCTTTTTCTTTTTCTTTTTTTTTTATTTTTCTTTTAAGGATATATATATATATATATATATATATATATATATATATATATATATATATATATATATATATATACGCATAGAAAAATCTAGAATTTATATTAATGCATACCATTAAGCTAACAACTTCTCAAAGGGTCTCCTACATGAAATATATTCGAAAAAATTTATAATGGCTCAATAAATCCCCTAAATGCACGAACACCTAAAATAAAAATTAAATAAAATATATTTCTCCTAATTAGCTCATAATTACCACAGTTCAATTAATAATTAATAAAAAATATTAATACTATTTTTAGGATTAGGGGTTTTACATTCTACCCAACTTATAAAATTTCGTCCTCGAAATTAAAATTAAGCCACGGTAGAAAGTCAAGGATGGTATAGGATAGAGATTTGCAGCTTATCATGTACCTTCCTCCATCCTAACCTTCGTAATTTTTCAATTGTCATGGGGACGTTCGGAGGGCTATAATTTGCATTGTTTAAAATACAAGGCTAGGTTTAAAGGAGTGGACGATGTTGCGCGACCAAAATATAGTACAAGGGAGCTTAATTATAAGTTGCACAAATATCAGAATGGGATGTGCATGTCTAGGATAAGGGTATGGAGTTCGTAGGAAGGCAGTGGCTAGTGTAGTGCTCCAATTATCGAAGCACGGTAAGGTGCGCTAAGTGATACAATTATTGCAAAAAATAAATAAATAAGAATACCGTGTTCTATTTCTAACTGGATTCAATCTATTCTTAGTCTCACTATCTCCACCAAGTAGATCTAATTTTTGGGTAAGGGTTTTACAATCTACCCAACTTATAATTTACCCATCTATCACCTAAGGCTATACATCTAGGAAAACTATTCCTCAATTATTTAACCACGTTATTCAATCCTTAAAGTTTTAACACCAAACATATCACCTATGATATGTCCTTAATCAATTATAAAAGAGAGTCACTAAGTCATGTGATTAGCCTTATGGGGTATATCTAGTACTATCAGTGTGTCAACTTATACCAAGCACGAGGTTTCGTCTTTCCGAAATAAGGGAAGATGGAGAGCAATAATAAAGAATTCAAGGTGAAGGTGATAGAATACAAGTACGAGGTTCAAAGAGATTAAAAAATTTAAAAAGAGAGTTTTCAGGGCAGTTGTGGATTAAAATCCTATTTTGGTAATTTTCTATTTACATGCTCGTATCAGTACAGTTATGTAACCGATACGATATGTCAGACATATCTAGGGGCAAGTATATTCGTCTACTACCATATATCTCAATCCACGTAAAGTAGTCATACGAAGAGCGAACCAAGCGCACTAAGGTTAGCTAGACCTTAATACACCGATTCTGATTAGGCAATTGTATCATTGTGTGCACCCAATAATACATATGTCATGAGCAAGCTCGATAAAAGAATAAGCTTGCAAAAACTAGGCTATAATAGCAACATAAATCAAGGTAGTACAGAAAATATAAGTACGCTAGATTATGATGAGAGAAGTTACAAAATAATCCAAGTTCACCAAGAAGATAAGTCTCTTACAATCTCTACAGTTGTCATACTAACTCCTTGTCTAAGTCGATAGTCGACCAAATAGGGGTATGGGCTTCCAAGTTCTACAGTCTGATTAAACATTATCTTCTTATGCAAGTCTATAGTTGGTGTTATTCTATTACACTTTATTAATGGGTCAAAAGGACTATGTGTTACTAGGTTATGAGGCATACTATCCAACTTAAAAGAATTAAACTAATGATGTAGCTGTCTTGAGGGGATTCTGCAGAATAACCTAGTCCTTGTAAACTATAAACTCTTATTGGGGTACATACAAAAAGATTTTGGTACTCATTAGGGTCTTCTATTGTATTATATAGGTAGCGATTATCTTTAAGTCTTAGTCATAGTGCTCATAGAATATGTATCAATAGTAAAAATGGAAAGTTACTGGCCTTCAAGGGGAAAGGGGATATAATTCGTATCGAGGTGGGGGCACAAGTTACGCAATTTGAAAACTAAGGGATAATCATCAGGTCGCAATCTACCAAAATAACTTAAAATTATCCAGTTCTAACTACCAAGCACACAATTTCAAAATTTTAAAATTACAATTATAATCCTAGCAGGCTATATATCCTAATCATAGAATAAAATCACTCAGTCTACAGTCTACAATCAGAAGTGTCAGATGGCACGAGTTGAAAGATGAAGAGTAGAAGAACAAAATTTAGTCGTCGTACAATTAGCAAGCGCTAAGGTTTCAGAGGAACTAGCCATGAAATAAAATAGAGAGGCTATTGATAATGTCATAGTTTCCTAAGGGAGGATGATATGCTAATCTCGGTGTTTGAGGTATGATCAAGAAAATATTCTATGCATTGCTCTTGGCTTTCTAAGGTACTGTCTGCTAATCTTAAGACAAGAATCTAAATTTATAGTTCTCTAATACTATCTAACTATGAAGTTTAGGTTCAGTACTGATATTCAATTTTGGTTTTCTATTGGTTCCTCAATACTAGGGTCAAACATTATGGTAAAACTTTTAACTAACTCTAGTAGTGTCTATACTACTCTCAAGTCCTCATAATACATCAAGGGATAATGGTAAATCAATCTATAGATAAGGAATTCTAGGGTTCACTAGATATTCTAAACTTAATGGTGTGTCAACACTCTAGTTGTACTCTTAATAGAAAGGTTACCTTACTTATCATCTAACAATAGGGACTTCTATATTCTAGGAGGGGCCATACTCAATGAACTATTAGGGAAGCACATGAATCAAGCAGGATGCAATTATTCAAATAGAATGGATTAGAAGGAGAGCGAATCATAGTCAATTGTGGATGAGATCCTATACTCTATTCCTAGGTGCAGACTTGTTCGGTACAATAACGTAACCGAGACAATATTCTCTCGACCTGTATGGGCCACCACAAAAATATGTCATACCCCAGTCCCAAAAATACGTAGGACTAGGACACGTAAGCATGCCAGCCGTATGGATATGGCAACTCCAATATATGGAAACCAAAATCTACACGTACGCTGTAATATGAATATCAAATTCACAAGTGGTATAAAATGTATCACAAGTCACAGGATACAATCTAAATCTCATCCACTGAAAATAAATAAACAACATCTATATAACTAGATCTCAATAAGAAGTATCTAAAGATGACAGTTGGACGGAAACAAATCCACTACCAACTCGAATGGAAAAGTATAACACAGTAAACACAATATATGAGTACCAGCTAACGACCACGGGGCTCGAAGAGAAGACATCCTCAAAACATATGTAACCATCCGAATCTGCGCTCCTGCAAATACTCAAGAACAACGATACCTGGAAGGGCCAGGTCCTCAAAGGGACGTAACAAGATACATAGAAGCAAACCAATTTGAATACAGTAAACATGCATAATATTTGAAAATATATAAGTATGTTGTACAAGACAATCTATATGGATGCAATGAGGATAACTTTTCGACGTATGGGCAAGGGTAGGCTACTCGATCTAAGCCTCACAACTCACACACCCGTCTAGAACATCATCAGCCGACATACCTCGGGGGTAGCGACCCTCGTGACTCCATCAATCGACATACCTCGGGGGTAGCGACCATCGGACACGACCACCATAGTGTGTGCTAGTTACTACGGTTTACCAGAGTGGTTAAAGCCCATACGCCTACTGATTGTCCTCTATGATACTAAGTGTCAAGTGTGTGTCAACATATCTAATATATAATAATGACTGAAAGAAACTACACATGCAATGAATAAACAAAAATACAATAAATATACAAAAATATACTAAGCATGCAAAATATTGTAAGCAATTTGGCAAGGTATCTTGCCTGGCAAGAAAGCTGTAAAGTGTAACGTCCAGATGTCATGCGCACAGGATCAGAAGCTATGGCCTCAGAACAAATGTCTCCAGATGCTGAAATAGATATCACCAACATTTCTAGAATAAGCAAAATAGCTAGAAAGTACTTTCCTTTCGTCCAATTTGGACACAGGGGCAAAACGGTAATTTTGGGACAAAGTGGGGTCTACGTGTGGCCCACTTTGCACCGAAAAGCGTACCAAGGGTAATAGTCTCTAAATGGGACAAATTATAGGTCAAACAAACTCTAAATATCAATATGAACTCAGCGGTATGTCCAAATGTGAAATCCGATGAGCCGAACACAATTTTGCCCAAAAAGTCAACCGTGGGGTCCGCCAATTGGCGACTTGGTCAACTGTCTCAAAATTGCGTGAAAATTGGGTCATAGGACCAGCACGATACCACGAGTCCAGTGGCACAAGTTTTGGCTTAATCTGACGAACGTGCACAAAATGCACACGACTTTCGCAAAAGTTATGACATGGGGATTGTCCGCAGATATGGGCTGATTTCGACGTGCACATGCGTCCGAATCAATTTCCACAAAATCTCACGTGTCCAGGTACACTGCGTGCACCTTTTGGTACACTTGGTACACGGTGGGACTGTTCCGTTTGGCGGGGCGCGCTTAGTTTCACAATTTTTAAAAATATAAAAAAAGTAGGTTTTCGAGATTTTTCAACGAATTTAATTCTACATACAACAGTTAATAATTTAATGTAATTAATAAAAATTAAACTAGGTTAAGTGGTCTCCGCATACCAAAAAGAAAAATCGAATTCGGATCTCTATGGTGGGAGATACGAATCCGGGAACATAGGTAGTTTACCGCAGTTTTCTGCGATACACAAAAGTGGTCTTTTTCCGTCAACTTGGACGCTGTTTTCGCCTAGGGTTGTAAAAGCATAAAAAATATGCTGGATAAGTTATACGCAATATGCATGAAGCCCGCGTAAAGCAGAGTTTTAATGCTGTGCAGCGTAAATCATGACTTCAGAGCTATTGGCGTACAGTAGAGCCTCAACTCTATTTTTAGCGTAAAATAGGGCTCAAGAACGGTTCGCATAAAGCGTCACTTTCGAGGCCTTTTGTGGCGTAAAAGGTTGTTGTCACCTCCAAACAGCGTAACATACGCCTGCTTTTAATACAGCGTAGAGTTGTACGAGGAACGCTTCGAATTCCTCGAATGAACCTGTCAGACAGTACAATGAACCTGACTCCTGACAAAGAGTACTACATGACGATCGAGGACGGCTGTAATGATGATTCTACACAGAAGTCCCAGACTGTCGTTTAGTGACAAAGCCTTGATTTAAGTCATCGTTTACGCAGTCAAGGAATACGCTGCCTAGTTTTACACAGGCAGACATGAGCTTTTACGCTCAGGATGAGATAAAACTGACCGCCACGTCAAAAGCTGCTCTTAGTACAGAACTCGAGGCACGTCTCTGCAGTTAATGCGCGAGATAGGGGCAGATCTCTATATTAAATGCACGAGATTTGGTTCTACTTTTAATGACTGGGTAAGCTATAATTAGGGCTAATACGTCCACATCACTATCCCTGCATATTACGCCATCAGGCTATTTTCAGCTATAGGAGTACGCTGTATGCTATCTCCTTGAAATACGCCGACCTGGCTATTTTCAATTATAGGAGCACGGTGTATGCTATCTCCTTGAAATACGCCAGCTCAGGCTATATTTGCAAAGGTATATGAACAGGCTATCTGGTCCAGAATACGCTCAAGACCTCAGTCAAAAAAGGATAACTGGCTATCTCTACGCCGGCTACCTATCTATGCAGCATCAGGCTTCTACGCCTACTTGGCTTCTATGCCAAATATGATAGATATTGGGCTTCTATGCCTATATGTCAGCTATTGGGCTTCTATGCCTATTAGGCTTCTACACCTACTTGGCTCTTACGCCATCAGAACAGCTATTTGGTTTTTACGCCAACAAGACAGTTATTTGGCTTCTACGACAATCATCTCTATGTGAGGGGCAGTTACCTACGTGGCTTGCATGCCGTGATCTTCACAGCAGTTATATGCATTATCTCTTAATGGGACACGCGTCATACGCTTATTCAGAAGATCATTTATACGTGGGTAGCAGTTATAATAACTGCCGCATAAAAGGTACGGTTCTCTCCGCTGTTCAGTTTCTACGCCTATAAATAGAGACCTCCGTCCATGGAGGTCAAGGGTCGAAGAGTTGAAAGGTCGAGAGGTCAAGGTTCAGAGAGCACATATAGAGAGCTTTAGCAACGATAGTTCAATCCCTCCTGCAGTCTTTGAAGCTCCTGTTTCGTCTTCTACGGCACTTCTTCGTCATCGTGTGGTCCAAGGGATAAAGTAATCGACTGCAGATCAGACTCCTATAGCAATATTTACCCAGATTTAAATTTTGTACTTAATATCCTTGTATAGGATTAATTGTACTTCTTTTTCGTGTTTATAAACCAAAGGAAGGGTTTCGTATAAACCTAGTTTCATTTCTTTCGTTTATTATCAAATACAAGATGGCGACTCTGCTGGAGACTTCTTTCTCTTCTGATGAGAAAGTCATTGCTCAACACGATATTGTACCCGTAGGATCAATGAAGAAGACTCTGGTCGTCCAGTTCAACCAAGAAGCCTACGAAGACATGCTTCGAGCAGGGGGTAGCTCACATTCCTTCTCTGTTCAGGACAGCAAGAAACTGAGTAAAGTATGGATGCCCCGGACATCCTCTGCTCTTCCTGCAGACTCTCTCTCTCCGACCAACAAGGTTGTGGCATCCCAAACTATAGGCTCTGTGCGTAAAAACTCGTCTCCCGTCGCTGACGTGGCTGACATCATTTCTGGCAAGGCCTCAGCGCCAAATCAAAAATTTCAAACGCACCCTGCGCGTAAAAACTCATCTCCCGTCTCTGGCGGGGCAGACGTAGTTTCTGACAAGGCCTCAGCGCTAAGTCAGAAATTTTAAAAGCACCCCGCGCATAAAAATACCTCTCCCGCCTATAAGGGGGCAGATGGTCCCTGCAATCTCCGCAAGGGAAAATAAGTGGCAAATTTCTCAGACTCTCGGTTTTTACGCCATCAAGAGAAGAAGTTGCCTGCTCTTCAGATTATGCGGAATAATGACGGCCGTTTGAGGACTTCCTCATTTTTATGCCAACCTGAGCAGAGTTCTAGATTACGCTAGGACCAGCCCCTCGGAGTAAAGAAGGCCCAGTCTATGGATAGATTCGCTCCTTTTGGATCAGCTGCTACTCATATGGCTGAACTGCTGTATACGTATGGCAGTGAGAGGGTTGGGGTTCCCAATATCCGTGTTCCGACTAATATAAAAAGGCAGAATTAGCCTTCTTCTTCTTCTTCTTCTGTTAATCCCCCAGATTTACATGATTTCTTGATCCAGAAACGCAAAGACAAGGGATCTTCTGATATGTCTATTACACCTCCTAGGGAGTACTATTGTAATAGTCATAAAGTTGTAGTTAATTATTGCTGTTCTAAGGCAAAACGGTCAGTTTTCGACCAGTTGAACTATTCGTTGTCCTTACAGGAAGAAGAACCGACATTCGCATCGGTAAACATGGCATCGCACATTCCTAGAGGAAGGTCAAGTTTAAGACGTAATTCCTCTAGAACTCCGAGCCAAAGGAGATTCGACAGACTCCTTGAAAACATTGAAGCGGGTATTTTTCAAAACACTCGCTCGAGGTCGCGACAATCGGCTTCATATTCTTCCGATTCCGACACTGGGGGTCGCCAGTTTCCCGAATCGGATGCTGACAGTATAAATTCGGTCTCTACAGAGATCTATACCAATCCCTTAGTAGCATCCAGAGAAATGGGAGTCTATGCCATCGGAGATGAACATGAAGAAGCTTCCCCATCAGGAAGTACGGAACAACGTGTTACTGTTTTGGAAGCATCACTCAAAGAGATGCATACCATGATGCAGAGTATGCACCAAATATTGGTGATTCAAAACACGGTTGTGCCTGTTCCTCCGACTCAACTAAGGGTGGGGGTAGAGATACCATCAAGTCAGGAGCCTATTCAAAATCAAGAATCAGCTGCTCCTCAATCTCTTAACCCAAAAAATGTATTACCTCCTGTTGGAGTTATAATACAACCGGTCTCTCACATCTCTGCAGTACCTTTCCCAACTGAAGATCCGATGCAAGCAGTGCAGGAATTAAAAGCCCAATTTGATGCCCTGAAGCACAAGGATCAGCTCAAGAAGTTGGGCATCAACTAGTCTTACCCGGCCATCTGGGACGAGATCCCTTTCCCTCCAAAATACAAACCACAGGCTATGGTTTTGTTTGAGGGAAAAACGTCACCAAGTCAATACATGAACTACTTCAGTATGATGACGGTGTTGCTACAAGGGAATGACGCCCTTCTCACTCGAGTATTTAAGGGCTGTCTGTCCGGAGTGGCCTATCAATGGTACCGCAGTCTTGCGGACAATTGCATTACGTCCTTCGAAGACTTCAAGACTATTTTCTTTGCTCGATTCTATAAAGGAGGGATGGACATGTCTATGTCATCGCTCATCGAAGTGAAGCAGAAAGAGAAGGAGAATGTTTGTACTTTTATTGAAAGTTTTCGTCAAGCCACTTTGCAGATGCCTCCCGGAGTTTCAGATTCCGCCTTGGTGGACATTTGCAGGAAGAACCTTCTCCCACTGATCTCGGTGTTCACAGGACCATATCAGTTCCATGATTGGCCCTCGTTTATCATCTCAGCGGTTGCCGCTGAAGACAACAGTCGGAAGGCGCGTGACAATGGAATCATGATCTCTACCTCTGACAAAGGGAAACAGTCATCTTCCAATAGCGACCATCCTCGTAGTTCCAAAGGAAAGGAAGCTTTGGCTATTAACACATCCAGGCAACCTACCCCAGCAACTACGCAGACAAAACCTGGGACTTCTAGGCCCATAGAAGAATATTCTTTTGATGATAATGGCATTCCGAGTATATTTGACTGTCTAGTCAAAAGTGGCAAGCTCACTCTCCCCGAGGTGAAAAGGCCAAATGAAGTCGACAGTACCAATAACCCTAAGTACTGTATTTTCCATATGTATATACATCACCCTACCAAGGCGTGTTATATACTAAAAAGGAAAATCCAGGAGCTGATCGATGCCAAGGCTATCACTCTGCACAATAGCGAGAAGACGGTCACCGCCAACATAATCTCTCTCCAATTCAGTGATCTGCCCCCTCAAGAAGTCTCGGATGGTATAGTACCTATTCCCCGGACGACGATAAACATTGTTAATCTCCCTCCGGCCAGGGGTCAAAACCAGGATTTTGTACCCTTAACTACCCAGCGTGGTGAGATTATGTGGGTTCATTCTGATCTGGTGTCAGAGATTAAGGAAAAGACTCGAGCTGCTAAGGCTAAGTCTAAAAAGAGCTCAAGACGCAAACCATGTCATATGGTTGTAATTTCTCTGACATCAGAAGAAGAGGCTTTAGCTACTGGAACCCGGTCAGGGAAAGCCTACCTCAAGGACTATGAAGGAAATCAAGAAAAAACAACGGCAGACACTTCAGCTGCCAAGCCTTCAGAGCCTGAACCTGTCATACTAGAGGCAGGTCCTTCTAGACCAACTCCGACGGACAAGGGCAAACAGAAAGAAGTTCGTTTTGATAAACCTTTGAAAAATATTCAAAACAAAGGTTTAGAGAAGCCATATAACTTCGACATCCTTGCCCAACTGGCTAATACTCCAGCCAGACTGTCCATTTTTGAACTGCTTAGGCTATCCAAAGACACTCGTCAAGCCTTAAGCGAAGCTTTGATGCAGGCGGACGCATGCTTGACCCAGCTCAAGTCCCCCGACAAAGAACCTGTGGCATGTCCTCAATGTCATAGTGTAATGGAAGTGATTCCTAACATCACTTTCACTCAAGAAGATATGCTGTTGAAATATAACAGGCATGACAGACCCCTCTATTACACCGGATACGTCAGTTCCATGGAGGTAGACCGGATTCATATAGATCCGAGATCGTCGATCAGCATCATCCCTCATAGTATGCTAAGGCCATTGAGGATTCCTACCAGCGAACTGGCTTACACCACCACTACAATCGTAGACTTCAACGCCAGGAAAAGTAGCCATCGGGGAAGATTCGTCTGAGGATCCAGATTGGTGACCTTAGATCCGTGGCTACTTGTTACTTCATTGATTCGGAGGTTTCCTACAATATTCTGTTGGGCAGACCATGGATCCACGATCACAATATTGTTCCTTCCACTCTACATCAATGCTTCAAATATGTAGACTCCCAAGGAACAATAAAGACAGAGTTTGCTGACCTCAACCCGTTCAAAGGAGTTGAGTTCCTACTACTCAGATGCCATGTTGTACACCCAAGACTACATGCAGGAAGTATCGGGTAAGACGAAAGAGGAATCCCTCCGGGAGCTAGGAGAATCGTCTGTTGAGCAACCTCTGTCAATCCAGGTAAAAGGACGGACTACCCGTCCTAAAGTCACGGAACCCATAGCTATCCACTTGGACAGAACCAAATTAGAAGGAGGAAAGGATCCCCTAGTGATCACTCTGAACCGGAAGCCTCCACCCTTGGTCATCAACCTTCGGCGCAACAAACAGCCGATTGATGTAAATACAACCGGGAACATGGTTTTTGATGATAATAAAGAACCTATTTTCCAGTATATTGACGCCCAATTTCCTAATCATGAATCTTCCCTCCATAACAATATAGAGCCTATAGCACAAAAATTCTTGAACCATAGAACTCTATCGATCGTATGTATGGGAAACGACATCAACATCCAATGTCATCATGACATACGGGCCACATGAAGATTCTATCTTTATCGTCCCACCTATCCGTAAAGATCAGCATCCAATAGTCTTCGACCGTATACGGAATCGACTGATTGTACAAGAAGATTCTTATGAGTCTGATGCTGGAAAAATGCAGGTCCACAGATATAGCCCACAGGCTTTGAAGATCATGCAAAGCATGGGTTATGACCTGAAGACAGAACCAGGCCTCAACTTTGGAAAAGGCAGGCGAATGCCATTGCATGGTGATCCCTACTTTCAATGAACTCACTTCGGGTTAGGGTATACCACGGCTCTTACAACTTCTGAGTCAAGTGAGGATATCATTTTCTCTTCTCAGAATGGTTTGTCGTTCTCCGATTCAGATGATGAACTCCCACGGGTATCGTCAGCAAATACGGTCTTAACAGATTCTCTCAAAACAGAGGAACAAGAATCTGAACCGTTTAAAAATGACACTTGGGCACAGCAAATGGATACACAATGGGAACTTTGGTTCGAGCAAAGAGAACCGCCCACTGAAGATAAAGTTATCCAAATCAATGTTGGGGATGAAATTTTACCAAAGCCGATATTTATCAGTAACAATCTTTCCCCAGCAGAAAGGGAAGAGATGATCCAACTGATAAAAGAATATATCGATGTCTTTGCATGGAATTATGAGGATATGCCAGGTCTTGATCCAAAAGTAGCTACTCATAAGCTCAACATATTGCCCAATTCAAAACCCGTAAAGCAGCACCAACGCCGGTTTCGCCCGGATATGATGGATGCCATTGAAGCTGAAATCAAGAAGTTGATAGCCTGCAGGTTCATCCATGAAGAGCAACATCCTGATTGGGTCGCCAATGTAGTCCCGGTCATGAAGAAAAGTAGAAAAGTTCGCATTTGCATCGACTTCTGAGATCTCAATGCGGTCTGCCCCAAGGATGAGTTCCCTCTTCCCATCACAGACATCATGATCGACAACACATGCGGTTTTGAACACATGTCTTTCATGGACGGATTTTTAGGGTACAATCAGATTAAGATGGATCCTGAAGACGAGAAGCATACTGCCTTCCGTACACCACTGGGGGTATATTGCTACACAGTCATGCCCTTCGGATTGAATAATGCAGGGGCTACATATCAGCGAGCCATGAGTAACATATTCCACGAGCATCTACGCAAAATAGTGGAATGTTACGTAGACGACATCACTGTCAAAAGCCGCCTCAAAGGTACTTACATCCAAGACTTGAAGACGGTGTTCGAATTGATGTGCCAACATCAACTCAAAATGAACCCCACAAAGTCCTTTCTCGGTATATCTAGCGGAAAATTCCTGGGATTTGTCATTATCGCCAAAGGCATTCAAGTCGACCCTGATAAAGTAAAAGCTATCCTAGAGATGCGACCGCCCCGTAATCTGAGAGAACTCAGGAGATTTCAAGGTCGTCTAGCTTATATCAGAAGATTTATATCCAACCTCTCTGGAAGATGTCAGCCTTTTTCTCGCCTAATGAAGAAGGTGTATCTTTCATATGGGACGAAGCCTGTCAGCAAGCGTTTGACGATATCAAGCGCTATCTTACTAATCCTCCAGTTCTGGTGCCTCCCGTCATAGGAAGACCATTTTTGCTATATGTTCGAGTAATGGATCATTCTTTAGGAGCTCTTTTCGCACAGAAGAACGATGAGGGTCATGAAAAGGCTATCTATTATCTAAGCAGGATGATGATCGGAGCCGAACACCGGTACAATCCAGTGGAAAAAGAATGCTTGGCCCTAATATTTGCTATTCAGAAGATACGATATTACGTAACGGGCCAAACTATTCATATCATCTCCAGAATCAACCCTCTACGGGTATTGATGAGTAAGCCGAGTGTTCTTAATTCCCGACTTGCGACTTAGGCAATGTTATTAACACCGTATGACATAGTGTACGTCCCTCAGAAGTCCATAAAGGGTCAAGCCTTGGCTGATTTCTTAGCTGCCCATCCAATTTCGGAAACTTCCAAACTATACGAGGACATTTCCGACGAAGTTATAGATTGTAACTCTGCAATGGAAGATGATATATGGCAGCTATTCTTCGATGGCGCTTCCAGGACTAATCCCAGGGGAAATGTGGTTTCAGGAGTAGGAATTATTCTGGTAACTCCTGACAAACTCGTCATCTATCGAGCATATTCTCTTAGCGAGCCTTGTTCTAATAACATAGCAGAGTATAATGCTCTACTAATCGGGCTTCAAGTCGCTAAAGAATTGGGGGTCGAATACCTAAAAGCTTTTGGTGATTCCCAACTGATCGTCAATCAAGTCAGAGGAGTATATAAAGTCCGTAATCCAGACCTCATTTCTTATCACCAAGCAACGATCGAGATAGCCATGTCTTTTAAAGGATTCTTCCTAGAACATGTGCCTCAATCTCAAAATTTGAAAGCTGATGCTCTGGCCAGTTTAGCTGCAGATCTAGCTATTCCTATAAGAAGGCAGAATTCGGGGATCCTTCTTAACAGAGATTTATTCTGTGTGAAGAATAACTTTCACATAGAACGCAGCTACGCTGTAAACACGATTCCTCCTAAAAGAGACTGGAGAAGTCCTTTTATAGATTTCATGGCATACGAAATCTTATTAGAAGATCCCAAAGAAGCAGTATCGGTTAAAAGACGATCACTACGCTTCTATTTTGATACTTCTTCACAAAGTCTATATCGTCGAACATACGATGGACTACTGCTACGATGCCTCTCTGATGATGATACAAAACGGGTTATCCGTAAAGCTCACGATGGCGTATGTGGAGCGCATCAACCAGGTCCTAAGTTGTAGGATCGTATCAGGAGGATGGGCTATTACTGGCATACCATGATTGCAGATGCAGTAAAATATGCAAGACAGTGCAAAGCCTGTCAAGTTTATGCGGATTTTATACATCAACCTTCTGAGTATTTATATCCTACCATTGCATCATGGCCCTTCGAAGCATGGGGCATGGACATCATTGGTCCTATTAACCCGTCATCTTCCAGAGGACATCGGTTCATATTGGCTATCACCGATTATTTCTCTAAATAGGCAGAAACGGTCCCTCTTGCTGAGGTGAAGACATCCAACATGATCAGTTTCATCAAGCATCATGTCATTTATCGCTTTGGGATACCACGAAGGATAATCCATGACAACGGGCCTCAATTCATCAGCCAAGCGTTTCACCGATTTTGCGATAAGAATCGGATACAAAATATGCCTCAACGGCATATAATCCTATTGCTAATGGTTTGGCGAAAGCCTTCAACAAAACTATCATTAAACTCTTGAAGAAGTTTGTTTCATCGAACAAAAGAGATTGGAACGAGAAACTGGGAGAATGCCTCTGGGCATACCGCACAACGGTACGAACACCGACAGATTGTACCCCACTCTTATTAGTTTACGGGAGTGAAGCAGTTCTCCCCATTGAAGTTCAAATTCCCTCACTCAGAATAGCAGTGGCTAATGAGTTGACTCAGAAAAAGAATAACCTATTAAGGCTTCAAGAGCTAGAAGGATTAGACGAGAAACGCCTTCAAGCTCAACAACGCATTGCGTTCTACCAGGCACGTATTTCTAAAGCTTTTAATCAAAAAGTGAAGGAAAGAGTGTTCAAAGTTGGTGAGCTAGTTTTAGCTGTGAAAAGGCCAATGATCATTACTCACAAGAGTAAGGGTAAATTTTAGCCCAAAAGGGAAGGCCCTTATATGATCGAGACGACGTTCTCAAATGACGCATACAGATTAGCCAAGCCTAACGGAGACTTATTAATGGCTCCTATCAACGGCAAATTCCTGAAGAAGTACTATGCTTAATCTTCCTTGTTTAAGCGGAGTATGGTGAAGATCTCATTCTGACGATACTACGTACAAAATCTAGTTGGCGTATTCTATCATGTCCATATAACCTCTGAATAAATATGTCTAACTAATTTGGAACTTCAAAACCTATCATGTTCATATTACCTCTGATAGTGTTTTGTATACAAATTTAGTTGGATCATATTCTATCATGTCCATATAACCTCTGAATAGATATGTCCAGCTGAAGCTTACCGAAAGTATATCACGTCCATATTACCTCTGATATCACTTTCACCCCAGCCTATCATTTATATTCAAAAATGATGGGTCCACCAAAGTTAGATAAAGTCTCTTTATTATCTCCAGAAAGAGCAAGTTACATATAAAAGCAAAAAAGTACATCATTGCGGAGGAGCAGCCAAATCGTGAATCTGCTGTGCCAAAGCAGCCAACCTCTCATTCCTGGAGCCCAAAATGTTAGTGCGAGCCCGCTCCATTCGTGCCTCATCATCGCTCAGGAGGGATAGTTCAGACCGAGCATGTACAAAACCTGCGTAGATGACACCCGCGTGTGCCAGGTTCTGCTGAGCCGCTTCCATTCGGTCCTTCAACATATCTCGAGCTGCAGATAAAGCGAGAGCCCTCTCCTTTGCCTGAGCGGGTTCATCCTCCAATTTGCAGACCCTCGCTGCCTCTTTCTCATATTCGGCTTCGCACTTAGCCAGCTGGGGGATGACATACCCCAATACGGCATGCTCTTCATTCATCTCTTGCTGTTGTGCCTCGATGGATTTGCTCAGAGTTTTCATCTTCCCAACAAATCTCGCAGTCAAGGAGTCGTACTCAGCCTGAATCATATTGTCGACGTTGTCTCGAGACAATTGCAAATAATTGTTAATAGGTTCTTCCAAACCATTAACTATTTGCTCCAGAGTATCAGCTCATCCAGTGTCATCAAAATTTCTAATCTGCGCTATAGTGAGATTCGAGGACATCTTCAGAGCATCAAAGCCCAGATTCTTCTCCAGCACCATGGATATCAACGATTTTAAAGTGAGATAGAATATGCTAGTAAATTGTTCAGGTAGCATGTTAAAATGTGAATGGACGCTGGGAGTGGCCGCGATGTCAGTAAAACTCCTTTGTGGAATGTTGGCAGAAGATATGGCCACGGTCGTCGCTTCAACAGATGGCGCGATAAAAGAAGAGACACCAACAATGGTTGAAGTTGCTGGTGTACTCAACGAAGGAGGCTCAGTCACAATAATAGGCTCATCCTCCTCTGAAGATATCGGGACTGTATTGGGCGAGGCTACACCAGAAAGTGCTGCGGAAGAAGGATCGACAGCTTCAAAGCTTGCTCCCTCAACGTCGGACACCGCCGTTTCCTCGGCAGAATCCGCAACAAAGTCAAAAGTTGCATCGACTCCGCCTTCCACTAAGATGTCTTCACCTGAAAAGAAGACAAGAGAAAGTTAATATCAATTTGATATTAATTTTCCTAAAAGAGAGGCGTAAGGACAATATTTACCCATGGCTGATGGTATATATGTCGCATCCGCAGCCAGTACAGCTAAATCAGTTCTTAATGAGGCTAAGCGAGCTGTCATACCTGGGGAAGAGGGCGCACCAAATGACGTCTGAGGGTAGTCTTCCCAGTCTTCACCAAGATCCAATCGAGGTTCATCAGGGGGAATCTCGCTGGAAATACTTACAGATGAAGAAGGGGCTGGACCCATTATTGGTTTGGATAAAGATATCCTTAATACGCTCGATCTCGAAGGTGACCTCACTGCACTACCAGTAGCGGTAGTAGCGACAGCAGTCTCGAGCAAAGAATCTCCGGCATTGTCAGCCGGAACTGTGGAGGTTCCCTTTCTAAAAGGCGAGGGATCTCTAATCAAAGAATCACCCTCAATAGGGGAAACAACAGACTCACTCCTAGGAGCCTCATGGCTGGAAGTCCTTTTAGGACCACTGACAGTCTTCTTTTTCTTGTGAGGGGAAGGCTCTTTCGGAGTAGGAGCCCTTCGCTTACTGGGGATAACGAGAGGCTCTGCAGGCGGAGGTACTATGCCTCTCGGTATTGTCAATAAAAACTCATCTGGACTGACATGGTCTTCACCCTCGTCAGAAGAGACTGATGGGACCTCCTCTCTTCCAGTGGACTTATGAGAGGGCATCCTAAAACTTCCACGTATATCAAAATCGCGATGGAGGTTATTGATGACCACATAAAATTGTGCGTATGAATGGAGGATACGCAACTCCATGGTGAGAGAAGTCGCGGGCACAGTAAAGGTTGCTTCAGTACAACCCATCATGAAGTACCGCCATCCTCTCGCTCCGTCGATAAGTCCCCCTCTGGACTTGAAGCTGGTGATAGCATTTCCCACATGCAATTGGTCATACCCAAACTGCCTGGTGAACCGACTAGGCAGATAAGGCTCCAAGAAGCAATGGTCTTCACTTCTGTACAACAAATAGGAAGGTCTAATACAGACCAACCAATAGAAAGCTTCGGGAGATAGAACGGTCTTCCCGTGACCTAAATCCTGAAGTTTCGTCCCCTGATGATTAATATGTACAGTAGGGACGATACAGACGAGCTTCCAGCTATGAGAAAAATTTAATGCTTGCCGACAGTCTACGACGGTGGTCATGTTCCAAGAGAAATTCTTGTAATTCAACAAGAAATTATTTCCCGAACTACTGGCAGAGCCGGGAGACATCACCCTGGGTTTATGAAGAATTAACCATCCCATCAGATATATGAATGGTAACTCTACCCTAGGAAAGCTTTTACGCCGTGTCTCATCAGCGAGAAGCCCATCAGTAAGGGCCCTCAGGCCAGCTTGTATCCGGTATACCATGGCAGGGAGCAGACCCAGTCTTGCTCCAAATACCAAATGCACTGTACGCCATAAGGTGTTGCGATGAATACGATCTGCATATGTGATGCCAGGTACTACCAACCGACGTAGCCATATAGAGAGGAAGCCAGCCAGTTGAGCTTCCCTCTACAGAGGCTTACGACAATGCCTCATATAACTGTAGGATTTAGTGCCTGCAGGATAACCCTCGATCTCCTCATCGAGAACTTGATCTGCAGCCCCAGCGTCTTCAATAAGATCATCAACTATTTGAGCGTTAAGCACGCTCAGAAGATTCAAGGGCTTATCTCTGCTATCCACAACTTTGTCTGGCTTAGCATCTCTGGCCTGATGAAAGAAGAGATAGGATGCCCATTTGTTGGAATGAGCCAAATCAGAGGGCTCATTGTAGAAGGTAGTGCACGCAAGATAATGACTCATCAACTCTTGGTACACTGCTACTGCCCGATAGTTTGTATCCCTCAGCTCCCTGTTTGTAGGGATATACTCTTCATAAGGAGTATCCCCCATTGGCAGCCTCGAAATCTCTGCCATCTCATGAAGGGCCAATTCCAACTCCCCTAGCAGAGTGGCAAAAGTTCCAGTGAGCGAGATATATGGCTCCATCAAAGCCAAAAACAGGTTGGGGTTGAGATGCAGCCCAACACTGGTAGCATTCACAGCCGCGAATAGACCAATGCTCTCCAGCTCCGTCTGAAAATGCTTCAGGGCCCAGGCAGTTAAACGAGCCCATCGAAGATTTCTGGGGCTAACCCATCCGCTGGTCCGAGGATTAACCTTGGGGTATACTCCTCCCCGCCCCATGAAGTCATTGCAAAAAGTCGATATTTGAACCGGCTGGAGTAGTACAGTGTCTTCACTTGGGACTCTACCCGGAAATAATCCCCTGAAATGCATAATAGGACTTGAAGGATGGCTCACAAATAATCCTCAGTCTGATCCTTTCTGATAAAATATCTTCCCCGGCTGGCCGTGAAGATCAGGAGTCAGGGTCCATGACATCCTCCTAGGATGCGTGGCATAGAAGAATGTCGAGATAGGGTAATCTTTAGACATCCATGGCAGGTACATGACCATGCCCTCAGCAGTAAAAACCCAGTTTTCCTTCTTGGGCTTCGTTTGGGATTGTTTATCAATCATATTCTCGAACAGGAAGGCTGGTTTTATATATTTGTCCCCATCTATATACGTCAGGGGCTCCCCGCTGATCATACTCAACAGCATGCGTTCTCCCTGGGACGAGATCAGGATTCTCCTTCCTTCAGGATAGTTGTCTCCAGAAATGGAGAATGTCACATGGGACAAATCCTCCAGATAATTGGAGCTCAGCATCCCAGTAGCAGAACCCATCACTTCAGCCAAATAAGGGATCTGCAAGTCCACTACAAAATGCAAGAAGAATAAGTCAGTTTCTACACTAGACATTACAGTCTTGCAGTTTACGCCAAAGATCAACAGTCTGTGCTTTTATGCCAAGACTGTAAAAACTTGAGCTCTTACGCTGGAACCTATTTTCGAGGCATAAAATTCAAGGTTGGCAGTATACACAAAAATCTAACAGTCTATGCTTTTTACGCCAGACTGTCAAAATTTGAGTTATTACGCCAGAATTTTTATCCAGAGCGTAACACTCAAAGTGTGTAGTATACGCCAAATTTTGACAGTCAAAGCTGTTACGCCAGACTGTGAAAATATGGAGTTTTTATGCTGACACATTAAGAATGTGGGCATAAATGATAAAAATATCTCTGTGCATCATCTTCCTCGAAGAGGCTCTCAGCACAGAAGATGACCTAGCGCGTTCACGTACAACGTGTACGAAGGGTTTTTTCGTTTTCTCGTCCCAAAAGCTTTACCTATAACGCCTGGTGCACAGCTTGACGGTGGGGCACTTCGTTCAGAGCGGGGTTCGCTCAACCCAATGGGAGCTGCTCGCGCTTGAGCAGAGGAACGAGAAGAAGAGGCAACTTTCTTTCCCTTAGATGTGGAAGTTGGTTTCGGGGCCATGGCTAAAACTCAGAAGTGCTCAGAGAAAAAACGAAGAAGAGTGCTCAAAGAGACGAAGGTTTATTGTAAAAGACAGATGAAGGATTTTTTCTCTGAAGGCCTTGGGGTATTTATAGAGTTCAGAAAACTCTTCAAATTCCTAACCAAATTCGATATTTAATATTCGGTTATGATTTGAGACTACGTCAGCCTATCATTTAAAAGAAGAAGACGGACGGTCATTGGATCCAGAACTTAAGCGCAGAGCAGATCTATGATTTTACGCTCAGGAGCTTTTACGCTCGAGAGGCTACAAATCTACGGTTTTACACTCAGAGACTATAAGTCTATGGTTTACGCCCGGATGCTTTTATGCTCGGTAGCTTTTACGCTCGAGAGGCTACAAACCTACGACTTTACGCTCAGAAGCTACAAATCTATGATTTCACACTCAAGAGGCTATAAATCTATGGTTTTACGCTTGGATGCTTTTATGCTCGGCAGCTTTTACGCTCGAGAGGCTACAAACCTATGATTTTACGCTCAGAAGTTACAAATCTACGATTCTACGCTCAAAAGATATAGATGCTACGGATCTATGACTTTTTGCATATCTTAAAATACGCAGGCCAGAGTACGCGTATATCTGAACAATTCTCAAGAGGGTCAATTACAAGGATCTACGCAGAAAATGCTCCTCCTTGGCTACAAAATATTCCAATGGCCTGAAATACACAGAGTTCAACATTGAAGATGACTCTTCTCCTTGGGCTATTGGAAGTTCATCCAAAGTCCAGTCAGAATCTTTTACAGAAGTTCAAGTATGGTCTGTTCAACGGACATTTCTTGCCCTATTTTAAGGGATCTTCGGGAAATCATTCTTGAAGATGATGTTCTGAACAAAAATCCTTCATGTCAAAGAAATGACAGTTCAGAAATTCTACGCAACTCTCGTCCAAAACAGCATGACAGTTTAGAACTTCAAAGACGACTTAATGCTAAGAAGCTTTCTACGTGTCTTCAGTTACGCGTAAAAGACGGGACGAGATCAGATACTCTTTTAATCAGAGTCAACGTAAGGTTATTCAGACGTGTTGAAGTTGTACATATTCAGACTTCCTCACAGCAAATATGGTGAATCATAAGATGCGTAAAAGAAGACAATTCTATTAATCATGATTACATATGATGAAAATCGAGTTTACAAAGGGGTTTTTCATCTTCATGATTACATATAATAGAAATCCTTGTTCTACCAAGGGTTTCTTATTTTTATTTAAGATCACACCAAGAATCTGCTCTGCCAGATTATCATACTGGTGGAGATCTTTCTTCTTCTACGGCACTTCATCGGCTTCTGTAGGCGATGAACAAGAAAATGGTGAATGGCGGGAGGATACAGAACTGGGCCTGTGTAAATTATTTAAGCCCATCCTCCATACGCCATGGCAGATTGAGTTTGGGGTTCAGACCCAACTCAATACTGGAAGACAAGTCCAGACTGCCTACCATCGTCCAGCACCATGATGGGAGAAAATACAAGTTGCAAGCTGTGTGGTCGAATGAGACCCTTCCTCTCTCCTGGACGAATCGCCATATAAAATTGCTGATCATCCCGAGCAAAGGAAGCTATGATATCCTTCCATGATCCATCGTTGCAGATGACATTTGCTCGAAGATGCCTCTTTTTATGGCTCCTTATAAACAGGAAGAATTCTTCTTCTTCCTCAAATCAGCATGACGGAACTCGGCAACCATTTCTGTGTGGTGAAGGAAGTGTGGGAAAAATATGTTAACTCAGTCGCCTTTATATAGGCAGAGAAGATCACATTAAATCCCAACAAATTCCTAAATATTTGCCGAGAAATCAGCCTCGTGGAATGAGTCAAAATTGACCGTTTCATGCTTTATTCAAAGTATTTTAAATTACGAGAAATTTGAAAACTTTGAAGGGGGTCTTGTAGAAGCATAAAAATTACGCTGGAGAAATTATACGCAATATGCATGAAGCCCGCGTAAAGCAGAGTTTCAGTGCTGTGCAGCGTAAATTATGACTTCAGAGCTATTGGCGTACAGCGGAGCCTCAACTCTATTTTTAGCGTAAAATAGAGCTCAAGAACGGTTCGCATAAAGCGTCACTTTTGAGGCCATTTGTGGCATAAAAGGTGGTTGCCACCTCCAAACAGCGTAACATACGCCTGCTTTTAATACAGCGTGGAGTTGTACGAGGAATGCTTTGAATTCCTCGAATGAACCTATCAGACAGTACAATGAACCTGACTCCTGACAAAGAGTACTACATGACGGTCGAGGACGGCTGTAATGATGATTCTACACAGAAGTCCCAGACTGTCGTTTAGTGACAAAGCCTTGATTTAAGTCATTATTTACGCAGTCAAGGAATACGCTGCCTAGTTTTACACAGGCAGACATGAGCTTTTACGCTCAGGATGAGACAAAGCTGACCGCCACGTCAAAAGCTGCTCTTCGTACAGAACTCGAGGCACGTCTCTGCAGTTAATGCACGAGATGGGGGCAGATCTCTGCATTAAATGCACGAGATTTGGTTCTACTTTTAATGACTGGGTGAGCTATAATTAGGGCTAATACGTCCACATCACCATCCCTGCACATTACGCCATCAGGCTATTTTTAGCTATAGGAGTACGCCGTATGCTATCTTCTCGAAATACGTCGACCTGACTATTTTCAATTATAGGAGCACGTTGTACGCTATCTTCTTGAAATACGCCAACTCAGGCTATATTTGTAAATGTATGTGAACAGGCTATCTGGTCCAGAATACGCTCAAGACCTCTGTCAAAGGAGGATAACTGGCTATCTCTACGTTGGCTACCTATCTATGCAGCATCAGGCTTCTACGCCTACTTGGCTTCTACACCTACTTGGCTTCTATGCCAAACATGACAGATATTGGGCTTCTACGCCTATATGTCAGCTATTGGGCTTCTATGCCTATTGGGCTTCTATGCCTACTTGGCTCTTACGCCATCAGAACAGCTATTTCATTTTTACGCCAACGAGACAGTTATTTGGCTTCTACGCCAATCATCTCTATGCGAGGGGCGGTTACCTACGTGGATTGTATGCCGTGATCTTCACAGCAGTTATACGCATTATCTCTTAATGGGACACGCGTCGCACGCTTATTCAGAAGATCATTTATACGTGGGTAGCAGTTATGATAACCGCCGCATAAAAGGTGCAGTTATCTCCGTTGTTCAGTTTCTACGCCTATAAATAGAGACCTCCGTCCATGGAGGTCAAGGGTCGAAGAGTTGAAAGGTCGAGAGGTCAAGGTTCAGAGAGCACATATAGAGAGCTTTAGCAACGAGAGTTCAATCCCTCCTGCAGTCTTTGAAGCTCCTGTTTCGTCTTCTACGGCACTTCTTCGTCATCGTGTGGTCCAAGAGATAAAGTGATCGACTGCAGATCAGACTCCTATAGCAATATTTACCCAGATTTAAATTTTGTTCTTAACATCCTCGTATAGGATTAATTATACTTCTTTTTCGTGTTTGTAAACCAAATGAAGGGTTTCATATAAACCTAGTTTCATTTCTTTCGTTTATTATCAAACAAGGGTTACGCGCTGTTCGAGGTCAACTATCATACAGATATTGAAGGGGGTTAGGTGGTGAACGTACCGGTGAAGATGGGGTCGAGTTTGGTCAAGTGAGGGCGCAGGAAACAGAGCCTGAACAGGGCTTCGCTGCAGTTTAATTCTGCTGTTGTTGGTGCGCGGTGCTCGCTCGGTCAACCGGGGTTGGTCGTGGCGGCGGCTGGAGGAGGCGGCGGCGGTCTGGACCTCGGCGGCGTGGCTAGGTATAGGTGGGGAAGGGGATTTTAGGTTAGGGTTAGGGTTAGGGAGATATAGTAGTATATATAGGAGAGAGAGAGATCGGGAGAGGTCGATACATGCGCGGGGGGGGGGGGGTAATATGTAGCCGCAACTGCTGTGGTTCCTATTAATAGTGGGTAGGTGGGCTAATGGGTTGGGGTAGATTAGGATCCAATAGAGATTTAATTATTTTCTTTTTCTTTTTCTTTTAAGGATATGTATGTATATATATATTTACGCATAGAAAAATCTAGAATTTGTATTAATGCATACCATTAAGCTAGCAACTGCTCAAAGGATCTCCTACATTAAATAAATTTGGAAAAATTTATAATGGCTCAATAAATTCCCTAAATGCACGAACACCTAAAATAAAAATTAAATAAAATCTATTTCTCCTAATTAGCTCATAATTACTATAGTTCAATTAATAATTAATAAAAAAGATTAATACTGT
The DNA here is from genome assembly GCA_036927795.1 of Iris macrosiphon. NCBI lineage: Eukaryota > Viridiplantae > Streptophyta > Magnoliopsida > Asparagales > Iridaceae > Iris > Iris macrosiphon. Next base: position 136,256,130 of record JAYESA010000006.1, read on the forward strand.
TTTTAGGATTAGGGGTTTTACAGAGCTAGTGTAGTGTTGGAGCTCCTGAGTCAGTCCACGATGAAACCTCTTAGCCTTAGCCAAGTCATCTGGTATCAAGGTAGCGCCATATTTACTAAGGCGACTAAACTTGGCATCATACTCGTCCACTATTCTGTTTCCCTGCTCTAGGTGAAGAAACTGATCGTATAATGCATCTCTTACGGTGTCCGGAAAGTACTTTCTTTCAAAGCTCTCCAAGAATTGCTCCCAAGTCTGGTATGTACCCAACTAGTGCTCCATGGATTTCTACCTGTAATGAGCATTACCATCTAGAAGCGTCCTTACACCTGTCATCCATAGGTCCGTAGGTAACTGCGATGCTTCCAACAGCTTCTGCGTGTGTGTGATCCAGTTGGTAGTCTCCTCTGGGCTCTCCGTTCCTTTGTACGGCTTGGGACCCATCTGTATAAAGTCCTTTACTGAACCAACTCTAGCTCGAGGTACTGGAACTAGTGCTTGAGCTGGTACAGTAGCCTGTGCAGCCATTCTCGCAAGTGCTGCCAGAAATTCTTGCCACTTCTCTGCTGCTTGCTGCCTCTGCTCTGCAGCTAGTGTGGCGGCCTGTTGTCGCTGTTTTTGTATTATCATCTGGAAGAATTGGAACAGCTGTGTCTGGCCATCCTGCGGTGTCGATAAAGCTGGAAGGTTCCCATTAGGTGAAGCGGGAAGATCAGATAGAATTGGATTGTGAGTCTGTCCATCTGGTCCCGGAAGTCTAGGAGTCGTTGAGGTCCCTCCTTTAGTCTGACCATTGACTCCTGAAGGTGTGTCGCCATCGGCGGTAGTACATCTATTTTGTATATCCATCTCTCTGCAGGTGATGTACGAAATGATTAGAAAAAGTACGGGAATCAAACAGGATGCAAGCATTAAATATGATAGTTGAAGATGAGTTTCAGTCAAGCGTGGATGAGATCCTATACTCTATTCCTATACGCAGGCTTGTTCGGTACAGTTATGTAACCGAGACAATATATTCTCGACCTGCATGGGCTACCACTAAAAATATGTCACGCCCCAGTCCTAAAATACGTAGGACTAGGAATACGTAACACGCTAGTCGTATGTATACAAACTCTAATATATGGAAACCATATACACACGTACGTTGTACATGAATATCCAATCCACCAGTGGTAATATACTGTCACAATAAGTCACTCGTAATCTATATCTCATCCACAGCACAAATAAAGAGATAAATGAAAATAAATAACTAAATATCAAGATGAGTATCAAAGTATGATAGTCGGATGGAAACAAATCCACTGCAAATCGACTATACTAAAACTACTAAAGAGAGAAGAGAATAAACTCTAATCTAAGAATAAATGTCTCTAAAAGAATAGCAACTAGAATCTCCAAACAGCTACAATGAATCACATATAATCCGAAGGTAAGACCTCCTCAGTCTGATAAGTAGCGTCAGGTCCAGGTCCATACTCCTGTGGATACTCCTGCTCATCTATATCTGGAAAGGTACCAGGTCCTCAGAGGGACGTAACAAGATACATATAAACATGCCAATAAAGTACTAAAAAGTAAACATCCAATGGGTCGCCTAACCATCTAAGTGAATGCAGTTTGAGAACAACTTTCCACCAAGTGGGCTATCTGGATAAAATAGGATTGGCATGGTTCTCTTGAAGATCTAGGGGCCTATAAAGCATGTCGTCTTTTGAACGCCAAAGGCTGCCTGATAATATATAATATATAGTGGTCATCACCACCCGTCGCTCCGGTGGAGCGTCCGGGCGCACAAGGAAAAAAGTACAAAGGAGCCCAAATGCCTTACTTATTGTTCTCCCCACCCCATGCTCTAAGCATGTCATATACATGAAATGATAATACCTCTAAATAACTGCCAGGTCTACTAGCATGCAAAGTTTCTATCGACACTTATCCCTATCCGTCGTACGACCTATACGTACCAGTGGCCAGCCGAGTATGCAAGTCCGTGTCCTACATGTGACTCACACTCGTGTAAGAATAGTGGCATAGCTAATGAAACATAAAATGCCTCATGATAATGGGGTGGTCTCATAAAGTAGGTCCAATGCATATACATAAATAAAAATAGAACACGACGACACCGTCGTTGCACCCAAGTTTCCTTGGACGTGCAGTTTATATAGCAGTTAAAATATATGAACTAAAATAAATAGAAATAAACATGCATGCATCATATAGAATGTAAACAAAGTACAATGGCAAGGTATACTTGTCTGGCAAGAAATCTGTATAGTGTAAGCATCCAAATATCAAGGACACAAAATCAGAAACTAATGGCTCCAAACAAACATCCCCTAATGCTGAAATAGACATCACCAACACTTTCGGAATCAGCAAGATAGCTAGAAATTACTACCCTTTCGTCCAATTTGGACACAGGGGCAAAACGGTAATTTCGGGTCAAAGTGGGGTCCACGTATGGCCCACTTTGCACCAAAAAGCGTGTCAAGGGTAACAGTCTTTAAATGGGACAAATTATAGCTTAAATGAACTCTAAAAGTCAGTACGAACTCAACGGTATGTCCAAATGTGGATTCCAGTGAGCCGAACACAATTTCGCCCAAAAAGTCAACTGTGGGGCCCGCCAATAGGCGACTTGGTCAATTGTCTCAGAATTACGTAAAAATTGGATCACAGGACCAGCGCGATACCACGAGTCCAGTGGCATAAGTTTTGTCGCATTCTGACGAGCGTGTACTAAATGCGCAGGGCTTTTACAAAAGTTACGACACGAGAGATTTTTTGCGGATACGGGCTAATTTCGACACGCACACGGGTCCAAATCAGTTTTTGTGAAAGCCCACACGTCCGGGTATACTGTGCGCACCTTTTAGTATACTTGGTATACAATGGGGCGGTACCGTTTGGCGAGGCGTGCTCCGTATCACAATTTCTGGAATTTAGGAAAAAGCAGATTTTTGGAGTTTTTCATCTAATTTAATTCTACACACACCAATTAATAAATTATTATATTTAACAAAAAATAAACTAGGTCAAGTGGTCTTCGCATACCAAAAAGAAAAACTGGATTCGGATCTCTGTGGTGGGAGATATGAATCTATGAACATATGTAGTTACCGCAGTTTTCTGCGATACCCAAAAGTTATCCTTTTTTGCCAATTTTGTCGATATTTTTGCCTAGGTTTATGCGTTGTTTGAGATTATTTAATCCACAGATATTTAAGAGGGTTAAGTCATGAACATATCGGTGAAGACGGGGTCAATTTTGGTCGAACGAGGGCATGGAAAATGCGTTGTGAACACAGGTACTCTGCAGTTCCAAACTGTCGCGGTTGTGCGCGGAGTCACGGTCGTCGGCGAGCGGTTCCTCCAGCGACTGGCTGGGCGATGCAACGGTCAGGTGGCTCGGCGGCGGTCTCGTGGGGAAGGAGGAGATGATCTTAGGGTTAGGGTTTTTTAAAACGTAATATATATATAGATATATATAGGGAGATGGAGAAAGGGGGGCGGGGGAAGCAGACCCGCGGGCCGCTGCTGCTGTTCTTTACTTCTAAGGGTGCCGTGCAGGTAGACTAAGGTAAATGGGTTAGGGTTTAAGGATCCATTAATAATTCTATTTGTTTTTCTTCTTTTTTCTTTTTCTTTTCCAAATCCTTTTTCATTTCTTTTTCTTTTCTAATTCTTTTTTTTAGAATAAACTATATATATATATATATATATATATATATATATATATATATATATATATATACATAAAAAATTCTAGAAATTATATTAGTGCATACCATTAAGCTATCAATTGTCCAAAGGGTCTCCTACATGGAATAAATTAAAAAAAATTATAATGGCTCCATAAATCCCCTAAATGCACAAACACCTAAAATAAAAATTAAATAAAATCTATTTGCTCTAATTAGCTCATAATTACTATAATTCAATTAATAATTAATTAAAAAGGTAAATACGATTTTTAGAATTAGGGGTTTTACATCATCGATCGATAATTTTGTCTCTGTTTGGAAAGCTATCAATTTAATTCTAAATAGGACGGTGAATGAGATTAAGGTATCATTTGAGATAAGCATCAATATTGTAAAGCATGAACATAGAAATAAATACCTCTTAGATGCTTTAATCCATGTAATATCTCATAAGGCATTGGACTTACTATTTAAGGAGATAGGTAGGTCAAAGTTCGTGGGGATTTGATCCCAAGTTTTGTGACTGTTTATATCGACATACGTTAGGCCTCCCTTTGTGCATATGAGGTTAGCAAATATCAATGTCAATCTATACCTGTTCTGATAGATGTTGTTGATCAACGTTGGAAACAATTGTCGATAATGCCCATGGTGAAGAGTGACAGTGATTTCTTTGCTATGTCACAAATAAAACTCCTTCACGCAAGATGGTGTACCTTACTGGAAGCAGAGTAAAAGACCATTAAGCTAAAAATCTAAGAAATTGTTAACCCGACAACAACTCAAATGCACGAGCCATCCGGTATTTCCGCTCCTAAGGGTAGACCTCAAACATGAATGAGTAGGTGAGAAAAAAAGAAAATTGAGTCAACTAAGAGAGATCCATCATTGTTTGAGCATATTGAACGAAGTTTAGAGCAAGCTCAGTCTAGTACGGTTGTCAAAATTATGGCAGGTACAAAGCAGAAGAGTAAGCTAATCGTTCGAAAGAAAAAAAGAAAGAAAATGAACATGTTAAGCGAAGATACTGTGGATGGTGTAGATAACTTTAATTCTAGACTGAGTGTGTATATAGAAGACTTCCTACTTGAGATACAAAATTATATTTGGTCTATAGTTGATGTTCCTATGGATGAACATTGTGGATTTCATGTGCTTGCAAGACATCTTGGTTATTATGATAAAGAATGATGGAGACATATTAGGGAAGAGCTGTATGAGGAGTTTGAGTCTCGTCTTTCACTCTACACCAGCATGCTAAGCCAAGAAATTATTGGAGACTTGTTGGCAAGCATTCATTGCACTGATACTGTTACCGGAGAAGACCACTACATGTCCGTCTTATCCACTGCATATTTATTTTCTAATGAGTATAACATACCAATTGTACTTATTTTGAAGAATATTAACAATACTTTCTTTCCAATATGCGCTCCGCCGGCCGAGCACAGACTATCTAATCTATGTACTATAGGACATGTCAGAAATTACTTTGTCATCCCTAGGTTGATCGATCATTCTCCTATTCCTCCACCGTCACCAATTTTGTTTAAACATGCACCAATCGCATCGATCGCCTGGACGACACCTTTCACGGAGAAAATAAATCTCTATAAGAAGTTGTTGAAGATGGAGGAGCCCAGAGACATGTCCGTTGACTACTTTGATGTTATAATCGACTGATAAGAATGGGTCATCTAACATATTATATCATTTTGGTTTATTATATATATTGTATTCATGATAGAAATAAAATATCAGTAAATTTTTATACATTTTTAGTATCAGTATCTTGACAGACAACCTTTAGAATTGTCAACTTTGTTGACAGTCCTAATTGGAACTTACTGTCAAGTTTATTTTCACAGACAACCATTAGGACTGTGGACAAATTTGACATCTTGACCACATTTAGGACTGTCAACAATATTGACAGTCCTAAATGTGGTCAGGACTGCCAACAAAGTTAACAATCCTAATTAGAACTTACTGTCAAATTTATTTTGACAGCCATTCTATTAGGACTGTTAACTTATTGACAGTCCTAATTGGAACTCACTATCAAATTTATTTTGACAGCCATTCCATTAGGACTGTCAACAAAGTTGACAATCCTAATTGGAAGTCACTGTCAAATTTATTTTGACAGTCATTCAATTAGGACTGGCCATATTTAGGACGGTCGACATTGTTGATAGTCCTAATTGGAACTCACTGTCAGGTTTGTTTTGACAACCATTCCTTAAGGACTTTCAACAATTTGACAGTCCTATCATCATTATTGTCATGACCTGTACCCAAAAATTGGACATGAGTCATGGGTACGTCCAGCCTACGCCGTAGTATCGACGGTAGAACATTGTCTATGTCACAATATTATCTATCACATCTTACAGTAATATATAATATGTCAATAATCTCAACTCCATAAGGAGGACAAGATAAATATAAATATAATGTCAACCAATACTCAATCACAATAATATCTATAGAAAGATGAATGACACGATAAAGATATTAAATAATATAAAAGAATTCTAACACAAGTCTAGAAATAAACATCTCAACAATAACAATAATTCTAAGAGTGTAGCTAACTCAATAACAACATAAGTCTCAAAATAGTACTACTCAGAATATCTCAAAGTAAAATAATCCCAAATACAAAATAAATATAGGATCTAAGTCACTACTAATGGATCATCTACTGTAATAGGATCCTCCTGAGGCTCCTGGATGTAATCCTCGTCTACTCCCGGTCCATAGTATGTGGGACAAAAGTCCTCGAGATCCTCTAAAAAATGTTATCCAGTTAGGATTGGAGTGAAGCACATAAACTAGCAGCAATTTTAATTATATTAATAAAAACTATAAGCAGTGAGTGAGGAATATACTTGATGGAATAAAATACTGAAATGTAAAGAAAACTAGAGAGACAATCATCATATCATAGAGGAATAACTAGCAATGAGTACACTGGTAATAATAAGCAATGAAAGCATATAAATGTGAATACTAGCAATGTATGAACTAGAAATAGAGGAATATAAATACTGATAAGTGCCTTAAAATATTAGTTTGCTATGTGATCGTCTTGGGACTATATCAGGCTTGTTATATATGATTAGCTATGATACATGTGAGGTCAATCTAACCATCTGGTTAGTTATGATGCGAGCAAGAGTCAGACTAATCATATATAACAGGCAATGAGATATGTAATATGGTCAGGCTATACCCTACGTGAGTTGTGGGTGAGCTATGATGCATGTAAGGTGGGGTATGATCACATAACTTGTTAATATTTTTTCATCCCCGGCTAGTACGATGGATCCAATCACGACTCCTCATGACAAATATCTATGATACTAACCCGTGTATCCACTGTGTCGGGAATCAAGTATACACTATAAACTAACATCATAGTAATGATCAAAAATAACAAAAACTGTTAGAGAATATACTTGCCTATGTTCCTGAGCAAAGTATAAGGATCGAGGTCAAAACTAGAGTCACGAAGACCTATTTATGAATTCTCAATATTACTTGGTGTATTGGAATGATAACATGCTTAAAAAGTTAAAATATGCTTCTAGGTCATATCTGGGCCATGCTAGTCAAACTAGGTCAACCTTGGTCAAAATAGTCAAACTTAAGTCATGCACAAGTTTCTAGGTCCATACTAAGATAATTAGTCCATATTAGCCACTATCTAGCTAACACTAGCAAATACTAGTTATATTAGCTAATATCAGTAATATATCTATATACTAGATAATAGGATAGTCTATGTATCCATATACACTATAACTTATATATATATATATATATATATATATATATATATATATATATATATATATATATATATATATATATATATATATATATATATGGAGATGGATCAAAAGTCCCGTCGCGGGAGCCCCACCAAAGCCCCGTCCACCCTCGCGCGTCGGATCGGGGGGGCCGTGTGGGGCCCGCACGATCCAACGGTTAGGGAGAGAGGGACTTCGACGAGGCTCCGAAAATGGGGCTCCCGATATCCTCTCTCTCTCTCTCTCTCTCTCTCTCTCTCTCTATATATATATATATATATATATATATATATATATATATATAATGGAAAAAATCAAGGTAGCACAGGCAGACGCCAAGCTTCAACGACTCAAAGCAGAGTATGAGGCAGGACGTAGACCCGAACTTAGCATTCCCAGTGATGTAACTCTCCGTTTTAGGAATCGTCTTTGTATACCTAATGGAGACCTTCGTCATGAGATTATGTCGGAGGCCCATAGTTCGCAATATTCAGTAAATCCCGGAGGAACCAAGATGTATAGAGACATTGTCACTATTTTTGGTGGAATGGAATGAAGCGCGAGATAGCTCGATTTGTTTCTCGATGTTTGGTCTGCCAATAAGTTAAAGCTGAGCATCAGAGACCAGCAGGACTTCTTTAACCTTTAGCAATTTCGGAGTGAAAGTGAGAGAATATTACCATGGATTTCATGACAGATCTACCTAGGTCCCCAGCTGGCAGGGATACTATTTGGGTAATAGTGGACCGACTCACAAAAGTTGCACACTTTCTTCCTTTCAGGGTTGGCCAGTCCACAGAATAATTAGCCGAGATATACATGAGACAGATTATTATACTACATGGGATACCAGTTAGCATAGTTTCTGATAGAGATTCTATATTTACTTCTCACTTTTGGTAGTCTTCAACAGTGTAACACCCTTTTTTTTTTAAAAAAAAATAAAATAATTTTTTTGGATTTTTTGGTATTTTTTAATTAATTATTAAAAATGTCCTTCATGGATTAATATTTTTATGTATTAAATTAAGTACTAAAATATTACAAAAATTATATTTTTGGGTGTATTATTAATTATTGGATGTTGTGTAATTTTTTTGGAATTTATTGGGCTCAAAAACTATTTTTAAATAGCTAAAAATCCTTGGTTTAACTAAACCGGACTGAACCGGGTTGAACCGGACTGAACCGGACCAACCCAACCCAACCCAGCTGAACCGAACCCAAGCCTAAACCTAACGGGTCGGGTCCTACCCAACCCGACTCGACTCTACCCGACCCGACCCGATAACAAACCCCTCACCCGCTCCCCTCTCTCTCCCACGAACCCACGATCCCTCGCCCCCTCCGCCTCCGGCGCATAACTGCCCCGCCATCACCGCCCCGCCTCCGCCCATGACCCCGTCAACCCCTCCCTCTCCCCTCGCCTGTATAACCCCCCCCCCCGAGCCCCCGCCATCACCACCGCTTCTCCACCACCGTCATTACCGGCACCCCGACACCACCACTCTACCGCACTCCGGCCGCCTCCGCGAGCCCCATGACCCGGCCGACCCTTCCCCGGCGACGAGCCCCCGACGGCCCCCAGCAGTTGCAACCGCAGCACCGTGCCCCGCCGCCGTGCCACGACGCGCCTTCCAGTTCACGAACATCGAGGTACCTGTCTTCCCAGCCTCGTATCTCCCTGTGTATTTACCCGTTTTCCATTCTGTCGAATCATGTGCGAAGACCGTGTGACCCTCTCAAAACCCGTACAAATAGTTTGGGGTATCAGGTCCTGTATCGGTATCAAACTGCGACGCAAAAACAAAAAAAAAAAACCCTATTTCTAAAAATTTAGAAATCGTCCCAAACTTGCAAGTTCACGATCGTTTTGCGTGCAACCTGTTAACTATTTTCAAAATCCACTTAAACAGTAATTTAGACCGTATAACCTAGTTTTAAAACCATATTTTTGTTCAATTAATAGTGTTGTAGATTGTAATTTATTCGAGGGTGAAAATAACCAAAAACTTGGTTATTTAAAACCTATTTTTTCCCGAAACTGGGTGTGCCCCACTAAACGAGACGACTTGGTCGTGTGCAAACTTTACCGAAAGGTGTGTACCGTTAATATGGACGTGTAGGATTTTGCGGAAGTTGATTTGGATGTGCGTGCACACCGAAATCAACGCGTATCCGTCGACAATGCCCCGTATCGGCCCTGTTCTGAAACTTGTTATAACTTCGTGTGTTCTTGTCGTTTCGAAACAAAACTTACGCCATCGGATTTGTGGCATTTTTTTGGTCTTGTGACCCTAGTTTGGTTCAATTCTGAGAATGTTGACAAAATCTCGTATCGTGGGCCCCACGGCTCTACTTGACGGGTTATTTTGTGATTGGCTCATCGAAATCCAGTTCTGGATATTCTGTTGGGTTCGTATCATCATTCTGGACTTATAGACACTAAGTTTGACGAATTTGGATAACTTTATCTCTAGCACATTTTTCGGGGAGAAGTGGGCCACATATGGACCCTACTTTGACCAGAAACTGTCACTTTTGCCCCTGTGTCCAAATTGGACTTATGGACAGGCAATTCTAGCTATTTGATGTCTTCTGAGCATGATGGTAACATTTATTTCAACAACCGGAGGAGTACCTGCAGATCCCGTTGATACTAGAGCAGCAGTTGAAAACCAAACACCAGGCAAGTGTACCTTGTCAACTTGTAGTGATTCCTGTTATAGTATTTGTTTGAGTTCTTTGTACATATATATATACTCTTGATATACCTGTTCAACCTAGGACCGTGTGATATTGCTTAGTATCCAAAGAATATTCGGGTGCCAATGCCGTATGTGGAGTTGTGTAACGTCACCTAGAGATTGCTATCGCGACCCTATATATCTTCGTGCTTGCAATATCAAGTACGTCATACCATAGGACACTTGACACTGCTCATGAGACAGAATCTTCTGAGTTATTCCTGGTGATTCTATATAGGTTATAGGATTCATGACATAGACTTTATTGCATATGCTTAGCTATCATTATGACTCGCTGCATCAGTTAGAGGTCATGATCTTATGTGACATGGATATGAGACATCGTGGGCATGAGACGTGTGATTACATTAGGTGGGAAGAGACTTACCATACTAAAGGCTGATTATATATATATATTACATTACTGGAGGTGCCTTAGTCTCTGACACAGAGCTTTGGTACATTTACTGGCCTTTCGAGAGAATGTTGCTATGGGTTTCCCCGACATAGAGCCTATAGTAGTCTCAACCTGAGTATGATTAATGCTCTCACTTGCATATCACATATCTGGTTACATAGTTTGCCCTTTTGATTCATTTCATATACTGTATTTATTTTGGCTTGAGTTATTCTTGTACCTTGCTATGTCCCCTGAGAACCTGGATCTGGATTATGTTCCCAAGTTTAGCAAAGGAGATCTATCCCGAGGTATATGAGACAGGAGCATACATTGGAGCAGTACCAAAACCCGAGGACGAGGTCATGCCAGAGGATTTCTCCTGAGTATTGGCTTTATATACTCAGTTATTTCTGTTTCTAGTTACTTTATTTCCTGTCTATTGAATTGATGTATCAAACTTATTCTCGGGTTGTTCCCCGAGACACTTTTTATTGAGACTTGTTAGATTATATTTTATTTCGATTATTCTGGCATTTGATCGGTGATTACCTTCTGTGGATGAGATTAGAATTAGACTGTGACTTGTATCATAGACCTATTTATTGTTGTTTACATCTTAAGTACAACCTAATGGGTCCATTAAATTGGGTTTGCCCATTGGTGTGTGTTGCTAGCCATTGCCACGTGGCCAGTCCCTCGATATTTTGGGACTGGGGCATGACATGGTTTTTGTGGTGGCTCATGCAGGTCTACGACTAAATTATTTTGGTTTCAACTAAGGAACTGAGCAAACCTGAGACAAAGATAGGATAAGTTATAGGATCTCATCCACTTGATTGATTCGTTCTTGACCTCTATATTGACTTCAAAATAATTTATTGACTTGCATCTTGCCTTGATTCTTCTGTACGCTTCTCATAGTTATTTTGGATACAGAGTAATGGATTCACAAGCATGCGATAAGACTTCCACGGGAATACCACAAGTTACAGTTGTCACCTACGACGATGGAGCGATACCAGTAGGTGGAGGTAAATCATCTCAACAATGTAGTCAAGCAAATCAGCACGCCTCGAGAATCCAGCAAGTTGACATTCCACCATCGACGCAGTTTACTCCACCGATGCCTACTTTTCCACCTAGACAGCTTATGGACGGACAACAGATGTTTCAAATGTTCTACGCAATGATGCGAGCCCAACAGCAGGTTCATCAAGAGGCCCAGCAAAGCCAAGCGAAGTTCTTTGACGGACTTAGCTTTGAGCTACAAAAATTAATCAGCTATATTGCAAGTGCTTTAGACACGGAAGTCCTTGCTGCAGCCCAACGAATGGAGCACGTCACCAAGAGAGAGTCCAGTCAGAAGTGGCCGCATGTATTAGCACCAGACCAAGCACAGCAGGAAAGAGCTGCAAAGCGACCCCAGAAGAAACTACCATAAAGAACAGCACCAAGAGCCATATTTCTGCCTACATGTCAATATTGTGGCAAGCGAGGCCATATTGAGAACGAGTGCAGATGCAAAATAGGATTATGCTTGATTTGCGGATCCAGCCAACATTTAGCCAAAGATTGCACGATGCATCGAAGAGAAACATCGATGATTAACCGAGAAGCCTCACCAGCTCCAGGAGGGTATCAGTCGAGGCCACCTTTGATACCTCGAGCAGCACTCTTCCAGCAGGCCCAGCAATAGCAGAGGGTACCACCACAAGGACGCAGACAAGCTTATGCGATGTCGATGGAGGATGCACAGACTCGTGGAGTAGCGAATGCGCATAAGATTTAAGTTATTCATAGCTATCTATTCCTAGTAATGCCATAGCACGTGCCTGTTAATTCCTTTCCTTAGCCCTAAACCTAGTATTTTGAACTTGTTAGTGATTGATAACCTAGTTTTCCTAAGCTGTAGTTTTTCTTGCTCTAACCAGATTTCTTTACCCTTGAATTACCTAACTTTCATTGTCTAGGAAAATACTTTATTCCTTCCCTATGCGTTCTGCTTAACCCTTTCTCTCAATTTTTCGTTATGTATTCTCTGTGTCATGCTTCAACAAACATGTCTTACAACTGTGTTACCTCTTCTGACCGATTTTGTTTGTTTCTTAATTGCGAGGACGCAATTCTTTTAAGGTGGGTAGATTGTAACACCCTATTTTTTTAAAAAAAATAAAATAAATTTTTTGGATTTTTGGTAATTTTTAATTAATTATTAAAAATGTCCTTCATGGATTAATATTTTATGCATTAAATTAAGTATTAAAATATTAGAAAAATTATATTTTTTGGTGTATTATTAATTATTGGATGTTGTGTAATTTTTCTGAAATTTATTGGGCTCAAAAACTATTTTTAAATAGCTAAAAACCCTTGGTTTAACTAAATCGGACTGAACCGGGTTGAACTGGACTGAACCGGACCAACCCAACCCAGCTGAACGGAACCCAACCCTAAACCTAACAGGTCGGGTCCTACCCAACCCGACCCGACCCGACTCTACCCGACCCGACCCGATAACAAACCCCTCACCCGCTGCCCTCTCTCTCCCACGAACCCACAGATTGTCAATCGCTCTCTTTGCTAGCCCGAAAGGCACTCTGACCCTCCTTTTAGCTCCTTTAGTCACTCCTTTTACTCGCTGACCTGGGGTGGATGGTTCCCCCCCCCCCCCGGGACCCCCCTTCCCTTATTATTATTAGCCGCTCACTCTTCGAGTGGAACTGGTCGATCTGCTTCCTTCGTTCCTGGAAAAATAAGTACTTTTAAGCTCCTTCTCCGCTTTCGTTTCCTGTTGCAGCTATGCCTCCTTTTCTACTACCATCCATCCTAGCTTTGCCCGGTCGTCCCGACCTCTCGCTCAGTCCTTATCAAAACCCTGGGGCTAATTCTTCGGAAAGAAGAGCGACAGACAAGGTTCAGATTTGACTATTTGCAGCATGGGAGCGGATTACCCAAGAAATCCCTGGGACGTACAGGGTAGTACAGTGCTCTTGGAAAGATAGAATATCACTGCGTAAACAACATCGAAAGTAACGAACGAGGGACCGACCACTATTATAAATCAATTATGTAAGAGAACTCTTGTTCATGTTCACGCCGGAGTGCTGAGGCCATTGAAGTCAGAGTCTGGGTGTGAGCCCGCTTACTAATAGGGTTCTGAATGAAGTTGTTGAAGACGCATTCCATTTCAAATATGGAGACGACCGTGAGAGAGTTGAAAAAAGATAGGTTTGGATAGCCATTTATGCATAAACACGATATTCCCGGAAGTATCTATCGTTTTCTTTGTCTGTTAAGCCGTTGGGACTTCCTAAATCAAACTGCAATTGCAGTTTATCAACAACTAATCCGTCTTTGACTCCCTTCCCCTTCTTGCATCTCAGAGGGCTTTCTTTTGCCGAGGGTATCTATTGATTAAGACATCTTTGTTTATAGAAAACGGTTGAGACTGAAGGCTATTCAAAACATGGAATAGGATTTCATTGTTTTGTTTATCATGTCATTTTACACCTCCCCATCTTTTAAGCAGCTTATTCAAGGAATGACTTGACTTAAGAAGAGCGAGCAAAGGGAAGAAGGGAGCTGGATCGAGTGAACTATCGGTGGTAGAGATAGCGGCATAGGCAGCAGCGCTAACCGACTGATCATGTTGTTTACCTCGACCTTGTTGATGAACCAGTCCAGATCGAATGGCTGATGGGAGTATCGATAAATCGATCTCTGATGGTCTTAAATCGATCTCTAATCAATTTAATCTCCCCTTTTGGATATATAATCCAAGCCGAGAGTGGAGTTACGTGAATAGCCGTCTGATGGAAAACCACTTTCACGTTCGGTTCAGAGAGCACTTTTTCGTTGAGACGATCCCCCGCCCCCTCCGCCTCTGGCGCATAACCGCCCCGCCATCACCGACCTACCTCCGCCCACGACCCAGGCGACCCCTCCCTCTCCCCTCGCCTGTATAACCCCCCCCCCGAGCCTCCGCCATCACCACCGCTTCTCCACCACCGCCATTACCGGCACCCCGAAACCACTACTCTACCGTACTCCGGCCACCTCCGCTAGCCCCACGATCCCGCCAACCCTTCCCCGGCGACGGGGATGATCCCTCGACGGCCCCCAGCAGCCGCAACCGCAGTACTGTGCCCCGCCATCGTGCCCTACCGCCGTGCCACGACGTGCCTTCCAGTTCATGAACAGCGAGGTACCTGTCTTCCTAGCCTCGTATCTCCCTGTGTATTGACCCATTTTCTATTTTGTTGAATCTTGTGCGAAGACCGTGTGACCCTCTCGAAACCCGTATAAATAGTTTGGGGTATCGCGTCCTGTGTCGGTCGCAAACCGCAACGCTAAAACAGAAAAATAAACTATATTTCTAAAAATTTAGAAATCGTCCCAAACTCGCAAGTTCACGACCGTTTTGCGTGCAACCTGTTAACTGTTTTCAAAATCCACTTAAACAGTAATTTAGACCGTATAACCTAGTTTTAAAACCCTATTTTTGTTTAATTTATGGTGTTGTAGATTGTGATTTATTCGAGGGTGAAAATGACCAAAAATTTAGTTATTTAAAACCCAATTTTTCTTGGAACTGGGTGCGCCCGCTAAACGAGGCTACTTGGTCGTGTGCGAACTTCACCGAAAGGTGCGTACCATTAATACGGACGTGTGGGATTTCGTGGAAGTTGATTTGGATGTGCGTGCACACCGGAATCAACGCGTATCCGTCAACAACGCCCCGTATCGGCCATGTTCTGAAACTCGTTGTAACTTCGTGTGTACTTGTCATTTTGAAATGAAACTTACGCCATCGGATTCGTAGCATTTTTCTGGTCCTGTGACCCAAGTTTGGTTCGATTCTGAGAACGTTGAAAAAATCCCGTATCGTGGGCCCCACGGCTCCACTTGATGGGCAATTTTGTGATTGGCTCATCGGAATCCAGTTCTGGATATTCCGCTGGGTTCATATCATCGTTCTGGACTTGTAGACACTAAGTTTGATGAATTTGGAGAACTTTATCTCTAGCACATTTTTCGGTGCGAAGTAGGCCACATGTTGACCCTACTTTGACCAGAAACTGTCACTTTTGCCCCTGTGTCCAAATTGGACTTATGGACAGACTATTCTAGCTATTTGATGTCTTCTAAGTATGATGGTAACGTTTATTTCAGCAACCGGAGGAGTACCTGCAGATTTCGCTGATACCAGAGCAGCAGTTGGAAACCAAACACCAGGCAAGTGTACCTTGCCAACTTACAGTGATTCCTGTTATAGTATTTGTTTGAGTTCTTTGTATATATATACATACTCTTGATATATCTGTTCAACCTAGGACTGTGTGACATTGCTTAGCGTCCGAAGAATATTAGGGTGCCAACGCCGTACGCAGAGTTGTGTAACGTCACCTAGAGATTGATATCGCGACCCTATATATCTTCGTGCTTGCAATATCAAGTACGTCATACCATAGGATACTTGACACTGTTCATAAGACAGAATCTTCTGAGTTATTCCTGGTGATTCTGTATAGGTTACAGGATTCGTGACATAGACTTTATTGCATATGCTTAGTTATCATTATGACTCGCTGCATCAGTTAGAGGTCATGATCTTGCGTGACATGGACATGAGACATCGTGGACATGAGATGTGTTATTACATTGGATGGAGAGAGACTTACCATACTAAAGGCTAATTATATATATATTATATTACTGGAGGTGCCTTAGTCTCTGACACAGAGCTTTGGCACATTTACTGGCCCTTCGAGAGAATGCTGTTATGGGTTTCCCCGACACAGAGCCTATAGTAGTCACAGCCTGAGTATGATTAATGCTCTCAATTGTATATCACATATCTGGTTACATAGTTTGCCCTTTTGATTTATTTTATATACTGTATTTATTTTGGCTTAAGTTATTATTGTACCTTGCTATGTCCCCTGAGGACCTGGATCTGAATTATGTCCCCATGTTTAGCAGAGGAGATCTATCCCGAGGTATACGGGATAGGAGCATACATTAGAGCAGTACCAAAACCTGAGGACGAGGTCGTGCCAGAGAATTTCTCCTGAGTATTGGCTTTATATACTTAGTTATTTCTAGTTTTTTTATTTCCTGTCTATTGAATTGATGTATCAAACTTATTCTCGGGTTGTTCCCCAAGACACTTTTTATTGAGACTTGTTAGATTAAATTTTATTTCGATTATTCTGGCATTTGATCTGTGATTACCTTTTGTGGATGAGATTAGAATTAGACTGTGACTTGTATCGTAGACCTATTTATTATTGTTTACAGCTTAAGTATACCCTAATAGGTCCATTAAATTGGGTTTACCCATTGGTGTGTGCTGCTGGCCATTGCCACATGGCCAGTCCCTCAGTATTTTAGGACTGGGGCTGACAAACAGAGCTTAGGCACCCGCTGAAGTTCAGTACAGCATATCACCCAGACAGATGGTCAGTCGGAGCGAACCATCTAGACTCTAGAAGATATGCTTCATTCATGTACCCTTGACTTTGGTGGTTCATGGGAGGATCACTTACACCTAATAGAGTTCTTCTACAATAACAGTTTCCAGGCCAGTATCCGGATGGCACCCTTCGAGGTACTGTATAGCAGGAAGTATAGATCCCCTGTACCTTGGGATGATATTGGCTAAAGGCAATTGCTTGGTCCTGAGATGATAGCCCAAACAGTTAAAGTAGTCAAACAAGTCTGAAAGCATCTTCAAGTAGCACAAGATTGCCAGCGTCATTGGGCCGATTCGCATCGGCAACCTCTTAAGTTTTCTGTCGGCGACCATGTATTCCTTCGAATTTTGCCTACCCTCGGAGTCATCAAGTTTGGTGTACGGGGAAATCTTAGTCCATGATACATAGGTCCGTTCGATATTCTTCAGCGAGTAGGAGATTTTTTCTATCCTCTTGCTCTTCCACCGTCGCTTCGTGAGATACATAATATTTTTCGTGTATCCCAGCTACGAAGGTATATACCGAATGCAAGCCATATCCTAGATCATTCAGAATTGGTTGTTGGTACCAACCTTTCGTATGAGGAGAGATCTGTATCCATTTTGGATCGAAGAGAGAAGATTCTCAAGAACCGAACTATTCGTTTAGTCAGAGTTGCTTGGGGCATCACTCACCGGGCGAGTCAACTTGGGAGCGCGATGATGATATCCGAGCTCGATACCCATATCTGTTTGACTCGTAAGGTATACTTATTCGTATATCCCGTACCTGATCTTGTCTTGTCTATGCTTGCCTTGTTCTACATAGCTCATAGCTTGTGATTAGCACCCGTACTATGATGCTTGTTTTATTGCCTGATTTCTGTAGTCTCCTTGCTAGATCATGTACCTTATTAAATTTTTGACTACAAAATTTTTCTAAGGAGGTGAGAGTTGTGAGACTCGTCTAACTATTGCTTATTTTTCATGTTCATATCTTGTATATGTGTGCTATTGTTGTATATTGCTTTCCGTATATTTTTATGGATTTCTCTAGCTGCTCTTATATAATTTCTAGATTTGTGAATAATGTTAACCACCCTTGATATATAACCCCCCTCTTTCTCTCTCTTTCTCTATTGTAAACTCCCTCAACCAAAAATTAGGTCTACTTGGCTTAGAGAGAGACTAGGGTTAGTTTGGAGCTATTTAGAATTAGAACATGGTGTTTAAAATTAATGTACAAAATTTTGTATCACTCGTTGCACCTTACCGTTGTCTCGATATTTGGAGCGCTACACTAGCATTTGCTTTCAAACAAATTTTACACACTTGCCCTAGACGTGCCAGCCTTCCATTCTGACTTTTGTGTAACTCATAAATACCCTCTCTTGTGCTTCATTTTAGTCACACAATATTTGTTACAAATATTTATTTTTAAATCCAAATAAATTTAACTTTGCATCTTTGTCCGTTCCAATCGAAATTAGAGACACAATCTCGACCTATTTTGTGCAACCCAATTTATGACAATAATCTACTCTGAGTCTACTACCTCTATGATACTTGTGTCCCACCCAATTTTAATTCTATGACACTAATTTGAATTAAATTGGTGCAAAGACTCAACCTAACCCAAAACTAGACCCAACACCAACCCAAACCCCCACTCATATCCTCATGGTTCTTACAAAATACAACATACTAATTTAATCTACTACAACACACCAAATATGATATTTTTCCTCATCCAATCCCAATTCTCCTTTATTTGTGCAATTTTCAAATTGTTGGGGGCCTTTGTGAAAATAAGCAACTAGGTGTCCACATCCCATTGGAGCAAAACAATGAAGAAAGCCCTCCTTCATGTTTGACCGGTCACCCCTATTCCCTCCCCCTATTTTTGTGTGTACAACACAACACTTTACACCTACATCCAATCCCAACCCTCCATTCAAATGTAAAATCAATCCAACCACTAATTCCCTCATAAAAATCCCTTCCTATCCCTAGAAATAGGTATGTAGCCGGCCCTAATCTCCATGCTCACCTCCTCTCTCTTCCCTTCATTAACTCTCTCTCTCTCTCTCTCTCTCCATAGAATTCAGCCATCACCACCACCCCCTCAACCGAAACCTTCACCTCACCACCTCATTCTTCCTCTTCTCCTCCCCTAGCATCTGTCACCCCCACTTTTTGGATTAGGGGTATTTTCGTCTTTTCATAATTAATAAGTAAATAATTGCATGATAATCAATTTTATTTAATTTACGCTAACCTTTGACTCCCAACAGATTCATCCCTTAACCTAAATGTGCCAGACCGTTGATTCATGCTTGTGTTCCACTAAAATTCAGTCCCTTGCACTTCTATTTAATTGTAGAACACATTTTTTTTTAATAATTAAACATTAGATACAAGTTTGTGCAATTTTTTAATTATCGACACTTTTGTGCAAAAGTGCACTAAGGTGTCCGTCCCTTGGAGACGATACGCAAGTAAACCCATTGTTCCCTTTCATGAATATATTTTTCCCTAACTTTCATAAATGCGAACTTAAGATCAACCCCTTGAAACCATGGCAACCAGACCCTTAAACCGATGCATCGTGACCATTCATTTTAATTTATTCGAATCCTAACCATTGAGGTATCCATGAGAAGATTTTTTCCAAGGAATTGACCAAGTCAACCCTTTCTAGGTCAAACCAAAGTCCCCTTGTATATAAACTCTTTATTCCTTCACTTTTCGTTTTCCTATTCATAACTCAAGCACAGCCGACCCTTTCCCCCTTTACATTACTATTCACCTTTTCCTTTCCTTCTTCCCATCCGCCTTATCCCGACCACGTTCGCCTGCACCGCTGTTGACGTCGGAACCCTGCCGCTCGACGACAACCGTCTGAAGTTGGAGAACCGGCTGCACCTAAGGCCGCCTCGTCCCCGCTGTATCTGAGCCGCCGAGACCCGCTGCGTCCACCTGCACATCGACGGAGCCGCCGAGACCCGCTGCATCCACCTGCACGTCGACGGAGCCGCCAAGACCGCTGCGTTCGCCTGAAGTCGAAGACCCGCTCGACGACCCACTGCTGTCGACGCCAAGCATCCCCGTTGTAGTCGGTCCGAGCACGCTGCAGTCGACCACACGCCGGACTGGACACCTCACGTCGAGTATCCCTCTCTTCCTAGTATTCAGAAGGACAAAAGTATTCAGAAGGAATCAAAATTAGCGATTCAATTCAGATTGGAATTCCTAGTTGTGATTGAGTATCCCTCTCTCTTCCTAGTATCCTATGTCCTATATCCTATCGCAGGCTCGCAGTAGTACAACTAAGTCATCGCACTACCACGACATCGCAATATTGCGAAGCCTGACCTGCATGGGCCACCACTAAAAATGTGTCATGACCCGTACCCGGTGTAGGGATGCAAGTCGGGAACAACGCCCAGCCTACGCCGCAGCATCGGCGGTAGAACGCTGTCTTGGTCAACTATACTATCTAATTATCTCACTATAAAGCATAAACCTCCAATAATATCTCAACTCCAAGAAGAGAGTAATCAACTTAATTCAACACAATACTCAATCACATTTCTATGGCACGAGAAGATATCACAGAAGTCTAACATAACTAAGCAGTTAAAAATATAACAACAACAAATAGAAATAATATCCAAACACAAATATATGCCGGAAACAAATCCGGTACCAAAATGCTAAAGAGAGCTAACTATGCTAACTAGTGAATCCGGCTAAATCTCTCAACAGTCACTCCAGAACTAGTGGGTCCAAGTCTGCACCATCAATAGGCTGAGGTCCATAGTATGTCGGACACCAATCTCCCGGATCCTCTGAAAAATGTTTTCCAGTCAGGAATGGAGCGAAGTACAACCCAATAGCAGTTCCAATTAATTGACAAAAACTATAAAGCAGTAGAATAGAAGATGCTATCTACGATGAGGATATAACTGATAATCAAGAACAATGAGAGAATAGGCAATACTAACAACAGAATATAATCAATGCGTACAAGAATAAAGGAATGAACTATAATGTCAGAATAGAACAAGGTAATCAATGAACTGAATAATGAAATCTACAATAACTATGTGATTTGAGATACTAACTAAATATGTGATCGGCCTGGGAGATTCAATGATTACACTAAGGAGCTAACTCAACCATACGTGAATTGCATGGTTAGTTAGTAGCCAATGATTACACTACTAGCCGATAGTTTCTTGATCATATATTTAATTGGTATTTCCCCCGCCCCGACTGATATAATGGATCGAATCATGACACGTCACTAGCTAATGTATCCAATGTTTAATCTACAATATTCAATGTTATCCAATACCAACAAGGACAGTATCCGATATCATCTCCATAATCAAGGTAACATCCCATGACTAACGATCCAATAACAATACCAATCCGTGTACCATCGTGTCAAGAATCATAAGTAACATTTCTAAATACTTGAATTATAGTGGTAATCAAATAATGAAAACTATCAGAGAATGTACTCGCCTGTGGTCCAGAGCAAATGATAAAAAATAATGTCCGAACTGGTGTCACAGACCTATATATAAAATATTGCATTAATACAAGTTTTTGGGAAGAGAAATAAATTAAACTAGTCAACTTTCTAGGTCATAAAGTCATTTCTAAGTCAAAAGTCAAACTAGGTCAACTCTAAGTCAACTATGGTCAACTATACTCAAATTATGGTCAACTACCTATTTCTAGGTTGCATGAGTCTAACTCAAAGATATTGGGCTCACACACTATGAATCTAGGCCATACAAACTAAATCTTAGGATACTAAGATACTGTATCTCAGGATACACAAACAAGGGATAAATATAACACATATGTACATATCAAACAATATTATATATATAAAATCCTAATTATAAATGCTAAATGGATACCTTGGTTTCGAACCAACTTGGTATCGCAATACTAAACCTCTATCTTGATATCCAAACCCAATACCTTGATTATCCTCCAATACCTTGATACTTACCTTGGCATCTCAAGGTAAATTCAAAACCTTATTTATACTAACTACCCAACAATAATTATAAACTACTATGCATTTAATATTTATATAATACTATATACCTTATTTTAGTCACCTTAATACCAACCCATAATTAGTTTACAACTATCCTATTACTTATGCCAATACCTACTACTCATACCTTAGTATATCTTGATACTTACCTTGATATCTCAAGGTAATTGCCAAAATCTCATATATATACTAACTACCCATTAATAATTACATATATTAATCCAATATAACTCTAGTATGTACTAATAGAATAATACTAACTACCAACTACACACTAACTATTAATACATATATACGTACATACATACCTACAAATATATAATATATAAAAAATACTCATAACAATTGATAACTAAAGTATACTAATTATTCTAATAAATTTATATGCTACAACTAAATATATACATATATAATATACTATAATATAAATAGCAATTAGGAATATATTTATATATATATTAATTACCATATATATATACATATATATCTATATATATATTAATATCTAATATATTAAAAACTGCCAAACTGTCGCTAAATACCCTGTCCACTGTCGCAAAAAGTTGCTGTGTATATAGATACACTGCAATTTTTGTGACAGTTTCCTGCACTGTCACTAAAAACTGTCGTTGAAGCTTCTGATACACTGTTGTTTCAGCGACAGTTTTCTGCAACTGTCGCTGACTGCTGTCGCTGAAAAGCTGCTATTATTTGCATTTGTTGCTGCTGTTGCGACACTTCTGGCTCGCTTTTGTCGCTGAAAATATATATATATATATACAATATATATATAAATACATATATATAACCCACCATATATATTTATATAATATATATTTAAATACATATATATAACCTACAATATATATTTATACAATATATATATAAAACTATATATAACTATACATACACTTATACATAGTAAATTGTATAAAATACCACATAGTAACATACACACACACATATAGTAATATGTATATATAACTATACATATATGTATACATATATATAATCATACAATGATATAAATACATAACAATATATAATATAACTATATATATAACCACATATAAATATATCTACTATATTATATATACATATGCTACCACTTATAAATATATATCTACATACATATATATATAAATAATCATATAATAACTATAAATAATCTAATTACTTAATTAAACATACACATATATTATATAAAACATATACATATATTTACATCCCTAACATATATTATAACATATATATTAATGCATGTAGAAGAAAGCTACATAATATATATTCTATTAATACATATATAATACATAGATCTATGATACAATAAATACTATAATAAATATACATAATACATATATAATATATATAGATACATACACAATTATAATTCAAGAATTAAAGCACAATTAATTAGATCTACACATAAACACATAATAATTGGAGCGTATCACACCGTATCCCACTAGATCTAGGATACGCATGCGACACGAGTCCACCACACATCCAATTTCACCCCGAAGGACACAAACAAATCACATATAATATTTATGAACAAAACAAAGTGTCAAATATAGATCTATGTGTCCGTGTCAAAATACGACATGTACAAAGTCCCGTGTCGGAGGAAAAACCCCCAAAACAACACGTATCACCAAATTGTTGGGATACGACCTACATGTACCCAATTATGGACACGACACTAGCCCCAAACACATAAACATATGCCAAATTGATCTATAGGATCAATTGACACACACAACAAAAGTCATTTTCGGAATTCCCCCAAAATTGACACAAAAAGTACCATAACTTTCTCCATAGGTCTCCTATGAACACAAAACCAAATCCTATGGGTACATACATATAGGTTGATTATTCATGATTAAATCTCAGATTTAGAAGCTATTTTAAGGGAAAAACTGAATTATACCTATTGGGAGATGGATTCCCAATGAAACCTCCAAAATTGGTGGAATTAGCTTCCAACTTGTAGATCCTTGCTCCTCTTTGTAGATCCTTGCTTCCTCCTTCTAGATCCTTGATCTTCTAGTCTTTAATGGTGATTTAGGAAGTAATTGGGTAGAAATTTGGTAGGGATTTGATGAAATTTGGTTGAGGGAAATTCTAGATCTAGATTTGGAATGAAAAATAAAGAGAGAGAAAGTTTTCATCCCCTTTATATAGGCCTCACTTGCCCCATCCCTCAAGCTACTATGTAAAGTCTAAAATACCCCTTGGGGCCTCTCATGAAGAAATTAATTAAGGAGGGAAGCTTCTAGTCTAATGGTTTAATTAATTTAATCATCCTCCTAATCAATGGGCTTTCTAGTTGGGCTCAATTCTAACAATTAAAACATGTTGGTCCATGAGTCTAAACTTAACTAGTTAGGTCCACTAACACAAGTCCAAAAAAATAAATCTATCATGCTAATAATAAATAAATAATATAATAAATAAATATTTAACATGCACAATATTTAATTAATTATAAAATGACCAAAATACCCTTTTCTATAAAATACGGTAGTGACACTAAGACATGTATACGAGCACATAAATATGTATTACAGATATCCCTAGCATAAATATATGTTATTATGCACACACAGGGTATAAGCTTTTGTTAGTATATCTATATAAAATATATATACATTGTAATGGTAACTAATGAATACTTATGTATATACATACGAACCGTATAAGTCTCAATCAGCATAATACATACGAATATAGATATATTTGTGCATTGTATGAATTGAGTTAAGTATGAACATATGAATATCTATTAAATGTGTAATTAATTAGTACTATGAGATACGTTAGCCATAGTATGTACTATGCAATATGCACCAGGTGTCTTGAATGTGACCACGGATACCCCGTAGGCACATCGACCTGTGACCACCTAGCGTAGCCTGCTGAGATCATTATGTTGATTGTGTGCTAGAGTAATGTCTGATATAGTATTGTATTACATGATGTGTCTATAGGATTGTGGGATCACTCAGACGATACCTTGGAACCCAGACAGTGGTATTGCCAGCTAAGGACCACAGGCGAGTACATTCTCTGACAGTTTCCATTATGTTGATTATCTCTATAATTCTTGTTGTATAGCATACATAACTCTGACACTGTTCTTTACACGAGTTGGCATCATTGAGACCTGTCACGAGGAGTCGTGATGGGAATCCATCGTGCTAGCAGGGGAAACAGGGAAGTATTAGTAGTTTATGTGATCATACCCAACTTTACATGCAGCATTAGCTCACCCACATTTCACGTCGGCGCAGCCTTACCCTTACATGCCTCATCGCTGTTACATCTGGTTAGCCTGACCTGTTGGGGATGATCGCTAATCCATGTAATGAGTCATATAGTCCCAAGCCGATCACATGATATACTGATATTTCACACACTTAGATAGATAATTTCTTGACATGTATCTTGATAGATTGATCTTGTATTTCCATATGTTCTAGTTGTTGTTCTTATACATACTTACATACTAGTTCTTTGTACTTGCGTACACTCGTAGTTCTATTCCTTGTTAGATGCATATTGATAATGATGTTCCAGTATTTCTTATTCCAGCATTTCCTTTATTCCAGTATTTCTCATTGCCAGTATTTTATTCTGTCTTGTATTTCTTTACACTGTATTATAGTTTTTGTCAATATATGTGGAACTGCTGTTAGAGGTGTATTTTCGTTCCAATCCTGACTGGATATTTTTTTCAGAGAATCTTGAGGATTTCTGTACCACGCACTACGGACCAGGTATAGATGTAGACTATGTACCAGAGATCCTAGAGGAGACTATGCTTCTAGATGAGACATTGCCTACAGCTATCTAGATAGTATTTATTTATGCTTGAGACTTATGGAGGTTGTTTCAGTTTATGTTTAGACTTATGTTAAGTTTAATTGGAGACTTGTGTTGGACAGCTAGACTGTGAGTTATCTAGAAGCATCTAGAGAGATTTGTGTTAGGAATCCTTGATAACTTGCCTAAGTTAATAATTAAAATAATTATCTAGAAGCATCTAGATAGATTTTTTGGCTACATGCTCCCGGTATCCCAGTGACACCTGATAGATTTGGAGCTCTCCGACTAGAGGGGCACACTTCCAACACACCGTTAAGTGTTATAATTTACCAGAAAATACTTTAAACTTAATTAATCTATGATATGTACTCTTACGTCTGGATAACCCGGATAGTCTGCAGGACATGTGGCTTTATAGAATCTCAACTGCATTTATTAGTAACCAGAATTGTGATAACCCTAGTTAGTTAATGGTAGTAAGCCGTAGGTCATTTTTGGCCATGATTGTATATTTTTAGTCTTTTCTTGTCTTGGATCACCCAGCTACTAATCTTGAACTGTACTCGCTACTGATTCCTTAAACTGCTTAACTGCTTAATTATATATTGCTCTTATTTATATTTCCTTACGCTATTGAATGTTTGCATGCTAGTTTTAGTTTCTTGACTTAGCTCCCTTGTGATACTTTGGGGTCTGACCCCACTGATTTTGTATGACCAGAT
The DNA here is from genome assembly GCA_036927795.1 of Iris macrosiphon. Taxonomy (NCBI): domain Eukaryota; kingdom Viridiplantae; phylum Streptophyta; class Magnoliopsida; order Asparagales; family Iridaceae; genus Iris; species Iris macrosiphon. Next base: position 136,282,901 of record JAYESA010000006.1, read on the forward strand.
TTTGGAGCAACACCGCAGGATCTTCCGTATATTCCATCTCCAGATGGTGAACACGAGGAACACCCGAGGACTTGAGTGGATTTTTCTTCATCACCCACATGATCTTGTACTAATATTTTTGAGGTGTTTAGCCATCGAGCACGTATTTAGCTCATGATTTGATTCTTGATATTCTAGCCTGCGGGCCTACATGTAAAGTATATTCTAAAATATAGCTAGACTGATCATGTAATATTGCACTCTGCTAGTTCTTCATTTTGGTAACTAGCTTCATGATCATCTATATATGTATAGTTTGGGACACATTACTATTATATGTTTGGTGATTATACTTCTTGTAACTTGTTGCTTGCTTGAGATTGAGACAATTAGGACTCTTGACCCAGGAATATTTATTGGATTATAGAGTAAACCCTCACATGTCTAGACAGCCGTGACCGTATCTTAGGGTATAGAGTACTCTGGTGTACGTAGCTGGCTTTGTTCATCCCCGCTCTCCAATATTCTAGTTCTGGGGCGTGACAGGACTTACAAGCCTATCTCACTTATGATAGATTTGGGTAATAGCCGCTGAGACACATTGTTGCTCTGCACTAAAATACGCTCAAAATAGCAGCCATGACTCATGGTTCAGCACTACACTAAAAGCCACACCCTCCCATAAAGTAAGGACGTCATGCCTCAGGGTGTTCCAGATATCTCCCAGGCCGAACGATCCCCAGTACCCCAGGAACCGCTCGAGAGATAAACCTTGTGCACAAGTTGTCAGCCCAATGCATAAATGCAATTCTATCAGATAAAACTATATGATGCACATGTTAATGAACAAGCAAACATTTTAATGAAGTGATAGAGCCAGAGCTCTTAATTTTCTTGCCTAATAGACATACCCTCCCATAAATAAGGACTTCTAGCCTCAGGGTGGACTATTAGTCTCGATGCAGCAGTTCAAGCTATTCATACAGTTCTATTTTTTATACAGTACGATCAATAAAACATGTTCAAGCAGTTTTCTAGTAAAGCAACCATGTAATCAGTTCTTTTATCTCTTTTAGACAATCATGAAGTTCTACTCTAGTTTAGCATACGATACAAAGACAAGTTCAAGCAATCTTTTACTCTTCTTATTAGCATGGCATGGTTCGTTCGATAGCGGTGTCAATGTAACTAGCATACAACATTCATTTTTATACTTAGCATGGCAATTATTCCATCTCTTTTAGGCAAGCATATAGGTTCTCCTATTAAGCATGCATGTTCTCGTTCTATCATTCTCATGCGAACATTCTCTACTTAGCAACAAGCATTAATAAAACTCAGATTCATTATTAAGGTGTGCAAGAATCAGAGAATGAAGTTCTGCACACTCACCCAGATCAATTATCTTGTGTTTTGATCGAAAATTCTTCGAGAAGGCTTTCGCTCGAGCCAATAAAGCGATATCTCATGTACATAGTGCCAACGCAGAGTGGGACACTACATACTTACCCATCGAGAAAAAAATTCATCCTCGAAACTCAAGGAGAAACTTACAATATCTAGAGCAGCGATAGTCCTCATCCCTCACTATCCTCAATCAAAAATACTAGCAAATCAGAACTCAATAAAACTCTAGCAATCATAAATCACAAATCACATCTCTCCAATAATAAAATAATTCCGAAAACTTTTACGCGCATCTTTGAGAATATCTATAGACTTATTGTATGTAACACACATTACAACAATAATGCCAAGTGGCAAGGAACATCTTGAGTTGAAGCGAAGAAACGGAATGGCCAAAGGGTCGAGTTGCTCTGATACCATTATTGTAATCCCCCTATTTTTTATTTTTAAAAATTAAAATTGTTGAGATATTCACATAGCAATTATGAGAGTTATAGTTATACCTAGGTCATACCGCCTAAAAATATATAATACTATGTTAAATATACCTCTTAGAGACTTATATATAGATTTAGATATCTATTTATACCATTTTAGAATTTTTGGGAATTTTTTGAATTTTTTTAGAATTTTTGGATAATTAAAATCTAGGAAACATAATTTTTTAGGGCTTCCATGATTTACTGTGAGACCGTACTTTTATATTTTTCTGCCAAACATTTATTTTAGGGTTAAAATACTTAAATATATTTTTTGTAATTTATTTATAAATTTTTGGAATTTATTTTAATTTATTTTGAAATATGCTAATAACTAATTTTTTTTAGGACTTCTAGAACTTATTTTGCAAGCCTAGGAACATAAAATGACCCCAAGTATTTTTCTAGGGTTTATAATGGCATTCTACATTTTCTAGACTTTTATGACATTTTACATGTTTATTTAAGTTATTTGGATTATATATACACTTAATATTTGATAAATGTTAATTTAGTGTTAATAGATATAAATTAAATTTGATATAGATTATTTAAATAAAATATATGTATAGATTATATGTATTATCTAAGATAATTTTATATACGATTATAATTTTTTTAGATAAATCTAAACTATAATTTAAATTAATCATAATCCTAAGTCTACTAGAAAAGCAACTTTATCCATATTGTATCCTAACAAATCAAGTCCAACTATTTAAATTAAACCATATCTATTAAGGTAAATAAATCTTATATATATATATATATATATATATATATATATATATATATATATATATATATATATATATATATATATATATATATATATATATATTGTCACTACCATATTTTCTAGGAAAGGGTATTTTGGTAATTTCATAATTAATTAAATATTGTGCATGTTGAATAATTATTTGTTGTATTATTTAATTATTGTTAGATGTTAGTTTATTATTTTGGACTTGTGTAGTGGACCTAACTAATTAAATTAGATGCATGAACCCAACATTTATTTTGGTTTAGATTGAGCCCAATAATTAGGCCTATGGATTAGGAGGATGGATTAATTAGTGAAACCATTAGACTAGAACATTCTCTCCTTAACTAATTTTTTCATGAGAGGCCCCAAGGGGTAATTTGGATATTTTATACTTGCTTGGAAAAGGGGATAGGGATGGCACATAATGAGGGAGGAGAGAGAGTGTCTCTTCTCATTTCTCATTTCATTAGATCTAGATTTTTTCCCCCATTTTCTTAATTTCTTCATTCCCTCACCTTTACCTCACAAATTTCTTCTCAAATTTATTTTTTTTTCTTCATTGGAGACTACTACAACAAGAATCTACAAGAAGGAAGCAAGGAGCTACAAGGAGGAGGCCAAGATCTACAAGGAGGAGGCTATATTCTACATTTCGAGATTTTTATTGGGAATCCATCTCCCAATAGGTATATTTTAGTTTTCTCTCTTCTATTAGACTCTAAATCTGAGTTTTAACTATATGAAACCACCCCACAAGCATAGGCTACCCATAAAAATTGGAATTAGGTTCATAAGAGGCCAATGGAGGAAGTTATGTGTGTTTTTGTGTCAATTTTAGGAGAATTTCGAGATTGGCACATGTGATATTTGTCAATTGGCCAATTAGATCAATTCGACATATGTTTGATTATTTGTGACTAGTGTCGTGTCCATAATTGGATACGTGTAGGCCGTATCTCGTCAATTTGGCAATATGAGTTATTTTGGGGGATTTTCTCCGACACGGGAATTTGCGCATGTCACTTCTTGACACGGACACGTAGTTATGTATATTATTGTTCGTATTATTCATAATTAGTATTCTAGACTTGCTCGTGTCCTTCGGGATGCATTTGGTTGTGTGGTGGAGCCGTATCGCAAGTGTATCATAGAATGAGTGTGATACAGGTGCGGTGCACTCCACGTGTCACGCCCCAGTCCCAAAATACGTATGACTAGGAATACGTAACACGCCCAGCCGTATGTATACGAACTCCAATATATAGAAATCATATACATACGTTCGCTGTAGATGAATATGCAATCCACCAGTGGTAATATAACAAGTTACACACAATCTATATCTCATCCATAACACAAATAATAAGTAGGAACAAAGAGCTGAATAACAACTGAATATCCAAGATAAGTATCAAGTCTGGTAGTCGGTGGAAACAAATCCACTACAAAACGACTATACTGTAGTAGTAACAAAATCTCTAAACAATGGAAATAATCACCGATACTCTGAGGGTAAGACCTCCTCAGTCTGGTAAGTAGAGTCAGGTCCAGGTCCGTACTCCTGTGGGTACTCCTGCTCGTACATATCTGGAAAGGGACCAGCTCCTCAGAGGGAGTAACAAGATACATAATAACATACCAATAAGTACTAAAATATAAACATCCAATGGGTCGCCTAACCATCTAAGTGAATACAATTTTTGAGAACAACTTTCCCAATGCATGGGCTATCTGGCCATAATGGGATTGGCATGATTCTCTCGGAGAATCAGGGGCCTACAAGCGTACCATCTTTTGAACGACAAAGGCCGCCTGCAATATATATATAGGATCACAACCACCCGTTTCTCCAGCGGAGAATCCGAGCGAACTAGAGAAAGTGTAAATGAGCCCAAACGACTTACTTGTTGTTCTCCCCACCCCATGCTCTAAGCATGCCACATCCATGACACGATAAAACCTCTAAATAACTGCCAGGTCTACTAGCATACAAAGTTTCTATCAACAGTCATCCCTAACGCACAGCTATTACGTACAGGAGGCCAGACCTGTCACGTAGTCCGTGATTCTATATGAGACTCACAACTCGTGTAACAACTGTGTCACGGCCAATGAATCTAATGATGCTCCATAATACTGGGGTGGTCTCCTAAAGTAGGTACAAAATCTACAAAAAAATCTATATAAGTAGAATTATAAATGCATGTATCAGTTGGAATGTAAATAATAGTACAATGGCAAGGTATACTTGCCAAGCAAAAGTCCTGAAGAGTGCAACGTCCAACACAGTATTTTAGTTCGTTGTAAGAAAAAGTGGGATTAGGGTTTTGAAAGAGTTGTAATAACACACATATATGTATATAGTGATAAGAGGCGGTGGGGGTTACTTAATGGTTAAGGAATTACTACCGCTGCTGTTTCTCTTTTATTGGTTTAGGTTTCGGCTGAGGGTTGTTTAGTAATAACGTAGGGATAAGAGGCGGTGGAATGTGCTACTTATATTTTTTCCCACACGTGCGGAGGAGAGAAATAAGCGATGGAGTTCTGTTTTACGTGCGGAGCAGTAGGGATTTGCTTTACGCGCGGATCAGAATTTAGGCGGTGCTGGAGTTTACGCTTAGATTTATTTTACACGTAGAGAAAAGAATTTAGGCGGGTGGTAGAGTTCTTACGCGCAGATGAAGTAAGAAGTGGTGGAGAGAGTTTACCCGCAGAATTGGAAATAGCAAAGTTGGTTTGCTACTGCTACTATTGCTATTTTCTACGCGGGTTTGGGTGCAAACGGGTAGTGGGTTTAGGATTTGTGATTTGGGTTTGATCCAATAGGGATTATATATATATATATATATATATATATATATATATATATATATATATATATATATATATATATATATATATATATTAATACATAGAAAACTCTAAAAAATTATATTGGTGCATATGTTAAGCCAACAACTGTAAAAAGGGTCTCATACATGGAATAAATTAGGAAAATTTTATAATGGTCCCATAAATCCTTTAATTGTACAAATACCTCAAATAAAAATTAATAAAAATCTATTCCTTCTATTTAGCTCATAAATACTATAAATAATAAATTACATAATTAATAATAATAGAGAAATACGATTTTCAGAATTAGGGTTCTTATATTCTACCCAACTTATAAAAATTTTGTCCTCGAAATTAAACTAAGCCATGATAGAAAGTCAATAATGGTATTAACAAAGTAATTTCATACCTTGGTCAATGAATAGGTTCGAAAAATGTTGGCGCATGTCGTCCTCTCGCTCCCAAGTAGATTCTCCTGGTGCGCCATACTTCCATGCTACGCGGACCAAGGGAATAGACTGGTTCCTCAATACTTTCTCTCGACGATCAAGGATTCGCATGGGTTGCTCTTGATATGACAAGTTTGGCCCAATGGTGATATCCGAATGGTCAAGAACATGACTGTTGTCTGCCACATACCGCCTGAGTTGTGACACATGGAATACATTATGTACTCCCTCAAGTGAAGGTGGTAGTGCAAGTCGATATGCTACTTCTCCCACTCTCTCTAGCATGTCAAATGGTCCAATATACATTGGACTCAACTTGTCGCGCCTCCAAATCGAATGGTGCCTATGGTAGGTGATATCCTTAAGAAGACATGATCGTCCTCTTTAAACTCCAAAGGACGACGATGAAGGTCTGTCTATTATTTTTGCCTGTCTTGCGCTGCTCGTAAGTGTCCTTGTATTTTCTTAACTGTCTCTAAGGTGTTGATTACTAACTCTGGTCCCAGAATCTGACGTTCTCCCACGTCACTCCAATACACAGGAGACCTACACTTTCTTCCATACAATACTTTAAATGGAGCCATCTGGATGCTTGCCTGATAGCTACTAAAGTCTAATATATAAGCCCTCAATATATCCTCCAATGTCTGAATAGTATGTTCTGACTGTCCATCTGTCTGTAGGTGATAAGATGTACTGAACTTTAGACGAGTTCTAAGACTTTCTTGCATGCTCCTCCAAAAGTGCGATGTAAAAGGCAAATCCCTGTCTGATACAATGCTGACGGGTAGGCCGTGCAACCTCACGATCTGCCTCATATATAAGTCAGCCAAAGCTTCTGTAGATTGGCCAACTCTAAAAGGCAAGAAATGGGCTGACTTGGTGAGTCGGTCCACTATTACCCATATTGCATCTTTGCCACTTGGACTCCTAGGAAAACCTGTGACGAAGTCCACAGTGATGTGCTCCCACTTCCACTCTGGAATCGGGAGTGGTTGCAATAATTCTGCTGTCCTCTGATGCTCTGTCTTTACTTGCTGACATACCAAACATTTAGCTACAAAGCGAGCTATTTCTTTTTTCATTCTATGCCACCAGAAATGTTGTCTTAAGTCACGATACATTTTAGTGCCTCCAGGATGAATAGAATATATCGAACTATGAGCTTCTGTCATCAGCTTCTGTCGAATCTCTCTATTTGGAACACACAGACAATCACCACATCGTAATGTCCCGTCATCATGAATGCGTAATCCTGTCTGCTCTCCGGCCTCTGTTCTTTCCTTTAATCTTCTAAATCTGGCGTCTGTAGGCAATGTTGCCTTGATTCTTTCTACTAGTGATGATTGTATTTGTAAGTTGGCTAGTGTCCCGCCTGCTCCGGGTAATATTACTTCAATGCCCAGACCTTGCAAATCCTTCAATAATTCCTTCTGTGTTGTTAGGAAATAAGTTGTTGGCTTCCGGCTTAACGCATCTGCTACAACATTAGCCTTGCCTGGGTTATAATATAGCTCTATCTCAAAATCTTTTATCAATTCAAGCCATTGATGCTGTCTCATATTTAACTCTTTCTGTGTAAAGACGTACTTGAGGCTTTTATGGTCTGTATAGATTTCCACTCTTTTTCCATATAAGTAATGTCTCCATAGCTTCAAAGCAAATACAACGGCTGCAAGTTCTAATTCATAAGTTGGATAATTCTTCTCATGTACTCGTAATTGCCTAGACACGTATGCAATCACTTTGCCATGTTGCATTAATACACATCCCAAACCTTTCCCTGATGCGTCACTGTAGATCACATAGCCTCCTGGTCCGGATGGAATAGTTAATACTGGTGCTGAAGTTAGTCGCTTCTTTAATTTCTCGAAAGCAGTTTGAAACTCGTCGGTCCATATGAACTCTTGATCTTTGCAAGTCAACCGAGTCATAGGTGTTGCTATCCTTGAGAAGTTCTCCACGAACCGTCGGTAATATCCTGCAAGTCCAAGAAAACTTCTCACCTCTGTTACTGATTTAGGAACAGGCTATGTCTCGACTGCTGAGATCTTTTCTGGATCAACAGAAATTCTATCTCCTGTAATAACATGTCCAAGAAACGAGACTCTGTCCAAGAAGAACTCATATTTACTGAGCTTTGCATATAACTGCTCTCTCCTTAAGGTTTTTAGAACAATCCGCAGGTGCTTCTCGTGCTCCTCGTGGCTCGTTGAATAGACAAGTATATCATCTATGAAGACGACCACAAACAGGTCCAAATACTGATGGAAGACTCGATTCATTAAGTCCATAAAGATAGCTGGAGCATTGGCCAATCCAAATGGCATGACCAAGAACTCGTAGTGCCCATATCTTGTTCGGAATACGGTCTTCGGGATGTCCTCCTTCCGTACCTTCACCTGGTGATATTCCGATCTCAAATCTATCTTTGAGAACATCTTGGCTCCACTAAGTGGATCAAATAGGTCATCAATGCGTGGCAGTGGATATTTATTCTTCACTGTCACTGCATTTAAAGCTCTATAATTAATGCACATACGCACTGATCCATCCTTCTTTAGTACAAACAACACTGGTGCTCCCTAGGGTGATGCACTTGGTCGGATGAAACCTTTCTTTTCTAGTTCTTTCAATTGTGTCTTCAGTTCATCTATCTCCTTCTTCGCCAGTCTATAAACATGTGATGCTATGGGTGCTGCTCCTGGTGTTAATTCAATCAAAAACTCTACGTCTCGGTCTGGGGGTAATCCTGGTAATTCCTCTGAAAAGATGTCTTAGAATTCTGAAATAATGGGATGATAAACGACATCGTCCATTGCGAGCTGCATACTATCAAGGATTTCTGTGGATCCTCGTACAAACTCAAGTTCAGGATGGTCGGGTACCTTAAAAAGAATGCTTCCTCCAAAGTAATCAAAGAAAGTATGGTACTTGCTTAGTCAGTCCATTCCAAGCACAATATCAAAAGTCGGCATAGGAAGGACTAAGAGTCGGGCATTCATCTCTCTGCCACGTATCATTATAGGACATGATCTACAAATTCTACTAATAGGTACAACTCCTCCTCCGGTGAGAATTCTAATACAACTAGGTAAAGGTGTAGTGGTAATATTGTGTTTGGCAATAAAACTAGATGATATAAATGAGTGGGTGGCTCCCGTATCAAACAATGTCATAGCAGGAAAAGTAAAAGCAAGAGTGATACCTGCTATGACATCAATCTCCTGATCCATATCATCCACTTCCATTGCAAAAGCTTGTCTGTTCCTTTGGGGTTGTCCCTGCCTGGCCCTTGCGAATTGATCCTCCTGTGTAGGTAGTGGTGGTCCTCGCTGAAATCCTCCTGCTGCTGGAGGTTGAGGTGCTGGAAGTGCTAGTCTCTGTACTGGCGGTGGAAGTGTCTGCTGCTTTGGACAATTTCTTGCCTGGTGCTGTCCAGAACCACATCTCATACACTATCCCAAACGGGCCCGACAGTCTCTTGAGATGTGCCCGTGTCTCCCGCAATAGTTACATTGGAGCTTATCTGGAACCTGGTATGGTCCTTCTCTATACTGATATTGTTGTTACGGAGCTAAAGGACGTCTGATAGGTCCTCCTTGTTGTGTTCTTGTTGGTCCTTGCTGCGTCCTCGACTGACCTCCCTTTCCTCTGCTGATGGTTTCTTGCAATCTGGCTTCTGTTAGTAACTCGGCATAAGAGATTCGGGACTGGAAGCTAGTGTAGTGTTGTAGCTCCTGAGTTAGTCCACGATAAAACCTCTTGGCTTTGGCCAAGTCATCTGGTATTAAGGCAGCGCCATATTTACTGAGGCGACTAAACTCAGCATCATACTCGTCCACCATTTTGTACCCCTGCTCTAGGTGGAGAAACTGATCGTACAATGCATCTCTGATGGTGTCCGAAAAGTACTTCCTTTCAAAGCACTCCAGGAACTGCTCCCAAGTCTGGTATGTACCCAACTGGCTCTCCATGGATTCCCACCAGTGATGAGCATTACCATCTAGAAGCGTCCTTACACCCGTCATCCACAGGTCTGCAGGTAGTTGTGATGCCTCTAATAATTTCCGAGTGTGCGTAATCCAGTTGGTAGTTTCCTCTGGACTTTCAATGCCTTTGTACGGCCTTGGACCCATCTGTACAAAGTTTTTTTCTGAACCAGCTTTAGCTTGAGGTACTGGAGCTAATGCTTGAGCTGGGACAGTAGTCCTTGCAGCCATCCTTTCAAGTGCTGCTAGGAACTCTTATCTTTGTTCTGCTGCTTGCTGTCTCTGTTCT